>CM040398.1:42779221-42799221 GCA_022702515.1 Ilyophis sp. 1 JC-2022 | reverse complement strand
AAGCTTGGCTGTGATGGGACAGTCAAACCCAGTCAGAATTATTTCGTTTTTTTAGAATTTCTGAAATTTTATGAAAGTTAGGATAAATGTGCGTCAAACATTTAACGGTAACAGAGTTTTTATGATTCTAACAGAAATAAAAATTGTATGAGTGTCTAACAGTTTTGATTTAACACTGAACTTTTATACTGTGTATATAGAGTACAGTGCGCTGCAAAATTATCCACACCCTATATATATATATATATATATATATACACATATATATATATATACAGTGGTGCTCAAAAGTATTCATACCCCTTCACTTTCTGCACACTTTATTGTGTTGTAGATTTTTAAATTGATAAAATTGCCATTTTTGCCCATCAATCTACACTCAATAACCCATAATGACAAAGTGAAAACATGTTTTTAGAAATGTTTGCAAATGTATTAAAAATCAAAAACTGAAAGTATTCATGCTCTTTGCTTTAATGTATTTTTAAAGTATCATATTTCATATTTGGTCACGTATCCTTTGCATGCTGTTACTTCCTGAAGTCTGACCCATCAACATCAAAATACTCTCAATATCTTATTTTCAGGTACTGTTACAAGCGATACTATAACCTCTCTGCATTTGAATGGATCTCTATGTGAATTGGGGGGGGTGAGACTAGATTCAGCTGTAAATTACACTGGTACAGTATGGAACACATGGCTGGCTAAATGGCTGTAAGTTATCAAGGGTCTGAGCTATCGAACGAGCCCCAAAACATCACTCTGTTGCCAGATATGCAGTAGATGTGGATGGATCACTGCAAGGGTTAGTTCTCCTGACTCATTTTCTGATAAAACTCTATGGGGAAAAAAGTCAGGAGAAGAAACCCTTAAAGTGATCCATCCACATCTACTCCATATCTGGCCGTAGAGTGATGGTTTGGGGCTCGTTTGATACCTTAGACCCTTAATGACTTACAGCCATTTCACCAGTCATGTATTCCATACTGTTCCAGCATAATTTACAGCAAAATCTAGTCCCACCCTCCAATTCCCATAGAGATCCATTCAATACAGAGAAGTTATAGTATTGCTTGTAAGAGCAACAGAAAATAAGATTTCAAAGAGTCTTTAGATATTGTTGGGTCACAGACATCAGGAAGTCATGGCATGCATGGTCGCATATCAAAAAATGTCTGACAAAATATAAAAAATGATTACTTTATTCTACATTATGTTAAACTGTCCAATATGTTTTGATGCCCAAAAATGGGGGGGGGGGGCGGGCGATGTACAAAAGGTTCTATAATTTATAAACGGTTCATCCGATATGGATGTAAATACCCCCAAATTAAAGCTGACAGTCTGCACTTCAACCTCATTGTAATTGTATCTTTTCAAACTCAAAGTGCTAGAGTACAGAACCAAAATAACAAAACATATGTCACTGTCCAATTAATTATGGTGCTCACTGTATATAAAATAATAATATAAAATAAGTATGCTCAAAAATGGGAAGATTCAATTATTTATGAAAAGATATGTCACAATTATTGGCACCTTTGTTTTCAGTAATTTTGGAGAACCATTCCTCTAATCTTTTAAGATCCTTAAGATATTTTGTGGACCGCTCTCTTAACTCAAACCACACAAATCTGATTGGGTTCAAGTCTGGAGACTGAGATGGCCATTGCAAAACAGTCCTTTTTGTTCGGTTCATCGTTGGCACTTTGGGTGGGATACTTTTTTAAGGTCACCTATGTCATCAGGACTAATTTGTCGAAACCCTTCGGAGCATCATGTCATCAATCAGCCTTTCACATATCATGCTCTTGGGGTTTGTATCATTGTGTGCAGAAAATAGTCTAAAATTAAACACTTCTGTACTGCATATGTAAAGCGAGACTGAAGAACGTTCTGGGTATTCAACGTTTGAAAATTTTGGGAAGTTATTCAGTTATTACCATGGCAACCAAAGCACAGAGCTGTTATACTAAGTAGTAACACCACTGTTTTTAAATATAAATCCTTGGTCACACCCAGAGTGATGCCAGTAGCTATAACGATAAAAACATGTGAATTTGTTTGGTTCAACAATCAACTTGAGTTGATTTCACGACTACGCTAATTACAATGTGTTGGGAATGCGTCGGTATCATTTACACGCCATTCCAACAATAAGGTACAATCAATGGCATTTAAAAAGCAATTATTTTGTCTGAGTTAGAATAGTTTGAAGCAGGCATGGTGTTCTAGAAGCGGCAAGCGATTGATGTCTTACTGAAACCTGCTGCTGCCTGATGCAACACATCCAGGCGGTTCGCTAGAGCTTGTAACCGGGCCAACGGCAAGCAGATTGTGGTGCTGCAAATTCCTAGTTTTTTTTTTTGGCTGGAATAGAAAGCTGGATGTAGCAGTATGTTGGGCGGTGAGCGGGGCGCACCAATAATATGTCCAAGCTACAGTCGTTCTAAAACGATCAAAAGTCCTGATAATAAAGAATCACCAGGTGTGTGGTTCTTTCAGTAGAGAACTGGAAGTCCAACTGAAGTGAGCATTACTAAACCCCCCCCCCCCCCTTTTTTTTATTATTCTGAAGCCTGTTGGCGGGGAGCAGCCATTTTAAACTGCAATTCTGAGAGCGCCACCTCTTATGCTGCAGAAAACCAGATTATGATTTCTCGCACCCGGCTTTCTCAGGCTGGCAAACCGGCTTGTCTGTTCAGCGCTCGCCGCCGTTGAAGCCAGACCGCGAGATGCAAATACCCGTGCAAATACCCCACGGATAAAAGCCCCAGAAAACGGCAGGGCCCTGCGGGGCGGCTCCGAACGGCGGGCGCCGCTCGCTCTCGTGTACCGGCTCTTTCGCTTTCCCCCGTGGTGGAGGGACGAGACGATCAAAGCCGCGCAGGAAAAACAGGGACTGTTTGAGTGGCGCCACTCAGAGTTCGCTTGATTTATAAGAAAAACATTTGAACTGTTCTTCCACACTGTTCCCCACTTAAATGTACTAAGATGATGATGAGAATGCATTTTATTATGATTGTAAGGAGGAGGATAATTATGATGATGATGGTAGTAATAATAATAACCATTATTCTTATCATTATTGCTATATGTTTACTATATTTTGTGTTATTATGAAAAAAGGAAAAAAAGCAAGAAAAACACAATATGAAACTATTCTGCATTGTTGCCTGGTTTGGCGTATAGACCCCCAGAACAGGGTGGTATAGCAGGATACAGCAGGATACCACTTGTTTTCCTCTATACCTCTCATGGTAAGTTCTGCTAGTGTGGTGCAGATGAAGAAACTTGGCATGTAATGTTAAATGTGGCAGGTAAAATTCCCAATTTGGGAACTATGGTTGTACATTTCAGCAAGACACGTGACTTGAATCCATCAGAGAATGTTTGGATACAGTGCTGTAAATATACAAACCCAAATTCCCAAAAAGGTGGGACAGTATGTAAAATGCACATAGAAGCAGAAAGCAGTGATTTGTACATTGTTTTTTACATATATTTAATTGAAAATATATTTAATGTTTTATATTTAATATTTAATCAACTTTATTGATGGCTTGGAGGGTTGTTTCTTTTGACTTATTTTTCCATTCAATAGAGTTCAATAGGAAAATGAGTTGGGAGAAACAACCCTTAAAGTGATTCATCCATATCTACTGTATATCTGTTAGCAGAGTGATGGTTTAGGCTCGTTTAATACCTCTGACCCTTGATGATTTACAGCCATTAAGCCAATCATAGATTCCATACTATTCCAGTGTAATTTACAGCTTAATCTAGTCCCACCCTCCAATTCCCATAGAAATCCATTCAAATGCAGAGAGGTTATAGTATCGCTTGTAAGAGTACCTGAAAATAAGATATCATGAGTCTTTTGATATTTTTTATACCCAGTCATGATAGCATCACCTGTTTACCTGTGGAATGTTCCAAACAGGTGTTTTAGAACTTCCCAGTCTTTTTTTTGCCCCTGTCCGAACTTTTTTGGAACGTGTTGCAGGCATCAAAATTTGGAATTAGTATATATTTACAAAAATCAATAAAGCCGATAAGGTAAAACATTAAATATTATAATTTACATTCTCCATACTGTTTTCAATTAAATATATGTAAAAATAATAATTTACAAATCACTGCATTCTGCTTTTATGCGCATTTTTCATTCTGCCCCAACCTTTTTGGAATTGGGCTTTGTATAATCTGTGCACA
This sequence comes from Ilyophis sp. 1 JC-2022, assembly GCA_022702515.1. NCBI lineage: Eukaryota > Metazoa > Chordata > Actinopteri > Anguilliformes > Synaphobranchidae > Ilyophis > Ilyophis sp. 1 JC-2022. The sequence continues at coordinate 42,795,003 of CM040398.1, read as the reverse complement.
TTACCTGGCGTAAGCTCACCTGTCTAGCAAATAAATAGTATCAATAATAACAGGAAGTACAAAGTGAGTCTCATTTGTTAATTTCTTTATGAAATATAACCAGTATTTGTGCTGCCGTCTGAGAATAATACACAATGTTATTCAGAGAGTTTTATGTAAAACGGTGCTATGCAAATGGAGGGAATGCAAATACTAGTGTGACACCATTGCCAAAGACCTCCAAAGGGATATTCCTGTATGCTGAATGCATATAATGCTGAGTCACATACACAGTCTTATGCTATTTCAATTTTACTCGTATTTAGCTGGGTGTCGACACACTTGAGGATCTATTTTTAGGTAAACAATCGCAGTGTAAGGCAGATATTTGCTGCTGGATAGGTTAAATGCACAGCGACAGCTACTATCAATGTGTAAACCTCTCATTAAAGTGTCCTGTACAACGACCGCGTGCGCGCGCGCACAAAGAATAACAAACGCCAGGACGCTGTTGAACTCCATGGGAATTCACTTCCAGGCCGAGCAGGAAGTGGCCCTCTCTCCCCGGCACATCTGGATTTATCCACAGGAAATTAATTTGCCATTCTCGTCCACCCCTTCCCGACTCGCACAGTTTAAGGCTGTCGTACAGTCGCAGCCGTCCGGGGGTCATAAAAGAGCGAGGGGTTTTTCACCGGATGCCCCCGCGGAGACCTCGAAGCACGTAATGCTAAATGTCTAAATTCACAACCCGGAGCTCCCCAAACAGTGCGTAACGTACTTACAGAAAGGCCTCTGGCTTGCAGAGAAAAAGGCTTGTTGCATTTGGTGAGCGTCTGCGTACAGAGCTAGTGATGAAGGAGAGAGACTGAATGGACGCTATTCTCTTACTATGAGGACAGGAAAAGCTTGTTTCTGCTTCACTTTTCCCTCAGCGATCAAACCTGAAAGATTTTACATAGAAACATTTGCCCCATATTGTTCCAACTTGCAATGCAATGTCCCAGTTGTGTTCCATATGCAAAGCCTTTAATGGGAGTATTATCTGAGTGAACTGAGGCCATGCAGGTTGAATCCCATCTAACAAACTTGGCACAATACTGACATCTGGAGGCCATGGCTTATGATTGCAGCCGGTAGACTACTATGTTAGCAGAAGAGTTTAGCCATCTCCATGCAGTTGACTGCCATGTCTTATTCAACAGATAAAGGCTTAGATTTTGACTGGCAGAAGCTTAAACCCCTCCCTCCCCTATGTCCTGCCCCCTCCCCACCGCAAATAACAACAAGATACAAAATGATCACGGAGCCAATCATTGTCAAGGTTGCCTTTCGGCCCACAGAGACATGCTTTAAATACACAAACAAATAAAACTCAAATGCGAAGGTTAACCCGAGATGAATAATTGCGAGCAGACTGAACTCTTTTCTCGCTGGGAGGATGGATCTGGATGTTGCCGCTCGACACTCAACACCGCCAGGGCCCCCGCAGCAGTGTCTCCTGTGTGTTTCCGCAGTGGTAGCCTCGTGGTTGCTAGGTTTGTACAGCCGCGCTAAAAGTCTGACGAAAGCAGCGCAGCCCAGAGCATTAAGCCTGACCGCTTTTCGGGATGTAGGCCGAACCAATATTTTCTAAGTAAGTCCATCCGAAAGCGGGCCTAAGGTGCAGCGGGGATTCAAACCAGTGATTTTAAGACGCTACGGGAGACGCACAGAAGTGGTGCAATAGTGAGAAGGATGGTGAACCTTGATAAATCAGGCCGGGGTTGCCATATTGGGGGCAATCAAACTACAAATCATCATGAAGCATAATTAAATTAATTTGAATTAAAATTTATATGAATTAAAAACAATATTTGTAACATTTTGGCATTGTCATTGTTCTACTGTTATGACTAAAGACACAGAGACTGTTGACTTCCGGTGTTTCATCGAATGTGCTCGGGTCTTCCTCCTCAAAATATTAAAGAATGTCACAGACATGTGACAGGCCCACATCTATGACTAAGCATCCCAGATTTGGGTGTGGCTACAGCTGATAGACTTCTCTACAATTAAATTACACCTGGGTCATATACGTATTATAAGAAGTAAAGTATTTTAAATAATTACTTAACCCAGATCTGGCAAGATCAGGTAATTGTGGAACGATTTCTGATTACAGGTACTTACAATTTTCAGCTACTTGAAATAGCATTTCTTGAAATAGAGCTTGTTTTTTTTCCAAGCTGAAATATCTGAGGGTTAAAACACATTGATATTGGGCGGTTATTGAATTCGCTCGCAGGCCGCAGAATTGATTTGCTCTTCCTGTTTGCTTGAAGCTCTGCACTTCAGCCTCGGAATTTTTGATTGTTGTATTGTAGTTGAAACAGTATTGTATTTATGTTATTTTATTTTATTTTATTTCATTTTATTTTATTTGACTTGTAATTTGTGGTTTGATGATGTATCTTATTGTATGTTTTAATCTCGGCTGCATTGATTTTTAACTGTATTGCTTATGCCCTTGTTTTTAATTTTTTAATTTTTTTTATTTGTTTTTACTTATCTATTTTTAAATTTGTAGCACTTTGAGATTTGTTTCAAATGTAAAGTGCTTTATAAATAAAATGTATTATTATTATTATTATTATTATAATCATATCCTGCCTGATCCGCATTGATTGACAGATGCGATTTCATACCATACGCGCCCTCGTCCTTGTGCATCCCGAGCCCGTTTGCGGGGACTGGCAGAGCGCCCGACAGGGATGTTGACTGGTTCAGGGACTTATTAGGGCCCTGTAAAGTGCCGTTTTGAGTCCCTCCCTCCACGCGCGATAGGAGCTTCGGACTCAGACTGGCCCCTCCCCCGAGGTAGCCTGCCTTCCCAGATGACAGGCTGTGGCGTGAAAACAAGCTCGAGATGTCACACGGCGCCCTGAGGATGCGTTTCGCCGCGTTAATGAACGAGCTCCTTCACACCACACAGAAAGGCCAAGTGTGCAGGTTTGTTGAGCCCATTCGTTAATAGGGGGGGGGGGGGGGGGGGGGCAGCACAGACGCCCACCGGTCATGTGGCCCGCAAGTCCTGCTTATTTCAATCTTCACCTTTGCAAACGGTGAGGTGGACACGTCCCATCAAAAGCTACTGAACTGAGACACATCGAATGTCATTAACAAGGACAGTCCACTGGTACAAAATTCTGAAAGTGTTGTCATAACAGCTACTTTTAGATTGATTACAGAACGTATTAGCGATCCCCGATTTATTCAAATTTATTTGAATTATTCTTTGATTTATTCTTGTGAGATCAGCCAGCATAAATCATGTGTTCATGGCTTATCAGAATTGTAAAATAGCTTACTATTTGCTTATTAATAGTATGCTACAGGGTTTGATGTAGACCGTGCATGCCATGCAACAATGAAGGCTAGCTGCTGTCAGTGACATTCTCCGACATGCCTTTGCAGAGCTCAATTGCTTTTTGGACTCAATTTTGCTCGTTTCTTGTGAAAGACCAGGGGCCTCATCTGTCAGCTGTGCACACGTTCATTTCCACGGCGGAATCGCGATTTATCAAACTTCGACCTGACGTGGAACATTGACCACCTCTGCGCTAACTACGGACCGCGCGTACGCGCAGCCGACGGCTGAGACGTTGCACCGCGAGCCGCCGACATCCTTTTCATTCTCCAGCGCATCGGAGAAACTTGTGCGCATTAGTTATTCAAGGGAAATTACTGTACCAGTCAGTTTAAAAAAGGGGCAGAAAAGCAACGGGAAGATCTGATGTCACACAGCCATCAATCAACTTTGTGAGACGAGGTTGCACAAATCAACCATTACAGTGAGAGAGCGATGGTGTCATCACATCCCATTCTATATTTTGCAAGATGTTATTACGCTAATTACAGAAGAATGGGTTTTGGGGAAACAGGGTAGGTTTGTGTGACATTTTATATACAGGCTAATTGGTGTGACAGATAAGTGACATCAGAGGTGTGTGAATCATGTATGTCAGTCTGTTCCCCCATGTGGTGTTGTAACCTGATGCCTCACACCCCCCTGGGCTCTGCTGACGTCAGTCTTGGGCACCCAGGTGCCCCCAAATAATCACAAGTGATGCTTACGTGCGTGACACAAACAGACCATTGGGAGAGAGGCAGTGGATGGATGTGTTCACCTAGGTAACAGCTTGAGGGGAATACAATTTAAAAATCATCTTTGAAGCGCTCTGTTTCTGTGTCCTCTTAAACCCAGGGAGACAAAGCCTACAGATGTGTGCCACCACCACAACACTGTCTTTCTCTAGCGCATACAGACACACACACACACACACACACACACACGCACACGCACACACACTGAAACACCTGTTTCATGTAGGACATATTTATACAGCTGGTTTTTGTCAAAGCCCATCAATGCCACCACACTTGCCTACCTGGGTTTTGAACTCATAGCCTTCGGGGGTCCAATGTTCAGTGCTCTAACCGCTTCTCCCCTCGTTACATAGGATGGGCTGACTTTTGTGTGACTGCTGTACAGATCACGTTCACCCATCTTTTCACCCGTAACTGCTGCTGTACTCCAAGCTGTTGCTCAAAGCGTTGCAAAATATTTGGGAGGCTGCCATTTTTTCCCCTTATAAATGCTATTTTGCAAATGCGGTCGGGTGCAAGGCATCACTTGAGCGAGAAAGCCCACCCTCCTCCCGCATCTGGGCTGTGTTTGAAGCGGAAAAACACGGGTTGTCTCCGGCGTCTTTATTCGACGCCTGGCGCCGGGGAGAGGGCCGTAATTAATCAGGGCAGCAAGCGCATGTGAGGATCATCTGTCAGCCAATTTATTTGCAACTTGAAATTTAGTTGGCTTTTTCTTACTCCCTTACCCCCCCCCACCAGGACAGACAGCGGGTTGTGCCAGACACCGCTCAGCTCCTGTTCTCTAGCTGTGCAAGCCCTGATTCCACCTGACATCCCTCCTTCCTCGAAGGGCTTATTACAGGCTCACAGCCGTTGGTGAGCACGCAGACATTGATTCCTGAGCTACGGACAGAATTATGGGATCGATCCACCCCGGGGCTCACGCTACCCGCGCCCAAACCGAATTCCCAGGTACGGCTGCCGTGGCAGATAGACATTATACGCAACGAGTGCTGTTTTGCTGCCTGCCGTCCAGACCGGGAGGCCACTCCTCATATTTTCTTGAGAAGAAGTTTTCAGTATCACAACTGATGCTGGACATCATTACAAAAACCAGCAATACCATAGACATTGGACAGAGATAATATAGTGTGCTAAGTAGCAAATGGATTAGAGCAGAGGTTTTCAACCTGTGGGCCGTGGTGGTACTGCAGGGGGGGGGCCGTCATTTATTTTTTAAACTCAGAAAATAGGTTATTACCCCAAATTAAATAACAATTTACGGAGAACTCTGATTGTTCTCTACAGCAGCTGGAGAATTGTTTGATCGATGTGACCACCATTTTAGCTGTGTGCAAGCTAAACTGTCAGTGCTATTTCTCTTTTTTAATTTATTCAAAGGAATGTATCATGGATAAGTGGTTACAAACAGGGTCTCTCAAAGGGAAAGATTCAGAGGCTGGTCCAGTAAGGAAACAGCTCCAGTGTCTGACACTGAAAAGAGGCATAAAGCAAAACGAAGGAAATACAGCAGTGAACATGAAGACTTTCTTTTTTATTCCAAACAAGCTTTTTATGTCATTGTAAATTATGGCTCTGGGATCTAGTTTTATCCAGCTATGTTTTATGAAAACATTCTGAGTAACATTAGCCTGGCCCTACCGAGTCTAGTCATTTTCAATCAAATTAACTTAAATAACGTCACTATCATGTTTCTGTCCGCCTATTCCACACTATTGTTTCTATAACTAAAGGTTGAATTTGTCAATTAGATGTAACGACTCATTTAATTCATCGCACATAACATAATCATTGGTTTTGTATGCATTTGATTTGGCTCGTGAATTAACTGTGTCCATTCTCAATTAACAGCAGTGATTGCGTTGCAACTGGTTACACATTTAGTAACATGCATTTCATTATGTAGTAGCGTATTATGTATTACCCTATTAGCCCAGGATCATTGAATGTTTTTTTTTTCTGTAACATTAGTGTTATTATTTTTTTATTGTTTGTTGCGTCAAAATTCATTAGCCCAGCCCCCCCGTAGCTCCCCCAATCGCAATTACCAATGCGTGAAGCCGTGTTACATTGTGTAGGTCTGTCCGTGATTTTCAGTGTCGATTATTACATGTGTAATTGCATTTGTAAAACGCTGGGGGTACTGGTCGGTCGTGTGGGTCGCGAGTTGTAAAAGGTTGGGAACCTCTGGATTAGAGGGTATAGTGTTGAGTATTAGATGTAGAAGACTCTACAGTCTTGTTTTGTGTAGCCCACACCACCCAAACAAGCCCACCACACTCACCCTGCCCAACATGGCAATGACTCATACCCTGCTTAACTCACCAACTAGTCATTTAAGCAACCCACCATTTTAGACCCGCTATCGATAGAGCCATCGTCTCGCGGCAACAGTTGCCCCGCCTACGTGTGAGACCGGAGGTGAAGCAGTGTGGAGAGGAGGGAGGAGACGGAGGTATTTATAAATCAGACGAATGCATTTATAATGTACCGCACTCAGCGTGCCTACTCCCCTGTGCGAACGTGGCGGAAGAGCGCTCAGACACCCAGGCTCTGACGCCCCCGGCACTGCCTTCACGCCTCTTCTTTCACACGTTCTACTCGGCACCAGCTCTCCAGCGGCGTTCAAACCGAAGAGCCTGACCCGTGACACGCTGCCTTGACTCGAGGAACCGCCTTTTTAATTGCATACCTAGCTTTAGCTGTGACACTGTAAACGAACACAACCCCACAGAGCCATGAAAAGGGACACGCTGTTCTACTAAATTAAAGCAAAGCGTGCAATGAGAAAGGTTGCTTTTTTAAACCAAAGCCGTGAGCGCCATCCATCTTCTTTTCTCCCTGAGACTTGCCTTCCTACGAACAGTGGTCACGTGCCTTGATCTTTCTTTCATTAGAACCCCATAGAAGCAACACAAAATATATGTTAGTGATAAACGATCATTTCACTAAAAGGGCTGTGGCTGTACCTGTGCTGTGGCTGTAACCAAAAGGCTAGACCAGTAGCACAATGTCTGTGAGATATGGGTAGCGGCTTCATGGTGATCAAGGCCCAGACTTTGAATGCCGCACGATAAAATAAATCTTGGGCATTCAAAAGATCAGAACAACGCAGTGCCGCCCAAGGGGCAACCCAGTGGAACGTTTTAACAGAACCCCGTTAAATACTGGAGGAGAAGGACGAGGCACACTGGCGTGACTATTAGTACATGCATATAGCTGCACGAGAAATGAGCTCACTGGTTTTATGCCGTACGAATTAATGTTCAGGTGTCAACTATGGCTGCCTGTACACTTTGGTTTGGTTTACCTCCAGTCAACAAACCGTCGAAGTCCCGCTCAACAGTTTAAAGACCTAAAATTTCACTTGGAGGAGAGCCTCACGCATTGCGCTCAGCGGAAAGTAATAAGGCTAAGCTTGACACGTGTGTTACGGGTTTTACCCTTGAGGCTGGTGATCAGTGCTGGTCAGAAATGTCCCCCTTAGGGTGAAACACAGATTTGCAGACAAATGGGAGCCTACAATACACGTAGTTGTGAAGCAAGCAGGCGATCTACCGGTCTATACTGTTCGGCCAGAGCCAAGGATGGCCCTCTGCGTACCCTGCATAGAGATCTCTTGCTCCCATGTGTGTTCCTGCCTGTCGCAAAGCCTAACTTGCAAAAATCACCACTAAGACCCAGGACAGGACAGAATTCTGGTGTTAAAGACCCTGAAGAAAACCCTGATTCCTCAGAATGTAGATTATTACTTTCATGTACCTTTCCACAGCCCTGGAAACAAGGTTCTCCACGGTCTATGAAACTTTCCAACCAAGTAATGTTGGCTGTCTTTCCTACAACCAAAACCCTGGAAGCTCCAGATGAAGCCTTACCTGTGGAAACTCCAAGAAAACCAAAAATGACTTACCTATCTGAAATGACCCCAGCCGATGCTGAAGACAGCTTACCTGATGTTCCTCCAGAAGAAACGGTTCCAGCAGAGACTGCTGATATCCAAGATATTCTTGAAGAAAGAAACGTGTGAAAGAAAGGACAGACAACTGATGGCAGTCCTGACAGAAGGTCTACTCGGCAGAGATACGTTGAACTAGTTGAGAAAATAGCCAGAGCAAAGAAAAGAAAAAAACCTTTTTAAAGTTATTGGAAGTTGGACTCTATCCAGATTGTAAAAAAATAAAATAAAAAAAATATCCAACCCCGTAAGGACGGGGAACATTCTTGGCCAGGTTTTTTTCTGCTGCTAAGCCTTCCATGACGATCGTATCTTCGAGTGAACTCTCCTGTTCAGAACCTGCGGGAATCCTCTGAGTCACTCACAGCGAGCCCTATCTGGACCGGAACTGAGAGTCAGACCTGAGTGTTGTTCTTGCGATTGCGGTAGGAAAAGTCACTCACATACCGGGAACTTAAGAAACATTTCACCTTGCATATCTTCTCAGGAATAAAGGAACATTCCGCCTTATATAAAGGGTGAACGGACTATGAATTGACACAAAGGTACATTGATACTGATATTGAGAAAGGGTGCCGTTACACATGTGAATTGAGTTTATATTGCACAAAGTGCATATATATACGTTTAGACTTTTCACCAATTGAGTTTACCTTGTGATGGTGTTGCACTGCTGTAGTTCGTATTGCTCTCATTTGATTCCCTTCTTAGCTAATTAAGGATAACGGCGTACAAACAGTACCAATCACAAATCATTGGGTTGAATTGCAGTGTTGATTTCAGTGTAGTTTAAGGATTGAGGATATTTGACAGTGGAGTTGGATTAAAAGGATCACCTGCCAGGATTAGTAAGGAAAACAGAACTTGCAATTTAGTAATGAGATGCAACTAAATTCAATTAATTGTAAATGATAGTGATTAGGCTATAACGCACTGATTAAAATCTGACAGATAAAAACCTTAGTGGACACCGGAAGAACTAAAGTAAATATTAACACATAGATTTATTAGATACATATGCTGTATCTATAACTGACTTTCTCTAATGAAATAAAGTGTACCTTTGTAATAGAGTCTTATAGAGGATACATAAAATAAATTTGATCATAAAATAGAGATTTAATTAGGAATCAGACAATTTGAAAATAGGAAACTAAAAATAGGGATGCAAATAATTGAGATATTACATTGCACTCATCTGGCGGAGTGAAGGGTATAAGAACCCCGCCCAAAAAAAAAAAGGAAAAATTGTTTTATGTGCATATTTTGTCATTTATGTTATTTTAATGCAAAAATGATTATTGCTTCAAAATTTTTCAAAAAGGGAGACATTTTACTCTCAAACCATGTACACTGGTCTCTGGTCTGGGGGGTATTCCACAAAATAGGATTATCAAGTTTTCCAGATAACTGTGAGAACTATAAGGCTGTATTGTCACGTTAGTGAGATTTCAGTCGATGAAAATGCACTCGAATTTGGTTTAGGTGTGATTTAATCATAAATTTTTTCGCTGCTGATATTGAAGAACGTTACTTGAGTTATTTCATGGTGTTTTGTATTATTAACCTGCTTATCCTGCTTTGTGGAATACCCCCGGTCATTCTGTTGCTGTCCAGTATAAATACTGCCTCCCATCGCAGCCTAGAGTGATCTGACGTACCTGGTCCAGCTACGCAAAAGTTAGCCACTCGCTACAGTAGAAAGTATAACGGTGGACCCAAGTAATCTCTCTGCTTTACTCAGTTAGTGCTGAGGTCGAGAAAGCCAACTGAGGTGGGATTTCATTCATACTTCCACACTACACTGACATTTCCAGAGATCTCTAACAAATAAAGTTGTTGTTCAGTTCCGGTCCCATATGATCCATCGACGTTGTCGGTCTCTCTCTCTTCCCTCGTCCGTCTCACACCCTCCCTGTTACTGTGCCGTACTCCCCATCTTACAAAGTGAATCAGAAAGGTGTGATTTGGCTCGTCACGTCATTTTGAGGATTTCCAATATGAGGGTATAAAATCCATTCAGCACCCTCGGGCCCAACCCAAGACTCTGTCCAGATAACTGCCTGAGCTTCATTACCCTGGTGCAGACAGCACACGTGCTAGGACGGCAGCCATTGTAAATTATGTAAGTGAACTTTGGGCCCGGGAGCCGCTGAACCGCATCTCTGCGTCATGCGTGCGTGTGTGTGTGTGTGTGTGTGTTAGGTGAACCAACCCCTCGGTGAAGCTGTGTGTCGAGACGAGCTCTAAAGAAGCCGCAGTCTCATCAGTTTTGTGATATAAATTATTTATTTACATTACAGAAAAAAACCCATCAAGACAATGTTTAACTATTTGAAATATATCCATACATAACCAAATATAGTTGTAATATCGTCATGTCTTCATTGGTGTTGTTTACCACAAACGCAAGGCAACGTGTGGAGTTCCTTCCACCCCCACCTCCCCCTCGACGCTCCGCCCCTCCCTCTCACCCCCCTCTTTATGGGTCAGTCCACAGTGTCTGGGCTGGAGGGAGGGGCAGAGAGGGGTGGGGGGTTTGGAAGGGGTTGGGTGGGGCTGTGGTCTGCCCCTCTCGTGCACGCTGTTCCCGGGTTTTCCTCAGATCAGCCTGGTCGAGGCGCGCATCGTGTTCTCTGAGCTGTAGTGGGTGGCGTTTTGTTTCTGGCGGTTAATCCGATTGGTCCTTGGGCACTTCCTGTCATAAAGAGGAAGAAAGGTTACTGGGTTATCCAGTATTAATATTTATGTTGTTTTCGCGGTGTGTCGCGGACCCAGTTCAGGTGAGGTGTGTGGGGTGCAGGTAGGCGTCACGGCCAAGTGACAAAGTACAGACAGAGATCGGATTGTAGTTCTTGATTGAGCAGACACACTGGTGCGATGCACCGCAAGGCACGACCCCCAGGAGGAGCCACGAGACCTTTGCACGCTCACTGCACGCTCACTATTATTAATGAATCTAGGCAGACGCAAGTCTGTGCTGACATACATAGCAGAGGAATATGCAGTTGTGAAGTATACAACATCCACGCTCGTATACAATTCAACTTTTGAATTAGTTACGGAGCACTAGTTACTAATACTGTAATAGTATTTTCATTCTGATATGATATACAATTTACACACATAAAAACAGGGCTGGCCAAATTCACATCCCGGTGAGATGTCTGCAGTTTCCTTTCAATCAGCAGCCAGTTTAGGCACATGCAACCAGATGTGTGTTACCTTACAAAACATGCTGAAAACCAGCAGGGACTGCAGCACTCTGGGGGTTGGAGTCTTATCACTCCTGCAGTGAAAGTCATGTAGTATTCATATGAGTGTGACTCTTTTTCCTTCCGCGGCGCTACGTGGGTTTTCACAGGCAGTGGAGGGTTACGGTTTAATTAAGCGCACACAGCCGTCTGCAGGAATACGCTCAGGGACAGGAAATGTTGGGGCGATGTCAGGGAATGTGTTGATATCAAAAGGAACATGGCGCGGGCGTGTTTGAGCGTCCTACCCTCTCGCCAAGCTCCTCAGCTGCGAGCGAGTGATCTCTCACGCATGAGACCCTGTGCCTTTGTTATTTTTTTCGTCATGAACACTTTTATTAAATGTCATGTTTTGCATAGGTCGGCGTGGGCCGCTGTCTCCATGCGGTCCGGAGGAGGGAGGGGGGAGGGGGGAGGGGGGGGCACCTGCAGCGGTGATACTTCTTTCTTTAATGACTTTTCTTTGGTCTGAGTGAGATGAGACGGGTGTAGTATGGGGTGACTGGAGAAAGGGCGGATGCCTCTCGACCGAGGATCCCTGTCTCTACCCGCCGCCACAGTTCTGATCCTTCTCCACCCCTCGTCCTTCTCCACCCCCAGTCCTTCTCCCTCCAGTCCTTCTCCTCCTACAGTCCTTCTCCACCTCCAGTCCTTCTCCCTCCAGTTCTTCTCCCTCCAGTCCTTCTCCCTCCAGTCCTTCTCCACCCCCAGTTCTTCTCCCTCCAGTCCTTCTCCCTCCAGTCCTTCTCCACCCCCAGTTCTTCTCCCTCCAGTCCTTTTCCACCCCCAGTCCTTCTCCACCCCCAGTTCTCCTCCCCCTCCAGCCCTCTCCACCTATTTGCACTGATTTGATTCATCTTTCATCTCAGTAACTCTTGTTTCTTGTGTGGGAACATCCCTGACTCCTCCTAGATCTGGCCTCCTTCATCCCCTATGAAACACGGTCTTCCTCCACACCTCTGTGTGTCTCACAGGTGGGAGGAGCTTATTAATAGTGATATTAGCATTTCATGAAAGATGCCTTCACAGAACATTCTGGAGGTGTAAAAAAATCTATCGCCAGATTTCAAACAAATGTAAAATTTGGAAATGCTCCCTTTTCATTTCACAGTCTCTGGCTCTTCTAGCCACAGGTGCCTTGAAACCTGCGTACACACAAATCCATACAGGCGTTCATCCGTGTGCATGTTTAAGCGAATCCATCTGAGCGTGCACGTGTGTGTCTCTCATTTTTCACATGTGTGTGAGCAGTGGCACGTGTGCGGGTGTGTGTGTGTGTGTGTGTGTGTGTGTGTGTGTGTGTGTGTGTGTGTGTTGGCTCTAATAAAAGATTGTGCATGCATTTACATATCAGGTTGCTTGCATGTAATCCTGTTGCGTCCCTGGGGGACACAGAGTTGCAATGTGCCATCGTGAGAATATCACAGATGCCTTAGAACTCAGGGCCAGAGCCAAACGAAAACAAGGAGTAGAGCCAGTTCTCTAGCGTATAGCGGGGCCCAGGCTTTTCCAGATTTAAGGCTTTACCCCTCGCTATTAGATGTGCTTGTCAGCTGTACTCGTGGGCTCAAGCAGGCTGGCAGAAGCACAACTCAACCTTTCAGTCTGGGGAGGCTTAGAGGCCCTTTAATTACTGCAGGGACCAGCGCACAGGCTTCAGTCAGTCAGAGAGAGAGCTGATCTGAGACCAGTCTCCTGGGGCGTCAGGATTACACGGCCCAGCACAGAACTGACTCCGGAACAGCTTGAGGCCTCGCCTTCCCGTTGCGAAAAAGAACAAAACGCGGAGCGGAGCAGAACTGGCAAGAAGTGACCAAAAATTCCCTCTTTTTCAAAAAATTGGGCTGACGCATTTTTTTATTTTTTATTTATTTATTTTTAATAAAACTGCCCTGTAAGTAATTCTCACGATTCCTTTGTGAAGACTATGCAAGTCTGCTGTGCACATTGCATTTATTATTACAACCGCTGTTTATGAATACCGACATACAGCGAGTCTCGGGTTACATTGCCCTGCGTATTATACCCTGTGCAGGTTTGTCGGTCCACACTTTTAGAAATGTAAATGAAAAGCACTTCTAATGGGATTCCACTTCTAATGAACGCTACGCTAATACTCTGCTCAGCCACAAGCACTCTGATCATTAACCTCTCACCCGCCAGATCAGAGGGGTCTGTCTGCTGCGCACGCCGGGCGTAACCGAGGAAACGGAGGCTCGCCAGGGGCGACGGATCAATGCGAGAGGCCTGCGGCGAGAGACGTACGCTGTTTGAGGTCTTGTGTGAGGGCTTGGAGCAGAGCATTCGGGGGGGGGGGGGGGGTGTTTGATGCAGACAGCGCCTTTGAGAAACACAGCTATTGGCAGGGACTAAATGTTTCAGCCCGGCGGGGGGGGGGGGGGGTGACGTGGGGGTGGAGCTCCACCAGGGGGGGCGCTGTCTCTTTTTCTGCGAGAGACACCCCCAGGAGAGGCCTGCTTTCACTTTGAGCCGCGACGTGAGCGGACGCGAGTAATGCGCTTGTGTTGCTCGTTTACGAGGCGGGTGCCCCTCTGTTACAGGGTACAGTCCCAGGTTCTAATAAAGCCGCCCCGGCGCCATCAGTCGCGTGGCCCCACGCCTCCCCCAAACACGCCTCCCCCAAACACGCCGTTAGATGAAAACCCGGCAAAACAAACAGCGGCCAGCGGCAGCTAGGGAGGGATATAAATTCAGAGGGAGCCGCGATGGAGGGGGGTTGAGGAGGAGTCGGGGGGGGGGGGGTAGCTGAGGCAGCAGGGGGGCACTTAACATTTGGGGAAAAGGTCACCTGTACAGAGCAGATGCACTGATTATTCTGCCGGGACGTCTCAATCCCCTCTGCTCCCTTTTCCGAGCAAAGCCATCGCAATCACCATGGCAACAGCTTTCAATCACTGCGCTACCAGTGTGTGTGTGTGTGTGTGTGTGTGTGTGTGTGTGTGCGTGCACGTGTGTACGAGTGTGTGTTTGTGTCTGTACTGGGCACGTAAGCATGAATATATATATGTATGTGTGGGCGTGTCAACTAATCTCTTTATTTAGTCTCTGTGTTTATGCGAGTGTCTAAAAGAGACTCAATATTTTGGGATATTTTTGAATGTGTACTAGAGTGTGTTTATGTGAGATATGTGAGTCTATATCAGTGTACATATGTGTGTGTGTGTGTGTGTGTGTCTATCTATACCATGAGTGAGGTGTTCTAAATGTTGGCATATTGCTCATAAAACAGCACATAGCAGTTATTTTTGTTTATAAAAGTCACTGTCTTTCATTTCAATGTCAGATAACTCCATTTGTCAAAGAGGCAGAGTTACCATGGGAACCATGGGCTACTGTTAAAAGATTTAACGGAAAACCCTGGGGGACGAGATTTAGAAATTGATGATGCTTGACCTGAGCTTTTACCCTTTGGAAGAACAAAAACAAATTGCCCCAAAAATCAGTGTGCACACAACCACCCCTCCCCTCCCCAAGCCCCGGTGTCAGAGCCCAGGTTGCTATGGAAACCCTGCGCAGATTTTAGGGAGAGCGAGGGCACTGCAGGCCTCTGTGAACCTCACACAAGAGCCCTGTAAAATGCCCAAAACGATTATAGAATGATTCTCTCTCTCTCTCTCGCTTTCTCTCCCTGACCGATGATGCTGATATTCAGCTGCACAGGAGATGAAGGCAGCGTTGCGCATTCTGATCTTAAAGCTTTCTGCCTGGTTACTCAGGCTCTCTGGGTCCTGCTGATTTAAATTGCCAAGTCCTTTATTATGAGATGGGTTTTTTGTGACATCACAGCCATGTCTGGTCATGTGATATGCTTGGAATCGACAATGTACAATTTGCATAGCATTCTTGTTAAATTAGTTGTACTTTAGACAGGGTGTGTGTGTTTGTGTGTGTTTTTGTGCTTGCGTGTGTGTGTGTGTGTGTGTGTCTGGGCGTGTGTAGGTGTGTGAGACAGAGCAGACTCACCTTGTGATACAGAGCACCACCACGCAGATAATGGCCACCTGCACAGCGCCGATGATGGAGGCGATGAGGACATAGCGGAGCTTTCCGGAACCGGGCACCACGTACAGCACGTTGTACTCCTTAGTATCACACTGTGGCCCACTGAACCCAGAGTGGCAGCTGCACACAAGAGAGAGAGAGCCGGAGGCAGAGTCAGCCATACTCCATTAAACATTGCAGCAATGAACATTCTGCCACAAAATGGCTGCCGTGCATCACTCAGGTGAGCTTCACTTGAACACTTCACTTTGAGATTGAGAAAGGCGCTATATAAATGCAATCCATTATTACACGTTTATCCAGGGCAGTTCACACAGCTGACATTTGAGACGTTTATAAAACTGGAAATGCGCTGTAACAATTGAGGTTAAGTACCATGCTCTATGATACCGTGGTGATGTAATGTTTTTGAATTTGAA
>CM040398.1:42759221-42774221 GCA_022702515.1 Ilyophis sp. 1 JC-2022 | reverse complement strand
CGTTAAGCACAGTTCCGTTTGAGTTCCCTAACCCTGCGCGTTAAGCACAGTTCCGTTTGAGTTCCCTAACCCTGCACGTTAAGCACGGTTCCGTTTGAGTTCCCTAACCCTGCACGTTAAGCACGGTTCCGTTTGAGTTCCCTAACCCTGCACGTTAAGCACAGTTCCGTTTGAGTTCCCTAACCCTGCACGTTAAGCACAGTTCCGTTTGAGTTCCCTAACCCTGCGTGTTAAGCACAGTTCCGTTTGAGTTCCCTAACCCTGCACGTTAAGCACAGTTCCGTTTGAGTTCCCTAACCCTGCGTGTTAAGCACAGTTCCGTTTGAGTTCCCTAACCCTGCACGTTAAGCACAGTTCCGTTTGAGTTCCCTAACCCTGCACGTTAAGCGCAGTTCCGTTTGAGTTCCCTAACCCTGCACGTTAAGCACAGTTCCGTTTGAGTTCCCTAACCCTGCACGTTAAGCACAGTTCCGTTTGAGTTCCCTAACCCTGCACGTTAAGCACAGTTCCGTTTGAGTTCCCTAACCCTGCACGTTAAGCACGGTTCCGTTTGAGTTCCCTAACCCTGCACGTTAAGCACAGTTCCGTTTGAGTTCCCTAACCCTGCACGTTAAGCGCAGTTCCGTTTGAGTTCCCTAACCCTGCACGTTAAGCACAGTTCCGTTTGAGTTCCCTAACCCTGCACGTTAAGCACAGTTCCGTTTGAGTTCCCTAACCCTGCACGTTAAGCACAGTTCCGTTTGAGTTCCCTAACCCTGCGCGTTAAGCACAGTTCCGTTTGAGTTCCCTAACCCTGCACGTTAAGCACAGTTCCGTTTGAGTTCCCTAACCCTGCACGTTAAGCACAGTTCCGTTTGAGTTCCCTAACCCTGCACGTTAAGCACAGTTCCGTTTGAGTTCCCTAACCCTGCACGTTAAGCACAGTTCCGTTTGAGTTCCCTAACCCTGCACGTTAAGCACAGTTCCGTTTGAGTTCCCTAACCCTGCACGTTAAGCACAGTTCCGTTTGAGTTCCCTAACCCTGCACGTTAAGCACGGTTCCGTTTGAGTTCCCTAACCCTGCACGTTAAGCACAGTTCCGTTTGAGTTCCCTAACCCTGCACGTTAAGCGCAGTTCCGTTTGAGTTCCCTAACCCTGCACGTTAAGCACAGTTCCGTTTGAGTTCCCTAACCCTGCACGTTAAGCACAGTTCCGTTTGAGTTCCCTAACCCTGCACGTTAAGCACGGTTCCGTTTGAGTTCCCTAACCCTGCACGTTAAGCACAGTTCCGTTTGAGTTCCCTAACCCTGCACGTTAAGCACGGTTCCGTTTGAGTTCCCTAACCCTGCACGTTAAGCACAGTTCCGTTTGAGTTCCCTAACCCTGCACGTTAAGCACGGTTCCGTTTGAGTTCCCTAACCCTGCGCGTTAAGCACAGTTCCGTTTGAGTTCCCTAACCCTGCACGTTAAGCACGGTTCCGTTTGAGTTCCCTAACCCTGCGCGTTAAGCACGGTTCCGTTTGAGTTCCCTAACCCTGCTCGTTAAGCATAGTTCCGTTTGAGTTCCCTAACCCTGCACGTTAAGCACAGTTCCGTTTGAGTTCCCTAACCCTGCACGTTAAGCACAGTTCCGTTTGAGTTCCCTAACCCTGCACGTTAAGCACAGTTCCGTTTGAGTTCCCTAACCCTGCACGTTAAGCACAGTTCCGTTTGAGTTCCCTAACCCTGCACGTTAAGCACAGTTCCGTTTGAGTTCCCTAACCCTGCACGTTAAGCACAGTTCCGTTTGAGTTCCCTAACCCTGCACGTTAAGCACAGTTCCGTTTGAGTTCCCTAACCCTGCACGTTAAGCACAGTTCCGTTTGAGTTCCCTAACCCTGCACGTTAAGCACAGTTCCGTTTGAGTTCCCTAACCCTGCACGTTAAGCACAGTTCCGTTTGAGTTCCCTAACCCTGCACGTTAAGCACAGTTCCGTTTGAGTTCCCTAACCCTGCACGTTAAGCACAGTTCCGTTTGAGTTCCCTAACCCTGCACGTTAAGCACAGTTCCGTTTGAGTTCCCTAACCCTGCACGTTAAGCACAGTTCTCTGTGCATGCTTTGCAAAGTAGCAGTGTACTAATACTAATAATAACAACAATAATAATAATAATAATGGCACAGGGAGTGCTGCCCGTAACCTGTGTATTTCAGAGATACACATCCCTGCGTTACTGAAGGGTTCCGAGAGCCATCTGGCATATTTCTCCCTTTCGTTTTTTGACTTGCAGAAGCGGCCTACGTGACCGCAATGAGAAAAGCTCAGCGGCTCCAGCAGCGCGAGCGGAACTACACTGTTCTGCGCAAAACCGCCAGGAGCGTTTATGGAGGAGGTGTCAAAGATCTTGTTCACTCTGTTTTTCCTCACGGTTTTCTCACTGCCACTCTATGCACCTCTTCTCTCTTTTTCTATCTCTCTGTCTTCATCTGTCCGTCCATGTCTTACTCGTCTAGTGTCTGTCTCTAGCTGTTATTCTCTTCATATTCCCTTACTCCCCCTCCATCTTTAATTCTCTCTCTCTCTCTCTTAGGCCCCCCCTCCCCCACACACAGGCCCCTCCCTCCCTACCTGTGTAGTCTTTCCTGGGGTAGTGGCCATCTCCAGGCTTGGCACCTGTGGTCATATCACCTGTGTGTGTGTGTGTGTGTGTGTGTGTGTGTGTGTGTGTGTGTGTGTGTGTGTGGAGGGGAAGAGAGAAGGAGCACAGTTAATCTTCCCTGCCTCTCACAGGGGAACATGTTAAACGTAGCACCCCTCCATACTGACCCTACACACCAGAGCCCGCTGCTGGGAAGTTAAATCACCGCTCACGTTGATAATGAGAGTAATGGTGCTGGTGGTTGGGGGTGTTATTTGATTTCCCTTGTGTAAGATTTCCGGAATGTTCTCGCATTCATCCCAGCACCTCGTTTTCCAGGTTCGAGACCCCCAGAGGCAAGGAGGATCGGTCTTTTATCAAACAGGGAAAGATATCCTATCAGTCTTCTCCCCCAAAACTACTGTATGTTTCCTGTCCAGTTCCCTGTATGAGGTGAAACTGTGTGTCACTCCCCCTGGTTAATATCTGAGTTTGAGCCTGTTCCCACAGACACTCGATTTTCAGATGAGTGCCAGGACATTCACGTGTGTTTTGACTGCTCCCTAATTACAGTGTAGACAAATAACTGTCAAATACGGAACACGGTTTTAATAACTGTTCCTGCATAATGAAGACATAGATATGTATACCTATTAATTTAGGGGAGACTCATAAAGACAGAATGATGCATTCAATAAGGACACAAGGACAGTTGCACAGACACATAAATAGTCTACAATAAACTTCACGTCTCACACGGGTGGCATGGTAACGGGGAGAAACTGAAAAGTTTTCATGTGTACAGCTTAAATTATTACTCGACATGAATAATATGGATTAGCTGTCACTGGTCATAACGCACCGCTGATTTTTGATGCTTAGAAACGAGCGCCGGCTCTATTATTTAAGTTTCAGTCCCTACGGGAGCCCCACTGGGACAAAAAGAGGGGAAGGCACAATGGAGAAAGGTGAGCAGGGATGAGAGAAAGGTGAGCAGGCCTCACGACTGAGATATGAGATACACTGTTCCACATCCGGTGGAGTGTGCAGGGCCTTACGTTGGGTGGCCCATGTGGAAAACCAAAACTATACAAACAGGAGAGGGGGGATTTCAAACGGGGCTCACCAAGCTTTGGGACCGCAATGTCCCACGCAACACCAAAAAAGTATGTCTAGGTTTAATATATGCTACGATAATGGAAATAGCAGTTTTTACCCGAATGAAAATAATCATCATTGTCATCATTACTGATGAGAATAATTATTCTAATTGTATTAGAAAACTGTGTTTGCAGCAAGATTATATAGTACTGCATATAAAGCTAATTAGAACCATTCTTCATTCAGAAATATCAATGGAGCGATACAATGGCACAGCAAATGATACTTATTCTTCAATTAATTAAAATATCAAATCACAATTTTGACTTCTTGGAAAATAAAAGACAAACTACGGAGCCCCTCAGGGCACACTTGGAGGAAAAAAAAATCTCAATTTGGAAATCCGTGCTCTCAGTTTTGTATGGTACACACACGCGTGTATGGTTTTGCAATCTGTCTGTTCGGAATCGGCACGCTCTGGTTTTGGAATCCCTGCGGTCAGTGTTGCAATCCGTACGTACACTCGGGTTTTGCAGTCCGTACACTCGGGTTTTGAGTGAGATCATTTGGGTTTACGACGTTAAATCCCTTTGTAAATAAAGGGTTCATTGCAGGAAATTCAGACACGGAATTACAAAACCACGTTGAGATTTCTTTAACCTAGGCTGCCTTGGGGGGGCTCCGTAAGAAACAGTGCCGACTTCAGCAGATGTGGTACACTGTAAACGAGGCACACTGCAGCGGTGAGACCGGGGGGTGGGGGGGGGGCATGGCGGCTGACCTTGGCAGTGACCCAGGTACTTGACCTCGATCCTCTCCTGCTTCTGGCAGGAGGCCTCCTTCACCTGGCAGGGGTTGTCGTAGGACTTTCCGTCGGACGCGCAGACGGGGTTGAAGCTGATGTGGGAGCAGTCGATGTTGCACACGCACCTGGGGCGAGAGAAGGGGGGAGGGGAGAGGCTCAGAGGGGGGTGGGGCCACTAACGGTGGGTTGGGGGGGGGCGGTGGGACGGTGTCACAAGGTTTAATAAATGCCTGCCCTGCGTTGTGCCAATGCTCTGGTACAAAATGGCTGCTGCACATCACTGAGGGCGTGTGGTGCAGAGCGGGGGCGGTTGAGATGAGATGAGAGCACAACACGACGCACTATTATCCACCTGTGTGTGTGTGTGTGTGTGTGTCCACTGTGCTCCACTGTGCTATATGCTACAGTGTGGTAAACTGTGCTATACTGTGCTACACGGTGCTATGCAGCACTATACTGTGCTAAGGTGTGCTATAATGTACTGTAATGTGCTGTGCTATGATGTGCTACCCTGCTATGGTGTGCCAAGTCCTATACTGTGTTATTATACAGCGATACACTGCTAAGCTGTACTACACTGTGTTATGCAGCGCTACACTGGGCTAAGGAGCGCTGCACTGGCCTAAGTTGTGTTATACTGGGCGAAGTTGTGCTATACTGGGCGAAGTTGTGCTATACTGGGCTAAGTTGTGTTATACTGGGTGAAGTTGTGCTATACTGGGCTAAGTTGTGCTACACTGGCCTAAGTTGTGTTATACTGGGCGAAGTTGTGCTATACTGGGCTAAGTTGTGCTACACTGGGCTAAGTTGTGCTACACTGGGCTAAGTTGTGCTACACTGTGCTAAGGAGCGCTGCACTGGCCTAAGTTGTGCTACACTGAGCTAAGTTGTGCTACACTGGGCTAAGTTGTGCTATACTGGGCTAAGTTGTGCTACACTGGGCTAAGTTGTGCTACACTGGGCTAAGTTGTGCTACACTGTGCTAAGGAGCGCTGCACTGGCCTAAGTTGTGCTACACTGAGCTAAGTTGTGCTACACTGGCCTAAGTTGTGCTACACTGTGCTAAGCTGTGCTACACAGTTCTGTGCTGCCATGCTCTGCTATCACTGGTAAGGCGGAATGAAAGACTGCCTGCCCCCAGCCTCTATTCATTACAGCCCGCTCTGTCTTCCTCTCTGCCGCAGACCATTCATATCCTCCTGTTCATCTATTCATCTGTTTGCAGCACCGCCGTGTCTGTGCAGCACCACCGTGTCTGTGCAGCCAGCAGCCCTGTACTGCTGCTCACATAACCGCGTGAAGCCAGAGCAGCTTGAGTTCGCTCGTCTTAGACCTGTCCTCCTGAGACTCCGCCGAAAAAAGTTTAAGCGTTTGAAAATTTTGACATAATACAAGTGTTTTGGATGACACTGTTTCACTGTTAGAATGAAAATATTTTCAAATATATAATTTATTGAACGTCCATTGTAGTGCAGGTTTCAGCATAGAATATATGGTTCTTGAGATTAAGACCAGAGATTCACGAATGTGTGCGTGCGTGCGTGCGTGTGTGCATGTGTGTGTATGTGAGTATGTACTGTATGTGTTTGAGGATGGTTCTTCTTGAGCACGTGAACGTGCGTGTGTGTGTCTATACTGTGTGTGAGCATGTGTACCAATAAGGTAAAAATATGCTATTTTGAAACCTTTATGCATTTCCTCCCTGCAGTCAATTCTATTCCTGGCCTCACACTGTGATTACACAGCGGCAAAATGGCGTTATTCTGGTCTCTCTCTCAGCTGTGGCCTTATCTCCTGGAGATACTGAGCTGCTGTCCTTTTTTTGCAGGAGGAATTTGCGCAAAGTGCGTGAAAGGATACGCCGCTAGCTACCCTCAAACGGCCACTCTGACACCAGTGCTGTTCACTGAGCACACAGCCATTATGTGTTACTGCCATTTATGGTAAGTGATAATTCAAATCTAACAGAGTGTAAGTCCAGGAAGGGATAAATGTACTCTGTGAGACTTTAATGGACTTTACCGGAGCTGGTTTAACACCGATAATTTTTTTCCGCATTCTGTTCTTGTAACCGGAGTGGTTCGGCGACACCAGGTTCAAACCACAAGGTAGCTGTTCGGATTTAAACGTGGCTCAGATACAGATTTTAAAAAAAACAACAGCCTCTCCAGAGCTCTCTCTTTTCTTTAAAGTTAAAGTTGTCGTGCGGGGTGGGTCAGCAATGGACGTTACAGCCCGATGGACTATCGACGCTCGAGACGGGAATATCGCGGAGCAGTCCTAGTCGGGTAAAGATAACGAGCTCAAGCAAAGGCTGGCCAGATTCAGCTCAAGGCAGGGAAGCACTGGCCAAACACTGACCACCAGCGCTCATTTCTCTGGGCTACCGGGGACTGGGGACCGGGGACCGGGGACCGGGGACCGGGGTAAGGCCAAACAGAAGAAGAGATTCCAAAGTTGAAGGCTTATCTGGCCAGGGAGACAGAATCACATTAGTGTACAACACACCTCTGGCTGTGTGCTCCCGTGGGCCCGGAAAGATCCATATCGGCCTGTTTCCACTTAGCCTGATCGCTGCCTCTGTCAGCTCTAAAGTGCTGCTACAGATAGTTCACCGAAAGGACGAAAAACCCAGGAGAAATCAGAGAGCACAAACACACACCCACAGACGTTTTCAAGTACATGCGTGCACCCAAACACACACACACACACACCCACAGACGTATTCAAGTACATGCATGCACCCAAACACACACACACACACACACACACACACCCACAGACGTTTTCAAGTACGTGTGCACCCAAACACACACACACACACACACACACCCACAGACGTTTTCAAGTACATGCGTACACCCAAACACAGACACACACACCCACAGACGTATTCAAGTAAATACATGCACCCGAACACTCATACACACGCACGCACGCACGCACACACACACACACACACACACACACAATTACTTATATGCAAGCAACCCCCCGACACACACACACACACAAACATACTTCCATGTATGCACTCATACAAAGACCACATACAGAGGCACACACACGCACACACAAACGATCAAGACAGAAGTGCAAAAATGCATTAAGAAGCTTGTTCTCCCGAGCGGCTGCCCATTGGTGTACATAAAAGATAATGTGTCTGAAGTCCATGCATTTTTAATGGGGCTTCTCACATTCTCCCGCCCTGTACATTACTGCAACATGACACTCCAGTGTAGCAGCACTAACAGAGACTGGAGCTGACTGAGCCAGGCTCCACTGCCCTGACAGGAGACAAACACGCACACACGCACACACACACACACACACACGCACGCACGCACGCACACACACGCGCACACGCGCACAAGACACAAGTACGCACACATGCGCGCGCAAAAACACACCCATGTACAGGCAAGCACACACACATGCACACACAAAGGCACACACACAAACACAGGCACACCTCATGTATCCCAGTATACCACACCCCTCCCCTCTCTCCCAGATCAGCCAGCGGGGATGTGCGGGCCAGGCTCGCTGCTGAGGGGATTAAAGCGGCAGTAGCGTTAGCGTTAGCTAGCAGCCCGTCAGAGGGGGCTTTTGGCTCGGCAGCTTTGCTGGGGTTGGCACCTCAGTCAGGACACTTCTCTCCACGCAGCCTCAAGGCAGCAGGAAGGTCAGCGTGAGGCGGCAGGGTACGAGCTGCCAGACAGAGGGGGGAGGCTGCGTGTACCGCCCCACATCCTCCCCACCCCCGCTCATTCTGCCCGCTACG
This sequence comes from Ilyophis sp. 1 JC-2022, assembly GCA_022702515.1. NCBI lineage: Eukaryota > Metazoa > Chordata > Actinopteri > Anguilliformes > Synaphobranchidae > Ilyophis > Ilyophis sp. 1 JC-2022. The sequence goes on along the minus strand of CM040398.1, from coordinate 42,765,934 downwards.
CGCTAACGTGATTAATGTGCTATTCATTAACCTCTGCCTGCCTGTTTGTGTGTGTTTGTCTGTCTGTCTGTGAATGTGTGTGTGTGTGTGTGTGTGTGCGCGCGTGAGTACTGTGTGTGTGTGTGTGTGTGTGTGCGCGTGCGTACTGTGTGTGTGTGTGTGTGTGTGTGTGCGCGTGCGTACTGTGTGTGTGTGTGTGTGTGTGTGTGCGCGTGCGTACTGTGTGTGTGTGTGTGTGTGTGTGTGTGTGCGCGTGCGTACTCTGTGTGATTGTGTGTGTGTGTGTGTGTGTGTGTGTGTGTGTGTGTGTGTGCGCGCATGCTCTGTGTACACACACATCAATGGTAATCGTTTGCTTTCATTTTTGGTAGACTGGGTCACGTACTGGCTTGTAATGTACAGACTGCAGATGGCAGGTCTGTGTAATGGCTCATGGGATGTTACTCTGATTCACTGATTACTGGAGCTACAGTATGTCCATATGGACGAGGTGCAGCTATACATAAATCCATGCGCAGTGTGTTAGATCCTTCGTTATGTACTTATGCTCACTATAAAAACACAATGGGACGCCATCATCCCACATGAATACTGAATCATTGTGCTTAATTGTTATTTTTAATGTGGAATTTAATTAAATATTCAGGTCTGTGTATTTGTGTGTGTGTGTGTGTCAGTGTGTATGTGAATTGAATTGAATTGAATTGAATACTTTATTGTCACTGTACATGTACAGGGAAATTTCGTTGATGTGCATATGTGTTGTGCATGTATATGTATGTGTGTTGTGCAGGTGTGTTTGTGTGCGTGTATGTGCATGTATGTGTGTGTGTGTGGTGTGTGTGGAATCTCTGAGCAGGATGTGACATATTGATCTGTCTTGGTCATGTGGTCTCCTCCTGTTTATTTATTTAAACTTTAAAATGGCTGACGGCCTGCAGCACTTCCTGAGTGTCTCCCCTGCACACACACCACCTAATCACTCTTCACAGCACAGGCACAGCAGTGCAGAAACACGGTCCCGTTAACTACATTTGAGTTATAGTCCCATTCAATTCAGTACAGTCACAGCCCAATTCACTGTTATAAATTCACAGTCACATTAATTGTGGTACAGTCACAGTCCAATTTACTGTGGTCGAGTCACAAATTGTGGTACAGAGTTACAGTCTCCTTAATTGTGGTACAGAGTTACAGTCTCCTTAATTGTGGTACAGAGTTACAGTCTCCTTAATTGTGGTACAGAGTTACAGTCTCCTTAATTGTGGTACAGAGTTACAGTCTCCTTATTTGTGGTACAGAGTTACAGTCTCCTTAATTGTGGTACAGAGTTACAGTCTCCTTAATTGCGGTACAGAGTTACAGTCTCCTTAATTGTGGTACAGAGTTACAGTCTCCTTAATTGCGGTACAGAGTTACAGTCTCCTTAATTGTGGTACAGAGTTACAGTCTCCTTAATTGTGGTACATAGTTACAGTCTCTTTAATTGTGGTACAGAGTTACAGTCTCCTTAATTGCGGTACAGAGTTACAGTCTCCTTAATTGCGGTACAGAGTTACAGTCTCTTTAATTGTGGTACAGAGTTACAGTCTCCTTAATTGCGGTACAGAGTTACAGTCTCTTTAATTGTGGTACAGAGTTACAGTCTCCTTAATTGCGGTACAGAGTTACAGTCTCCTTAATTGTGGTACAGAGTTACAGTCTCTCCTTAATTGCAGTACAGAGTTACAGTCTCCTTAATTGCGGTATAGAGTTAGTCTCTTTAATTGTGGTACAGAGTCACAGTCCCATTCATTGTCGTACACTGTCGTACACGGCTCATGTAATCACCGGGCCGTGCGATAATTTCCACAACCAGCAGTGCCAATCAGCCATAAGGTGGTCCAGATCGCAGTGCCCGCTGTGAAACTGTTCCCATGTGGAGGTGAAACCAGCAGAATCTAAAGACGATTTAACGAGGGGAAAAACCCCGCTATGGTAATCATTCTGTCACTGCAGACCTGCTCACAGCTGCCATTACTGGTGTAACGTCTCCATCGAGCTGTGGGCGGGGTATCGATCGCACTTTGGGCCGCTTGCTGGGTTATCCTCTTCCGGGCTCGCAATCAGACAGGCGATCATGACCCCCAGTACCCCTCCTAATCACCTGCACCTGCCCCGCATGCAAAGTGCCCCCAGGGCAGCGGCCAGAGCCCTCCCACCAACCCCCCCATCCTGCCGCGCGATGCAGAGCAAAGCACCAGCATCCAGTCAGGAAAGACATCACGTCTGAACACGGTATTGATTTCTCAATTCCTGCCTCATTCCAGCAAAACCCCTCAAGATGGGTGTGTGAAAGCATGTGAGGATGTAGAGGGCATGGCTGCTCAGCTGGATTCAGAACTCTACGCACCCCCCCCACTCCCCACGTGCACTCTGACACACGCCACAGGTTCAGCGGACACGCCTACAAGCACACGGAAACACGCAAACACACACGTGTGCACAAAAATATGCCATTGCCAAGACCTGCATAGCTTTCCTCTTGTACTTTACATGATTCATGATACGCACATAACTGCATACTGTGTATGTTACACGCCATGGATAACTCGGGCCCCCTGACTGACCACCCGAATGCCAAGCCAGATCCCAGAAAGGTGTCTGTGAAAGTGCCCGATTCTTTTTCCCGACTGACATTGCCGCAGACCGGCTGTGCTTTTGTGTGGAATAAACCCGCTGTCCGGATTACCCTCGTCCTGCGCACCCCCGCTCCACTGGCCTGCCCTGCTAATGACTCCCCTCACCCCTTTCTCCTGGACATCTTGCAGCTGTGCCCGGTGCATTAGGCAGTAGGGGAGGCTTTTGTCTCCGCTAAGCAATTTGAATAGTAATTGCCTGCCTTGGGTCTTGTGGCATTAATCCATCTGCTCGGGACTCTATTAAATAAAGATGGAATTTGCCGCGGCCGCTCTCTCTCTCTCTCTCGCCCGCCCGCCCGCTATCGCGCCGTAGTCCCCGAGCCTCGCGACCGCACGCCGCAATCTATCATCTCTTCTGACTGACTCAGCACTGAACCGGGGAATCTGGGCCCAATTCAATTAACATTTCAGGCCCAAGAAAAAAGGAGGGGGGTGGGGGGGGGGCTTTTAGGGATTTGAATGTGTGCTTCAACTGGAGCGGGGAAAATTGGAATCGGAAAAGGGGGAGAGAAAATTTGTCCGGTGCTAAAAATACTGAGGAGGCTTCGTCTGCTGGAGCGATCCACATGAGAGCACTGGGCGAGGCGAGGAGGGGGGGTGAGTTGTTTGTCTGACATCTAAAGACAAGAATGGAGGCATCACAGGAAGCACCTGATGTTGTTGGGCGGAGTAAAGAGGGGCTACTGTTCTGTGCCGAGCGCCAGCTTCTGTTTTATAAATGTTTGGGATTAGTAGTGTCTCTTCACCCTGTGCCCCGCCCCTGTCACACCCCTGCCCCGCCCTGACCATACCCCTGCCACACCCAGGTTACTCACCACACGTCTTCTGCATCCTCGTCACACTCTGCTCCAAACTGGCAGATGTCACAGGTGGAAGTCTCCTTCTGGCTGGTCTCAGCTGAGCCTTCACCACCTATGGACACAGAAGGAGGGATGGAGGGATGGAGGGATGGAGGGAGGGAGGGAGGAAGAGAGAGGGGGAGGGGTGAGCAGAGAGAGAGAGAGAGAGAGAGAGAAAGAGAGAGAGGCTATTACTTATCACAACAGAGAGTAAAAGAAACACAGACCCACTACAAAACACGCACACATAAGCAAATATTTCTTGGCACCATTGCTACCCAGCCAGGCAAAGGGAATTTTGCTCGCTGTCATGGAGACACGGCCACCCGACAGAGTGATCCGACCAATGGGACGGCACAGGTGTCCCGTTTTCCCCAGAAGGACGACTCAGCGCTGTGTTTTCCGCCGTGCGACGCGCCGTCTCCGGCTTAATTGCAGCACAAACTCGCGCAATGCCGATCGATGGCGGCGCTTCACGGGGGAATATCTGGGAGCGAGCTCTGTTTATCACCTCTTTCTCAGCCCTGTGTTTCACCCGCACGGCGCTGTCACCGTAAAACTTTATAAACTTGGCGCATGGTGAGGGGGGGAGGAGAGGGCGGCGCCATGCCCGGCCCACATCGCCATGACTCTGCAGTTTCTACCAACTTCCTGCCCTGCAGCACAGTCACTGCGAATGGCAGCTGTGGAATAGTGATGCCCCGGTGTCTGTTCCTCCGGTAGTCTTCTTCTCTGTTTCCCGCAGGCGAGACGGCGGAAAGGTCACAGACGGAGCACTGGAGGTCTTTGCCTCAGCATGTGTTGTTCAGAACCGCATTTGATTATGTGCTTATTGCTTTTCAGATATGCATCATATCAAACTTAGAATCGTCCGACGGCTGATTTCCTTTCCTTTGTCACCGAACTGCCTTCTATTCGTTCATCGGCAGCAATATAACCGCGCCTGAGACGTAATGTAGTAGAAAGGGCTTTACAAATAGCCTGCCCGAGGCTGTCAATCACATCAGAAGCTGCGTGCCTGGCAGTTGCACTACTCGCTCGCGAGGAAATGCCGTTTGACGTGATCTGGTGCGCGCCTCGTACATTTGGGAAGGCTCATAAGTTGGCAACCGTTGCTGTTTACAAAACGCACACTGTGAGAAAGATATGCGTGAATGCCGTACACCAGCAGGTCTTACAGTGGTAATCCATAAACCGACGCCTTGAAAGAAATGTCCATCTTTGTTTTGTTAGACTCTCCTGGGTTTACTGTTGGATGAAATGGCAAAATTGAGATTTTAAATATCTTCGGCACTTCATAAACAATGCTTGAGATGCACCCTCACGCACTGATACTATATCCTAATCATTGAACGGACCCATTTTGAACCAGGGAACAGGCCTTGAACAGTCCCTGCCACATGCTCCTCTCCTAATCTCCCTCTCTCACAGGACTAAATCCCCATGGAGACTTCAGAGAAAGCCATTACCTTATTATGATGATTTCTGTAATGGCCCGCCAACATCCTTCTGCTGAGTTTACGGGAGATTAGGCTACTGTGTGCCAGTGGATGAGGGAAGGGCTTTCTTCAAATGCAATGAAATGCGCTTGCTAGCTTAACGGATGCTTCTTACGGAGGGCTCCCGCTCGTGACGCCTACGCCGGTTTGCGACTCAGTGTTTTGTCTCCCCCGTCTGATTTTGTGTCGTTTTTTTTCTAAGACCTGATGAATAAATATCCCTAAGAGAATGTTCTGTGGCTAGTTTCAGCTCTGAAAGGGCCAGCCTGACGCCTCTGGAGGAAATGACACGACCGTGTTAGTCATGACCTCACGCTTATCCGAATGCTCTCCTTTTGTCTCAGCTCTTCGCTTGCACAATAAAGCCGTTACACATGGGTCACTGTGGATACAGCCTAGCACTGGGTTATTTCCTTAACCTGCTTTTTTCATTGCATTTTGCAGCTGTTAAGTTTCATATTTTATTTTGATCTACCACATCCCTTTTGTTGTCAATCGACAACAATAGAAAGCAATAGCAACCGATAGAAAATGCATAGCTGTAATTCAGTCCGATAACTGAACGGTTATTTTGTATAGCAGCATTTCCATTCAGTTTGTCACACAACTGTTCACAGTGGGAATTTTGCCAGAGGGAAAACGGAATGGGAAAACCTCTGGAAAAACCCTGAGCCCTGAACAGGTGATTGATCTTTTTGAGAATAATGGTTATGAAGGCTATGAAAAAGGCAGATTACTTGGGGATCTTGTGACAGTCCTCAGAGGAGATCAAAGTCCTCCAGACTCTTGGGGCTTAAGGGGCTGTCCGAGGGACATGCTGCACGTCCTCAAATCCTCAAAGCACGGCCAACGGTTCACTGAAAGGACACCGTTCTTCATGGATCCAGGACTTTGGCAACATCAGTTAACACTGCAAAACTATAAAAATTGAGCCGTTGCGTCTCATCGGCTGTAAATTCCTCCGTACGGGATGAGTTAGGATAAGTCTAATTTAGGACAGGAGAGGCTGACAATGTTATGGTTAATAATGTATTACTCAATAGTTAGTTAATGAAAACCAGAACGGATGACTGGATATGTCCTTTGTCTCACTGGGCAGAGACATATTACAATGCAGAGAGCAAAAGGTGCAACATCTTTAATCTTCCCCACCTGTTGTGCTGCAGTGATACTTCCCCTTGCTGTGATGATTTTGCTGCATAGTATTTCATTCAGTTAGCACAGAGACCTGGTCATACGTATATATATATATATATATATATATGTCACTCGCTAGCTATTTCAGTAGAAAGAGGGTTATGGCTTCTGTGTTGGTTATTAGCTCGCTAACTAGCAGGCTGGAAGTCTAGCTGCAGTCAGTAAATTAGCCGTGCATACTAGCTGTGTGTGTACTCGCCGTTCGTCTATCGCTGTCCGTTTAAGTCAGCTGCCCTTAATTTCCCATGACTGTGGCTTTCTGCGTTTTCATTTTTAGAAGCTCAAAGTGCTCTTGTTTAGTCAGCTGTTCATATTCATAGTTCAGTTGTAAATGTGCTAAGCCTAGTTGGATCCAAATTGAGTCTTGTTGCATCCTTGGTCCTGCATGCGTTTGTTGAGACTATTTGTGACCTCATTGAGATTCCGGTTGTGTTCTTGTTTAGTTGCGGCCTCATTCAGAGTCTGGCTTTGTCCTTGTTTAAGCCTGTGTCGTCTCA
>CM040398.1:42439016-42758721 GCA_022702515.1 Ilyophis sp. 1 JC-2022 | reverse complement strand
GCTGTGATGATTTTGCTGCATAGTATTTCATTCAGTTAGCACAGAGACCTGGTCATACGTATATATATATATATATATATATATATATATGTCACTCGCTAGCTATTTCAGTAGAAAGAGGGTTATGGCTTCTGTGTTGGTGATTAGCTCGCTAACTAGCAGGCTGGAAGTCTAGCTGCAGTCAGTAAATTAGCCGTGCATACTAGCTGTGTGTACTCGCCGTTCGTCTATCGCTGTCCGTTTAAGTCAGCTGCCCTTAATTTCCCATGACTGGCTTTCTGCGTTTTCATTTTTAGAAGCTCAAAGTGCTCTTGTTTAGTCAGCTGTTCATATTCATAGTTCAGTTGTAAATGTGCTAAGCCTAGTTGGATCCAAATTGAGTCTTGTTGCATCCTTGGTCCTGCATGCGTTTGTTGAGACTATTTGTGACCTCATTGAGATTCCGGTTGTGTTCTTGTTTAGTTGCGGCCTCATTCAGAGTCTGGCCTTGTCCTTGTTTAAGCCTGTGTCGTCTCATCGTATCCTTGTTTAGATTCTAGCCCTGTGCGTCTATCCAAGCAGCACTGCCGTGCAGACTCTAAGATTGGAAAAGTTTCTTTGCCACGGGCGATAAACATTTTAAAGCTCTTTTCTCCTCTTTCCCATTTCCCCGGCTCGGTTTCGAGGGCCCTGGAACTAGGTACAATAAACAGAGCTCTAAGAAAAGGTCCAGTGAATGCTAAAATTGTCTGCATTGTATCCTCCCTGCCTGCTCCCCACTGCCTACCTGGACAGATAATCTGTATTTATACCTTCAGGAATGAACGAGGCGTAAGCTCTCCATGTCTGTCTGCAGGCCTAAGCTTTCTTTTACAGAAGTTCATATGTAACCTGCGTAACCTATAATTGCTTCGTGCTTGTTTTTCCACCAGGCGCTTTTTGAACAGACACGGCCCCAGCCTGCTCCCAATTAGCCACCGTTTCATGCTCAATAGCAAGGAGCCGGCGACCGTAGCTGTTCATTCAAATCGCGCTTTTGTTTCCAGGCCACTCTTTAAATTAGTCTCTCCGGCACAAGTGCGCGGGGTGGCACAGCTCGTCTCCTTTTGAGCCGAGACGTTTACGCCGTGAATGCGCGGCGGCAGAGAAGAAGAAAGACTTCCTGCCCTCTTTGCCTCTCCTTCCTGTCTAGACCCAGAGTTTCCTCTCTTCAACTCCGTCTAAAACCTTCTCATCGAAAAAAAAAAAAACACTGCCTGACTATCACGCACAACACATCAGTAATCGGCATAGGGGCTTCAGCGTATTCCTTACGCAACTCCCATTCCGCTCCGACTATCCATATGCTTAAAATATCCCAGAAATGATAGCTGAGGGGGAAGCGATGTGCCATCTCCCCCTCGCTTCTTCCTCTGGCCGGTGGGAGAGAGACGCCCCGGCGAGCATTGCCAGGCTGCAGTCCTGTTTCCCGACGGACTCGTCCCGATAAACGGCACTGCTTGAACAAGCAGCCGGCTCTCTCCCGTCTCCCTGGGCAGCTGCAGGGTTTTTTTTGTTGTCGTAGTTTTTCCAGCGCTGCGGTACAGACCGCGGGTGAGAGAACCATTACGATCCTCTTTACTGGCAACACCCCCCCCTCCCCCAACCCACCCACTGCCAGCATTGATGGGAACCCAATCATGAACTCTGTGACCACGTTTACATTCCGGATGTGCGCTGTACACAGTATTCCGGATAATGCTCCTCATTGCTACGGTCATATTCTAAGTAAGCTGTTAACATGCACCATCAAATATGATGCTTGCTTATATTCCTATATACATGGTAATCACGGTATTCCAAATAAGCCCTGCAGGAAATGCATGGATCTATATTAGCCTACTCAGAAGACATGTATGCTTTCATTTTGCATATTTGAAAAAAAAAAAATGCAAACAATTATTCTCCGCAATATCAACAACTTTCTTTTTCAAAAAGCTTTCTTCTATGCAAAAATCACATTATGCGGGTGTCTTTCATAACTGAGAGAAAAATCTGTCTTTCAGTTTTTCAAAAAATTTGATGTTTTTTGCATTCACCATCGCAGCAAGCTAGCCAGAGAATTATAAGCGACGATTACTTGCAAATTAGAACGTGCGGACATAAACGTATTTCCAGGGTGGTGGCTCATTCTCAATCAGGAGTGTTCTGTACGTGAATCAATATTCTGTTTAACTGAAGACTACCCCACCCACGTCTTATACCAGTTAACCAAGGATACTGGCTTATTTTGGTTTTGGTTATAGTAATGCTAATGTGGTGTATATGCCGTGTACTCATGCCATAGTGTTAATTGAATATTCTGGCTAGCATCGGTATGTTAGCGCGTGTGTAAATTTGATGAGTGCCGGACGAGCTCCAGACCGGAGTGTCACACATACCCAACCCCCCCCCCCTAAGCTTCTGTGGCCAAACCACTTCCTGCCGCCGCATGAGAGGCAGTTTGAATACTCGTTCCCTCAGAAGGGAGTACCCGTCATGTTGGCAGCGACCGAGAACTGTCCTTGGGGGGGGAGGCGCTGTGCACTGTGCAAGTGTAAATATTTATGGAAAAGCTGGGAAGAGATTTAGTGCACTGTACAAAGTGTCACCTTGATGCATGAGGACAAAGCAATTCTCCACAGCAGGGTAGGGTAATCGTCCCGCAGATAGAGACGCAGAATGGAAAACCCAAAGCCTTTTTGTCCAGGAGAGCCGGATGCAGTCGGACGAGAAGCCGTTAAGATAAAGGCGGAACGTAGGTGCGCTTGGAAACGGGAGGATGTGGGAAATTAAGGCTCAGTGCAAGCTGGAGATGAAGGCTTCTCAGGCCTGATATTCAAAGGTCAGCGATGATCTGTGTGTCAGCTGATCGAATCAATCAATCCATCGTTAATTGCATCAATCAGCCAATAAATCAATAGATTAAATTGTTTTATTTTGACCGTTATCGTGCTAAATCCCTGTGTGTTACTTAAAGGATATATATTAATCTATAAAGGTTCATACAGTTTATTTATATAAACGTAACGGTTGAATAAATGCGTGAAACACAAAAAATAACAAATAAATATGAAACACATTATTCAATGTTTTTTGTCACTTGCATGTTTTAAGATCAGCGACGTCAGACAGACAATATTGAGCTGAAAGCTGAAATCCTGGATAATGTAGTCCATTATGTTATGAGTGCTACAATTTTATGAAACACAATGGGCCCTATTTTAACAGTCCAGGCGCAATTGTTAAATGCCAGCGGTAACTCAAGGCGCTAGTGAATTAGGGCGTGTCCAACTCAATTTCTGTAATTTTGTGACACCAGACTTTTGTGCAACTATGGCGCAGTTATAAAAGAGGTTAGATTGGAACAGATTAACTGAGGGTGTGATGGGGGTTTGGTTTTGATTAAAATTTTTTGTAATAAATAGCTTTAGCATAATCAAATGCAGCATGAAATGTAGCCAACAGTATTAGGTTGAGTAACGCGTTGCTAATTTCGAAAATGTAAATTAATATTATTACACGGATTTATATAGTAATCCGTTATATTACCACGTTACCCGAAAAACAAATATTATTACAGTAACGCATTACTAAAGTAAAAACCTGCTCTCTCCGCAGTCAGCCAGTACCCGCTCTCTCCGCAGTCAGCCAGTACCTGCTCTCTCCGCAGTCAGCCAGTACCCGCTCTCTCCGCAGTCAGCCAGTACCTGCTCTCTCCGCAGCCAGCCAGTACCTGCTCTCTCCGCAGTCAGCCAGTACCCGCTCTCTCCGCAGTCAGCCAGTACCCGCTCTCTCCGCAGTCAGCCAGTACCTGCTCTCTCCGCAGCCAGCCAGTACCCGCTCTCTCCGCAGTCAGCCAGTACCCGCTCTCTCCGCAGTCAGCCAGTACCCGCTCTCTCGTGCTCTCTCGTGCTTTTTTTGATTTATACGCAGCTTTTTCATGTTTTACATCCGTTTATACAGCTGGATATATACTGAGGCAATTCAGGTTAAGTACCTTCCTCAAGGGAATAAATGGCATCGTCCTAGCTTTGAATTGAACCCGGGTTAGAAGCCCAGTTCGTTAACCATCAAACTACACTGTGCCGTGTAGAATATAGCATGCCACAAAGACCGCACTGCATTCCTGAGGGCTACGTTGTACCGCTAGACCGGTCCAAACATCTGAAACACGTTTTGCTTTAACATTCCAAAGGTTTGCTCAATTCTTAACCCATGTTGATGCGAATGGGTTTACTGCACGCCTCAAAACTACACCAAACCTGGCGCAGGCCACAAATATTCAGTTTGCGGGAGACAAAACTATCAATTCCACTTGTGCCCAGGTGTATTTGTGTTCACATCGTCGCAAAATTAGCGCCCAATATCATTCATGGCTGACACTCCTGACTATTTATTCCATAAGTCAAATCTAAAAGGCTAAAAGAGATAAAACAATTTTAAAACAATTGCTTAATTAACTACCAAGCTACATGGATAGTTATTTATGAAAATTATTGCTTGTGTGGAAAAATCATATTATTTGAGCAAGACCCACAGGTTATGGTTTGCATTAATAATTTTTTACATGAGAATGGTTTTAAATTTTACCATTTTAATGCAATCGAGCTGGGGGCTACATTTTGTGCAAATTCCAATTGTTCCGCTGTGTTAAGGCACATTTAAGCATATTCAGTTATTTAGCATTTTCCCAAACTGTTGGCTTAGTAAAAGACAAAATGAAGCATTGATAGTTGAAAAACACATTATCTGCACAGGTGACAGGTGAAATTATCCACAGTTTATTTGAAGTTTATTCTCCATGCCCACAATCAGGGCCTACCAATGACATAAACCTGTGGACAGATTCTGCAGGCTAAATGCTCATGAAATTGCGCTGATGTTAAGAAAATTTTTCTTTAGCCTTCATGGTCGATATGCTTACATTTTCATTAAAAATAAAGCATGTTCTTACCAAAAGTACACGAAATAGTGCCGTACGAAGTAAGGAACGCTTATGGTGAAAATGTTCTCATTGTAATGATCAAATATATTTAATTAAATTATCATAAAATTACCATTACAATTCAACTTGAGATGTATGTCATGACACTAGAGCAAGATGGATTGCCTGCCACTTGTTATGAATTATTCAGACAGCTGGCATGCTTGTTTATCAAGCAAAAGAAATTAGAACTAGGAGATGAGATAAGATAATGTTTCAGCCTCCTTCAAGTTTACAAGATGTTTCTGATGTAAACAAATTCACAGGAAACGGTGAACATACTAGCTTACAAACATACTGGAACATACTAGAACATACAAAGCAAGGTCCAAACTACTTCCCTTGTGCATTCCTAATTTTGTTAAAATGGTTATTAAAATAGTTAGTGAAAAATAGACAAAGAATGGCTGCCATCTCGGATTGACAAACCTCCATATATATAAGCATGCTATGGAAAATGTCTAGAATTAAACTCAATGGCTCAAAAGATTTGGGAATGTGGTTCATTCACTCAGCAATCTACCTCAAAGTCAATTCTTGGAGGGCTGCCATACCTGGTTTTCAGTGTGTTTCAGCACTTAATTTATGTCACTGATTCACTGAAGAGTCCACACACCTTGTTTCCAAGGTTTAAACGGGCTACTGATGGAGAGGAACCCATTAAAGGGCTCAGACGCTGCAGCCCTTTGGAACCTGTGTTCTGAGAAGGGGATCAGCAGCAGGGCAAAGATACATGTATCCTCCTCACACCCACTTACACAGGTACACACACACACACACGGACACACGGACGGACACACACACACACACACACACACACACACAGGTACACACACACACACACACACACACACACACACGGACACACACCAGGGCACAGATACCGACCCCCAAACGATGCAGAGTGAGGAAGGGCAGAGTGTCAGATGATCCTGAGTAATTACATTGGGGTGCATTGCCCTATCATAGCTACCAGTGTCTGTCAACAGATCAAATCTGGTTGGCTAAATTAAATTTTATAGGGACAAACAAATTAACTGCCCCAAGTCAATTGAGAAAACAGACGTTTTCTCATTTTTAAGTTTGGCAAGCACTTTTTATTAACTTCTAGAGTCGTTGCTAGCTAGCTAATTACTTTTTATGTATGGCCAGTGCAAAGTCTTTTAAAAAGCTGCTTAAAGCCTGTTCTCGTGTGCTGTTTTACTGATTTTCATTGCCTCGGGTTTGGCTGCATGCTAAAAAGTTGCGTTTTATGTGTTTATTTGTGGAATTGATTTTGTCGTTGCATTCGGGAATGGATGTCTTGCATTTCCCATTTGGGATCATGGAATGTTTGGCTGGCAAAGATATTTGGCTAACGTTTTAAGTCTGTTTGCGAGCAAGCTAGTTGGTATGCAAAGGTAGCCTGGCTTGTTTATGGTGGTTCCCTAGTAAATCAGTGAGCCTGCTGTCAGCAGCAGGAGCGTCTCTCTCTCTCTCTCTCTCTCTCACTGTTCATTCAGCTGTATCGGGAGTGCTCCTCCCTCGTGCGAATGCTGCTTAATGTGCACCCGTTTTATGATAAAATAATGCCGCCAGTAATCTGTGATGTTACAGCGACGCTGCAACTGTGAAATATGATTTGTTGTTCCAAACATAAAGCGTCTTTTTATTTCTGCCCCCCAAATGTCGATGCCAAGTTTGTACTACGGTTGTCACGGTACCTCTCTTATGTCATGGTTCTATACCAGCGAAGGTATCAAGACACCAGGTAGTATTGTGATACCACGGGCGTTTGTTTGATGCTGTATTTCGCATGTGTGATGCACACGCCTATGCTAACAGATACACAGAGGGTTAAAACAGTACTGACTTCGATCTCAATTTTTTAGGGCTAACGGTCGATGGATCTGTGTAAAAAAATACAAAAAATATTTAAAAAAGTTTAAATTAATTATCTTGTACAAAATGTTGCATCATGAATATCCAAAAATATTGACGACAAGCTCATAAATGTATGCGCAGCACAGGCTTTTAGGCTGTCAATTCCATAGCAAGAATTTACATACAAGATCAAATTTTACATGTAATTATAAAATGTTATTTGATGCTTATCTCAGGCTTTGGAAGTGTGAAACATGAACACACTTATCTAAAGTAACATTAGAGTTCTGGACGCTCATAACAAGAACACAATGGCTACTTAAAAAACACTTAAACACAGTGTGCAAAGCACAGGCCCCCGGCATGCTTAAATCTATGCCAAGCATACCAGTGATCTTTATTGGGTATGCCATTACTTATGGAGGGAAACTGTGTATCAGAGGTAGAAAATAACGAATACTTTTAATTCTTATCTTTTAAAAATGTGTTTTGTTTGCAAAAAAATATCCAGGTGCAGTCAACATTGCCAAAGTAAGTTTTATGAACAAGGCCGTCAGTCATTCTCTTTCTTTCCTGATCGTTTCTTGTGTACGCTAGTTTGTGGTAACATCTGATAATTTTAAGGTCTCAGTGCGATATTGCTGTACTTTCCATCTGGCGACGCTGCCTGGTGTTGATACCAGTCATGTGGCAGCTAGCTTAAAAAAACCGATATAAACTTTTGATTGTTTTGTTTTACAATATAACTAATATATATTAGTTACATCAACGCGGAGCTAGTTACGCAGTTTTGTGTATATATGTGCCATATTGATTCGATTTCGCGACTGTCCAGGAAGGCTATGATCCCTTCTCATCTAGTCACATCGGCACTTATCGTCTGCCACTCAATTGAAAAGCCATCGCAACCAATGATTATACATTTACTTGTTCAATAATCTTTCCTTTCTTGTTTCTTGTTGAATGCAGAATGTCCAACAAAACAAGTGAACGCTCTTGTTTTAATTTATTGGCAAGTGACCGTAATACAAACGGGATAATCCACTGAGTGGTGTGTTATGCATTGGTTGGTAGGGTACGCTTACTACGCTCTTGGAAGTTTAGATGCTTCCCTAGTTTGTCCAATGACTACATTCTCCTTCTAACAGACACACCAGCGAAGATGTACTCATTCTCACACCCAAGTGCACACACACACACACACACACACACACACACACACACACACACACACACACACACACACACACACACACACACACACACACGCACGCACAATATATCCTCGCATTTATTTGCCACAAACCAGACCTCCTTTGCTCCAACGTATGCAAGGGAGACATTTTGTTTTCTCCAAGCTTCACTCTTCGTGACAGGGTGTTCGGTAACTGGGCGACACACTGAACCCAATGGGATGGAAGGAGCCGGCAGCGGGACGGGGCCCATGCTCATTCTCCCAGCTGGCATGCCTGTAACAGGATCCCTGGCACAGGCACGCGTCAGTCTTCGAATATAGGCCTGGATAAGCACATCTTTTCAGCAAATGAGAGATAAATAATGCATTGTGCCTGTGAGCCCTGTTTGCAAAGACACATCTGATCCCACACGACGTTCTTCAGCCTGAGCTGGATGCGATGCCAAGAAAGATAGCATCCATCCAAACGCACGTCCACCCTTTCTTTTCGCCGGTTGAAGGGAATTAAACCTCTCTTGGACTGCCTTACTTTAGTCCGACATTTGACCTGCTGTGGCACTCAACGTTTCGCTGCAGTTTCACGTAATTGCTTCTACGATCGTTTCTGACAAAGACGACCCTATATCGTCTCTGCGCTTTTGCCTAACCTTTTTGTGTGCACTTCAGTAGTCGCTCTGGATAAGAGCTTCAGCAAACTTTCTAAATGTAAAGGCGCGTCACTTAACTGACATCCAAGGTCGCAAGGGTCATCGAGGTTTTTTTTTTGTGTTTTTTTTTTGCGCGCTTTCCATGCGCGCGGCGGAGATTTCTCCCGCTGTGTATCTGCCTCGAGGCTGTTAGGACAGTATCCCTGCTGGGAATCAAATGTGCGACCTTCTGGTTACCGGCTCACTTTCAGACAGGCTGTGTCCCAGGCCAGTGGACCCCGTAATCCGACCGCGGGCGAACGCTCTACCCGTCCGACGGTTCTGCGCTTTCCCGGGCTGTCCATCTGCTGGATGTTAATTAACCCCCAGCGGCCCCCTGTTCCCCTGACCCTCAGACGGGCATCTTACAGAAGCTGTGCTGAAACCTGCCAGCTGGGTCAGGGGGGGTGACCTCATCTATGGTGGGAATGGGGCGGGGGGTGTTATTGTGACAACACTATCTATGTTCAACCTGCAACGGCTCAGCTGTAACGTGTCGTCCTGGTACCAATTCATCCCCAGCTGTACTTTCTGAGTTTCAAAATATGGAGATTCCCTGAACCAGAGATACTCTAATCTGGCCCTCGAGGCTCATAGTGCTGCTGGTTGTCTTTTCTACCTGATGGAAAAAAATGCTACTGATCGATTAATGCCACTGATTGGCCAGAAATTTAACTCACCTGGTGTCCCAGGTTTAAATCAGTCCTGATTACAAGGGAAAAATGAAAACCAGAAGCTCTAACGGCCTCGAGGGCCAGATTTGAGTATCCCTGTCCTAAACCATCTTCAATAACGCACAGTACACAGTGCCCACCCCCTCCTCCGTGCTCTTGGTTCATGCCCAATGGGGGGGGGGGGGGTTCTTACTGAATGGAGGCAGAACGCTGTCTGCAATGATCAGGAACACAGCTGGGGATCACCGCTGAAGAACGAGGTCAATCAGCGGGCTGGGCGCTGGCCAACCGCAGTCCGTGCCTGCAGGAGCGGAGCCCCTGTGGCACGTACCGCTATTCCCGCTGGCCGCGCCGCCATTACCTCCGCCCCCACCGCGCGGGCCAACAATTACGGCTGCCCCTGCTTTTAGCTCCTGCTGGCTGGGGGCTGCGGTTTGTCCTGTCCGCGCTCCAGGAGGGGGCTGTTTGATTGCGTCTGTCAATCGGAGCGTGCTCCGACAGCCCCCAGCTGCAGGACTGGACCGCGGGGGAGTGCTGGGACGCAGTTTTGCCTCATCCCGCCTGGGGTGAAGCTGGTTTTCGTCAGCCCTGCTTCCTCAGGCCATCGATGACTTAGCTCTTCTCGTTGACAAGCGAGGCGGCGTCCCGTTCACAAGCTACCAGGGGCTCAGCAGGGGGAAACGCAAGAAACGGACTCGCGGACAGTCCTTCCGTCACCGAGCAGGCTCACTGCGAGAGCGATACTTTAAGCAGGCGTCCTGACCGGTCCCGACACACTGACTGAAGATCCCTGACTGACAGAGTTCCTCTGATGCCCCGAGAAAATTCCCAACCTAGCTTTCTCTCGCCCTAGCCACCGAGTTTAACTGATGCAGCATATTCCCTCTCTCTCCACAGCGAATGTAGGGTGAGCAGTACAGGGCTAAATGACGGGTGCTGAGACTATTGACTTAAAAATAATAACAGTAATTATGAACAATATACACATATTACCTGCACCACATCTACCTTCCACCGGGTAATTTCCATCAGGTAAGCTACATTCTTCGTAGACTTATAACCAACATGAGTTGCACATTCATCACAGCGAGAAAAGCACCATGCAACCGCACTTCATTATTGGACTGCCGCCTGATTTAACCTCACCCGACTGTGAATACCCCGATCGCACTCTGACACGCGTCTCCACCCCCCCCCGGCCAATATTATTATTTCTGTTCCTGATTCAATGTGAAGGGCAGTCGACCTGGACCGCTCGCTGCCGGCTGAGGAATTAAGATGACCGGTCTCAGCGCGGATCCCTCTCATAAACGAGCGCTGGATTTATTCAGCCCAGGGGGAAAATACGGTGGCGGCACCGTATGGTGAAAATCAGGCTAAACGCGCCATGACCAATGACACAATGACACAGGCTACAGCAAAAAACAACGAATGGGAAATCATTTTACTTTATATGTACAAGCTCACATATATCTCCCTTTGTTCAAACACAGCCAAGCGAGCGTTGCTTTGTCTTTTTCATTTAAACAAAAAGGTCACATATACAGTCTGATTTGTATGTGAAGGGCTTAACCATATACTGTAGATAAACACACAGTTTTCCAGCTTCGCTGTGCTCTTTTGTCTCTTTGTTTATTCGCTAAAACTGTATATTTCCAAGGGGTTTCTAACTAAAATATATTTGCATATATGTATTTATATTTCAAAAGGCAGAAACGCATCAAGAATGTACAGTATGCCTCTCAAGGGATACCTGGGCTGAGCACATACATAAATAAAAATATAAAGTAATAAATACATCAATAAGTAGTTTTTTGTCTTTCTAGAATAACTTCATGAGCATCCTCAGAGTGGTCGCAGGGCAGAATTGCTCCCGATACGCCTGTACTTGCCCTGTACCTGAGGCTGCATTATGGTGTTCAGGGGACTAAAATAGAGATACCTGCGGATCTTCCTTCCTGTCCATTTACGTGCACCACATACAAATTGGACTCTCAAGGCCCAGATCTGGCCAGAATGTATTCTTGTTTACCACCAACAAACCTACAATGTTTAGAAACAGTATCTTAATGATCAAATTTTCTCTTGGAAAAGGCCACTTAGCTCCGAGAGCGCATTTACTGAGAGAGGGAGAGAATACGAGTGATTGAGAGATCGGAAAGGAATTGAAATTTGTGTCTTGCATTGTGCCCCCTAATTTACTGGAGTGTTTTGGTATGAGGAGAGCTCTTGCCTACAACCCCACAACTATGAGTCACAACGCACAATGCCTGCCGTGTTTTTACCATAAACCATTCCCGCGCAGGCATTATGGGTACTGACACCAATTAAATACCTTTACTGTCACTGAAAGACTGCATCGAGTGCCTTCTGTAAAGTAGCAAACACTTAGACTCCACACTGACGCCCAGACACCACGTCTATCTACTATCACCAGTACTATCACTGACACTCAAGACACCACATCCTCTGGTCTGGTAGTCACTAACACTGAGACGCCACATCTATTGCCATCAGTAAATTCACTGACACTCAGACAGCACATCTACTGACATCGGTAGTCACTGACACCCAGATGCCACATCTATCATTGCCCGAAAAATCGCCAGTAAACTGAAGAAACCACAATTAACGGCATCAAGAAAGCCTTGCAAAAATCACTACATCCACGACAATCAATAAAGTCACAGGCACTCTGCTGGCGTCAAAAAAAGTAGTGAGTAGTGCTAACCTAATGAGACTGAGACAGAAGGAGACCGTGAAAACCAGCGCAAGCTGGGTCGTCAGCTATGAGCGAATCGGTGGAAGAAACGAGACTTAAAAACTTACATTTTCCTGGCTTTGACCGCACTATGCTTCGGCTCTCTCCTGCCGAGGCGACTGTGGCTTAAATGAGGGGTAATGTCCCGAGAGCGCACCTTTTTTTTTAATGCGACTCCAGCCGAACTGGAAAAGAGCATTGTGTCCTCCTAAGAAGACCGCTTCCACCAGCGCAACCAGGACACATGCACGATATTCCCTAATCACATGACATGAGTCACAGGTCACTTCCTGAAGCAGAAACAGGGCAGGCGGGCACAGCCATTACATACACCCCCCCCCGCCTCACCCTGCCCTAAGCACGAGCACAGATGCCTCATTCATCTGTCCTGCTCTAGGCCTGGGAACGTGCATAAAGTTTCACATCCCTTTACCGGCCACTAGGAGTGCTCTCTCCTCACTATGCAGTCCACTGAAATAAGTGTCTGTTGGCTTCTGTTTGAATGCAAATAAGCATGTGGGTTACAGACTGACATTACTCATCACTAAGAACTATTCCTTTCTATTCCCAGCCCTACACGGGACCGCTTAGAAAAAGCCATTTCAAAGAGCAGAGGTCTACGGATCTGACGCAACCAATGAGACTTGTCTGCTTGGTGACAGCCACGGCTGAGACTTCCCAGTGCCGTGCTACATTTGTGTCCATCGCATTACCACACTTAAATCATGACAAAGAGATTGAAGGATTATTATTTTTTTATTATCATAACAAGTAAAGTAGTTTTATAAAGGCAGAGCCTCATTCTGTAGTAATTGTATCCACTCTGAAGCCTGAGTAACCGCGTTAGAAAGCTCGAGTCACACGGAACATGGAGGGACACCGGTACAGTCTAACACACGACCGCTGTGTTTCTGCCCCCTACAGGCACAGTGGACTAGTTAATGAGGACTACCCAACACCAATCACAAATCCATTCCTGTGTGTAAGGTCCTGTGTAGGGAGACTGCCGGTTAATGTGGGGCATTGTACCTTCCTGTCCATTCCGTAGTTCCTCCTGTCCTTTATTTATTTTTATTTTTTACCCCTCCTTTTTTTTTTTAAAACAATATTCTGACTGAGTTACAAGTATGTTCTTGCAATTCCACACTGAGTTCCACTAAATAGTTTGCAAGTGTTGGAAAATGAGCAAATACAACAGAATACCGGTTATGTAATCAATCGGTCAATCTTTCGTTAACAACTGGCATTGCCATTCAATGCATTTATATCATCAATCAACCTACGGGTAAGTATCAAGAAATAAACAGTTCATGTGGCACGTCCATGAGGTACACCACAATCTCTAAGGGGAGAAGGAGTACATTTTCCAGTTTGAAGATAAGGTCTTCCCTATATACTCAATTTACAGTCTACAGTCTACATCTGGCTTGCACTGACCCCCGTGCAGTCATATAGTTACAACTCTTTTATGACCCAGGTGGGACTTTTGTCCATCTGGTGCACATTCAATCAACTTTATGCAGTCAGGCCCTGGGCATTGAGCACACGCTGACCTTTCACCTGCTCAGTGCATTGCAGTCCCTGGATGGTCAGAGTGTGTTTCTGTGCTTTGAGATGGGGGCAATCCAAAAGGAAGCAGGAACAGATATGGGGACCTGTAACCAAGCAGAAATAAGAGCCAGGGGAGTCGGACTGGCAATATAACTGCAGCTTTCTCGGGCCACTGAGAACCGATAGCTTATTTGTTGAATTGCATTACACGAGTACGCTGCGATTGTTTTTTGTTTGCTCAGCTCGTTCTCGGAAGATGGCAGAAGGGGCTTTTTCGGATTCCCTGCGGTCGTGTGAATATCGGTCCCGTGTAAATGTTCTTGGTCGTCTCTAGGAAGCGGAAAACTGCCCGGGAGCTATTTGGGCAAGCAGGAGCGGCAGAGCCAGAGTCTGAATCCGTTGTGAGGTCCCCGCATCCCGGCGTTGAGAATGCGCAAGGGTGGCAGTCATGATTTGGTCACACCTCTCCCCTCCACTCCCCTCCCCTCCCCTGTACCCCCCCCCCAGGCTCGCCCTCCCCCCAAACTAAAAACCTCCTGGGCCGCTGTCACACTCCACCGTCAGGATTTCACATGGAACTCTTGCCAGTATAATACCACCATAATCCTGCCATAATGGAGAGAGATTCATCCCTCTAAATTCCGCCTCTGCCACCCCTACAAACATTACCCTCCACCTCCCTCCCCTAACTCTCCACATTTTTTTTTTCCCATTATACTTTAACCCCGGGTGACCAGTTGTGATACAGAACGTTCTATTTGGGTCCGATTGTACTGGAATTGACATTTTTATCAGCGCCCTTCACTGTCGCAATATTAATAATTCTGTGGGAATGTGAGGAATGTCTGAGGAAGGACACAGCTAGCTAATCACACTTGTGTTTCTACTTTCATTCTCTTCTTCTGTTGTCTTGGCTGACTATCCATCCCACAATGCAACAGCAGCTCTGCTCAAGTAATAACTCTCCAGCATTGGTGCACTGTGTCCCAAGCAAGGGGCCGGGCGGAAAGTGGCCCGCTTTACAAGGGGATGGCTCCGTTTTTTATTGTCTGCACTGCAATGATACAAATCTCCCCCCCCCCCCCCCCCATAATAAGCAGGAAAAGACAGTTTCATAAACTAGCCAGTCAAAATCAGGACAGTGTTGGGCGCAGGGTGCCACTGTTTCTGCTTGTATCCTCTCTTTTAAGACCACAGAAGTATTTGTACGGCTTTGAATAAACAAGCACACACACACGCGCATGTGCACGCATACACAGATATACACGCACATGCACACATGGAACCAGTGGTGTAACTACATAATCAGCTCGGGGGGGGGGGAAATTAGGTCAGCGGGGGGCCCCAATATAGGCTACTTCGCAAAAAAAAATGTATATGATCATATGTAGGCAAGCCAGAGACATATGCTGAATTAAAGTGATGTCGGAATTATCGGAAATACGATTCAGTTTCAGACATGGAAGTTGCACTTGAACGAACCTCCAAGTCGTAGCCTAGACTAATTAGCTGCAAGTGGGAAAGTCTGAGTTCCAGAGTTGTGACGTTTCACCACTGACCTTTTACCTCTCAATCCTTCAAGTGCTCCTCGGAGCTCATATTTCCCAGTTGCCAAGTCGAAATAGCAGAAAATACGATATATTCACATATGACAATGCCACCAGGCAGCGCAGCACAGCAGGTTATCATATTGATGGTCGCGCACACACAGCACACAGCCAGTAAAATATACTTTAATATATCATAATGGCTCTCATCATATGTTTCTTTTCCTCTTCTTTCTCATACAGAAAGTGATAGCAGCTCTCCGTGTATTGTTTTATTCGTAAAGGATCAAAAGGAACATTTACTTTCTAGACATCCATGTTTGCGGAGCATGTGATTGCGTCAACCTCGTAATTACGATTTGGCAACTGGGAAATAGGAGCTTCCGAAGAGCACTTGAAGGCCGCAATAGCCTACAGAAATAGCCTAACACATCTCTCTAAAATGCTGATATAACATTAATCACTTCAGGCAAGTATCTAATACACTCAGTAGCAATAATACCTATAGCTAACCTAATTAATGTCTGCAAATAAATATTTACAAAAAAATATGTTTTTTTGGCTATTATTCTGACAAAAACAAATCAATTCGCTATGACATTGCATGCAGTCCTATGCATTGAACTCGTCATCTTATTTTGCTTTTGGAAATGCAAAGTGTAGGCCAGACTAATGTTTCTGTCTACACAAAACAAAATAGTTAATTTTGAAACGGTCGGTCACAGTAAAATGTCCAGTGTTAAGAGTAGGCTCATATATACACTGCTATAGTTGAATGAACACTGTTAGAGTTTAATTAACACTGGACATTTTACTGTGAATTTACTGTGTAGGCTATGTGAGAAATAGAATATTCAGTTCATTCATTCATTTATGGAGTATATTTAAAATGTCATAGCATACGTCAAAAAAATTAAGTTAAATAATTGCGTTTTCTTGTCTACATGGTCGCGGTCGTTCTTACAGGTCAATTCTTAATTTTTTTTGCCCTTGCAAACTTGTTGATTATGTTCTCCAAATTGAGACCGTCTTAACTTGAGCCCTTCTTGGGTTGATTATACTTCTAAAAGAAGTTAGTTAGCGGTTGCTAGGCTACACATGTTAACGCAGCTTTAGGTTTCTCCCGCTGTTCTTTTTGTTTCGGCTACGTTTCGTATAACCCGATTTTTGTTTCTTTTTTAACTGGTCTGCTAACTGATGCCGGAAACATGCGTGCAATGTGCATTTGTGGAAGTCACACAACGTAGCCTAATAGCCTATGAATTATATTAATGAAAATATTTCCCCATGTTTTAAATATAGGCTATAGCCTATATTTTGTTCAGTTATGCCCACACTGTTGACAATAATACATTTTAGATTTTTATTTAATTTAAAATGTATGTGTTTGCCTACAAGCGACTGAGAGGCCCGGCTCTTGGCATTTTGCCTCCAGGGGGGGGGGGGCGAGTGCCCTCACTACCCCCCGCTAGTTACGCTAGTGCATGGAACTACTTGATGTCCAAATGTGTGCTTCCATCTCCTGTGATGCGAGCAGGAAATGGCTCTTTGTTTCCATCCCCTTAATGTCTCCTGTTGGCTGTCCTGGTCAGCGTGACACTAGTCCTTATCTCTTTCTGTGAAAATTGAGAGATTCGATTTTCCTGTTTCCTAAACTCAAGCGTTGTTTCCATGGAGATTCTGTCAGGGATGAGGAAGGGTCAGAAAGCGGGGGAGAAAGAGAACGAGAGAGTGAGAGAGCAACAGAGAGCGAGAGTGAAGAGGTGTATACGTGATATAATGTATATATCACATACAGTATGTATATATATATGTATACAGTATATATACTGTATATATCATATACTGTGTATACTGTATATATATATATATATATATATATATATATATACAGTGAGCACTATAATTCATTGGACAGTGACAAATTTTTTGTTATTTTGGTTCTGTACTTTTTAGCACTTTGAGTTTGAAAGGATACAATGACATTGAAGTGCAGACTGTCAGCTTTAATTTGAGAGTATTTTCATCCATATCGGATGAACCGTTTAGAAATGATAGAACCTTTTGTACATAGCCCCCCCCCCACACCATTTTCGGGTATCAAAAAATATTGGACAGTTTAACATAATGTTGAGTAAAGTAATCACTTTTAATATTTGGTCGCATATCCTTTGTATGCCATGACCTCCTGATGCCTGTGACCCAACAATATCAAAAGACTCTTGATATCTTATTTTCTGGTACTCTTACAAGCGATACTATAACATTTCTGCATTTGAATGGATCTCTATGAGAATTGGGGGGTGGGACTAGATTTAGCTGTACATTATGCTGGAACAGTATGGAATACATCGTTGGCGAAATGGCTGTAAGTTATCAAGGGTCTGAGGTTTTATTCAGCTGTTCACTTCACTTTGAGCAGAGGAGTTCACTCCCCACAGCTGTGCAGAGGTGCACATCTCCAGTTGTCATGGACCAAAATGCTTTCAGTTTTTGTCCTACATAAGCTCTAAAGCATTCTCACTTATTACTGACACAAAAGCAGTATTTAATTGACAAATTAGTATTATTTGATAATAATATGATAAACGGCCAATTATGAATCATTATCAAGCTAATAAAAAAAAACAAGACAGAAATAAAAATTTATAAAAAATATAGGTAAGAGAAATGGGAGCAAACATATCGCAGCTGTTTTATGTTTTATGAAAAACAGTTTTTTTCCGTTTGTGGTGTTTCCGATATTTTGGAATCCACCCCCTATACATGTATAACATGCTTCAGCTCATTTTGCCCTAAACAGATTCAGACGAACACTCTCATTGATGAAATCTGTACGGTGTGCAGCGGCCAAGAGCAATATCAAACAAGCAGACGTTGCCAACTATTTCAGCTTGTTTTAGGCAAATGGCAATACCAAATCAAACAGCATATTCGAGCCTCTATTTTTCCAGATCTTCTTTTTGTCTTGATGCCGTTCGCTAAACCATTTCATTTAACGTATTTATCTGAGTTTGAGTGGGTTGCCTGCATTCTTCTGTCACTGTTACTGACACGTCCTCGTGGCAAAATTCTTAAGTGACTGTTATTGGATATAACCGCTATCTCCCGGCTTGATTATAACTGTGCCAGCGCCAGAAATGAAATCGAGCCAATCTGGACCGGGTCTCACCAGTTCGGATCACATTTGAACGAGCGCAAAAGCTGCAGAAAGAGTCCAGCACAGGTCTCGCTTGGCCTGAATATGACAAAATATGTTTGCTCAGTATAAGTGATATCCAACTGCATAGTGTGTACTAAGTGCTGCATACAATAAATAAAGTGTCATTTTTTTTTCTTCCATCGTCCAAATTGTCTAATCGTGTCCAATCAGCTCAAACAGTGAGTTAGATTGCAGCAAACTCATTATAACTGGTGTCTTAATTAATCTGTTGTATCCAGTGAATCGCAGCTTTGCTATGTGTTAAACTACAGCAGTGACAGTGATGGTTTGAGAATTTAAACTCAATTATAGGCTCCCAAAAAATTTAGGGCCCTCCCCATAATCCCTCCAGCCTGCCTGAGTTCACCATTGGGGCTCTGCACAATTGAAAGTATGTCCTGGATTGACCTCAGAGCATTCGTGGGACTAAAAGGTTCACTGCATAATACGTTTTCCTGTCGTCCTATCTTTTTCCTGCAAAGAGTCCTTTTGTAAAAAAAAAAAAAAGTACTATTTAAATAAAATCTGATTGAATTGAATGAAGTGACCTCCTGCGACACAGTGTCCCCATCGCAATGCATAGGCTCTAAATTTGAATGCTTGAGTCCCAAATAAAGGGCTACCTGTTCCAGCCCAAATGCATTAGGATCGTCTTTGCTAGTCATCTATCTGAGTGGTCCTCAGGCTTGGCGACAACTGGCCTTAGGTGTGGGCAAAATACGGATACGACTAGAAGGTGTCACTGCTCCTGCTACTCTAATTACAGGAAGCTGCCTCTCTAGGCGTAATTCCGAGGCGCTCGCTGTTTGAAAGAGCTTGCCCCTGTCTGCCATCTGGCTCCTGATTGGCCAAGGCCCAGGCAACTGTAGCCCTCCAGTGCTGCATGGTCTCCTGGCTTCTGTTCCCGACTTTTCATCATTTAATTGCGCTCATCAATCAACAAATAACCAATGAATTAGCCGCTAATGAACGCTCATCAACCGCTAAATGGCGCTAATTGATCGCCCAAACAGTGACTGAACACGAGGACTTGCCTTAATGAGTCGATTCGAGGGTCTGTCTAACTGTTCATGGAGGTCCTTTAAAACTTGGGGGGCACAAACAATGGTGTGAAAAGTGCACGGGAGCTTGCGAATGGGAGACGTGGGATAGGTGATACATGAGCTTAGCCCGGGTCCTTATTCTGAGCTGCAGTCTCTAAGTAAGTAAGTTAGGCAGAGATTTCTCAGTCTGATTGGGTAGATCTATGATGCAAGGTGGCTGTATAGAGAATGTTAAAACACAAGACTGTGGTAAGAACAATCAGATTAACGTGGAATTTGATACAGTAGTCAATGTTCAACTTGAAACACTTGTAAACAAAATGAAATACCTTTCAATAAAACAACCCAAACAAAGGTTAAACCAGGCAACACAAGTGGGCTTTCTGTGCAGCTTTTAAAGTGTGAAAGATGTATGAGACCTTTCTCATATTAGCAAAAATAGAGGTGGGTTATTTCAAGTGTGTGAGCGGCCATTATCTCATTCAAAATGTTCCCAGACTCTTGAGAAATGTTATTTTTTTATCAGGGGTGCACTTTGAGGCCCTCTTTCAAACCCCTCGGCCTCTTTGCTGTCCTCTTCCCTTGCTTTCTTCCTTCTACACTATCTTTGCATCATCTGTTCTTCCCTTTGCTATATCTCTTGCAGCGATCTCCCTCCTTATCACCTTGCTTCCTTCCTCTATCTCCCCCCCCCCCATCTCTTATCACTGTCTGGCTCCCTTTGCTGCCATTTTATCTCTTCCTTTATCTCTGTAGTCCTTCCTCATGTTTCTTACCCCCCCCCCCCCCAAACCCTCACCCCATGCCATCTCCGCTCTTCCCAGGGCTGTATCTATATCCATCCCCTTCATCTCAAAATCTTCCCTCTCTCTGCGATCTCCCCCCCCCTCCCGTCTGTTCTGTTTTCCCCAGTCGGTTTATCTCTCCGTTCTCACGGACAGGAAAAGCCTCTCTGTTCCCGTTTCCTCGTTTTTCCCCTTCATATTTCTTCCTTTATTTGCCTTAGGCTTAGCTCAAATCGTTCATGTGATATCTGTCAGTCTCTCTGCTGCCACAGTGAATCATCCCCACCCACGTCCACCCAGGTTTCAGGAAATGTAAAAAAGCGTAGACAGTCAAGGCATCTGCAATTAGCGCGACTGCACATCTGCCCGAAATACACGCGGGCTTCCAGCGCGCTCTGAGACGCATTGTGAGTCCTACAATAGCGCCGTCGTTAAAATGAAATAATCGGAAAGGCTCTAAAATATCGGCACATTCTGAAATTAGATTTTGTTCCCGCAAAGACAGTGCAGACACAATGTTTTTTCCCCTAAAATTTGAAATGTTAACAAAAGGGAAAGTGTAATTATCTCGTTCCCTGGGGAGAAATTGCATTTTCGTCGTCCGTCAGGAGAGTCGAGACTGGGAAATTAGGAGGGACAGATGAAACAAGAAAAAAAAAAATGTGAAGGAGAGAACGTGAATAAAACAATCTTACCGTCATCCCCGGAGCCAGACCCTGCATCTGTAAGACAGAGTTAAACAGACTTTTATTAGGCTCGGGTACATCTGCCAGTCTGCCAGAACAAGGGACACACGAACAATACACACTTAATGAGCTCAGAGAAGACCTTCTGCAATTCATACTTCTGACTTTTTACTTTCACCGAGCTGTTGTGTGTGCCCTTTAAGTTTGTGTGTGTGCGTGTGTGTGTGTGTGTGTGTGTGGAAGCAAAAGAAAATATATTGAGGCCTTGTAGTGCTCCTCTATTAAAGGCAAAGCGATACCCTGTATCTATATCACTGCATGGAAGTTCTGAAAAGTCTGCAGCCCTGGGCTTTGTACAATTTCCCCAGACAGGTCAAGCGAGATAGTGGCAGAACCACAGCCCAAACCCGCCCCGAGGGTGCAATGGATAAACAGGCTACCCCAGCGTATTTCCTGTTCTGTTGTTTAAGATGACTGCCCTGAGGCAAACGGAGATAAGACAAAAACAATCAGGGCGCGTATCCCTCCGTTATCTCCCCCGAGGGGCCATCAGCATCTGAGGGCGAGACGACGGCACGCTTTATTTTATTCATTTATTTTTCTTTACCGCGGGCGAGCGCTGCCGTTATGCGCCGCTGCGCGTGGTCCTCCGCCGGACGGCCGCGCTAATGAGTGTGTGGGAGGGAGAGAGAGAGAGAGAGAGAGAGAGAGAGAGAGAGAGGTCGACTCTCCCGTGCCGGAGGAAATTTGTTTTAGTGGAAGTGCAGGATGGAGAGACGGTGATGACGAGAGGAAGCTGAACTTTTAACCCTTTGTTTCCCTTCTGTAAAGGGCCTTAAAACATACTATGACCTGTGCCAGTATCTATCTATCTGTCTGTCTATCTGTCCATATGTCCATCTATCTGTCCGTCTGTCCGTCTATCTGTCCGTCTGTCCATCTATCTATCGATCTATCTATCTATCTATCTATCTATCTATCTATCTATCTATCTATCTATCTCTATAGATTTTGGTTGAAAGGAGGACTACTTACTCAATCAAATGCCTGCCTTTTTTTGTACACTTGCTAACTTCCTGCAAGGTCTTGCTGGACGGACTGTCTTAATGAGTGACAGATATGCCATGTCACAAAGGGTAGATTGTTGCAGTAGTATTGCCAGTTGTCATGTAAATGTTAGAGACAGAATAATGCTGGTATTTATGTATTACAAGCCGGCACATCAGCTGCAGGTGTTGGAAATTGTTTAGGGTATCGGCAACGTTGTGTTCACATTGTGGGAGAGAGTTGCAAATGAAGACTGTGATAATTAATGTGGAATATTGAATTGGGTCATAATGGTTGTGAATTACTTATTTTTGGACCTGAACTTTTTGAATCTATTAACATTTGAGAAGACATTTTTAAAAATCCATCCATCTGTTTAGATCCATCCATATCTAGATGAGTGGTTGTTAAACTGTGGGTTGGGACGAGCTGGGAGGTGACGGGAGAGGATGAGTAATGCAGTTGATATGGATGGATAACTTGAAGGATATGTGACCAAATATAAAAAAATTATTACTTTATTCTATCTATAAATGCAGGGGTGCCAATAATTGTGGCACACGTGGTTTTGTAAAAAATAATTATTTTTTGATGAGGGATTTTTTTTTCTCAGAATACATTTGTTGAATTTTTTTCTCATTTTTTCAGTGTGAGATTAAGGTAATGGAGAATTTTTTTATAACCCTTTTTACTCATCTTTATCAGGGGTGCCAATAATAGTGAAGGGCACTGTATATCATGTTGTTTGCATGTATTGTGCATAGATGTGTGTGTGTATAGCCACTGCAAAAGAGAACTGACTTAGCTGTAGAGTTCTGAGTTGACCTAACTCGTTAATTAAAGGTTTAAAAAACATAATGCCCTCAAAAATACATTTCACCCTTGTATCAAAAAATCTGAGCACAGAAGCCTGTATGACATGCACAATGCAGGTAATTTGCTATATTTTACACTCAGAAATGGGGAAATGATATCCTTTTATACTAATGCAGGTCCTCAGAGAAATTATTCATACCCTCGATAAAGATGAGCTACACTGCCTGGCCAAAAAAAAAGTTGTCGTTGCACCCGTCATGCATCGTGCCCACTGTACAAGCCTCTGGAGGCAGTGTTATGGTCTGGGGTTGCTTCAATTGGTCAGGTCTAGGTTCAGCAACATTATGCAGCAATAAAATTAAGTCAACTGAGTACCTGAATGTACTGAATGACCAGGTTATCCCATAAATGGGCGTATTCCAGGACAACAATGCCAAGATTCATCAGGCTCAAATTGTGAAAGAGTGGTTCGGGGAGCATGATGAATCATTTTCATACATGAATTGGCCACCAGAGTCCTGACCTTAACCCCATTGAAGGTTTTTGGGATGTGCTGGAGAAGACTTTACGGAGTGGTTCAGCTCTCCCGTCGTCAATACGTGATCTCGGCCAAAAATGTATGCAACTCTGGACGGAAATAAATGTTGTGACGTTGCATAAGGTTGTCGAAACAATGCCACGACAAATGTGCGCCGTAATCAAAGCTAAAGGCGGTCCAACTAAATATTAGAGTGTGCAATTTTTTTTTTGGCCAAGCAGTATAATAAGTCTGTATAAAATACAAAATACAGATAATGTGCTATATTTGTATGCTCAACAAATGAGTAAATTATTCTTTTGTACTAATACAATTTCTCAGAGAGGAAGGGTCTGTTTAACAAGTACTATTTTTTTTCCAAAGATTCACGTCAGAATTATTTACATCGTAATAATAATAATAAAAAGACAAATAAATTGAAATAAAATGTTTTCTTGCTTTGGGAAGTAAAATCTTTGCTTGTTAGGAAAAAAAAGATTCTCAACAAATGTATTTGTACTAAACAGTAAAAATTTTCTATTTTTATGAGCATATGATACAGTTAATTATCTGTGTTGTTTATTTTAATTAGCTTTTCTTGCACATTGTTATCAATGGTGCCAATAAGTTTTGGAGCTTAATATGCAATGCCCACTAGAATTATTGCCAACCTCAATTAATGAACAAAGGGTGCAGGATGAAATCCAGTTTATTGTTCATCAAATGTCTTCTATGCTCAGAAAAAAATAGAAAATTATAGTTTAATTGTGATACCATTAATCAGAGAAAAAATCTCTAATGCAAACTAATTTTTACTTTGAAGAAGATGTGTGTCACATTTATTGCCATCCCTGTATTTAGTACTTTGTGCACCTTCCCTTTGCCAAGATTACAGCGCAGAGTCTTCTCCTGCAATGTTTGTGAGGTTAGAGAACACGCAGCAGGGGATTTGAGACCATTCCTCCATACAGAATCTACCCACATCTTCAGAGTCCTTTGTTCTTTGCTTGTGGACTCTCCTCTTCAGCTCACCCCACAGGTTCAGGTCAGGGGACTGGGATGGCCAATGAAAAATCTTGATTCTATGGTCAGTGAACCATTTTTGTGTAGATTTTTAGGTATGCTTTGATCATGTTTTGTATGATTTTGTATCCCAACAAGGTTCCCAGGGCTTTTGTGTGGCCTAAAACATCACAGACCCACCACCATACTTCACAATGGAGATACGGCTCTCTTCTGCATAACTATGCCTCTTATTACTCCAAACCCACTTTTGGTATTTATTTCCAAAAGCTCAATTTTTGTCTCTTCTGACCAGCACCTGGTTCCAATCTAAATTCTGGTAACATTTAGCAAACTCCCGGCGCTTACATTTGCGGTCTGATGACAGCAGAGGCTTTCTTCTGGAAAGCTTTATAAAGAGCTTGTTGGCATAGAGAGGTGGCGTATAATTGCACTTTTGTAGACTTGGTGACCCCAGGATGGAACCAACTTCTGCAATTCTCACTCTGTAATCCTTGGAGAAATGTTTGCCTCTCCAGCCATCCTCCTCACTGTGTGTGGGAGTTACACTGCACTTGTGTCCTCTTCCAGGCAGGTTCATCACAGCACCAGCTACTTTAAACCTTTTCATTATTGCCCTAATGGTGGAAATAGGTTGTTTCAAACATGAAGCTTTAATTAGGTTTTGTTGTTTCTATATAATATTTTCTTGAATAATTTTACCTGAATTAAAGAGTAGATGTTAATTTGATTTTGAGTATAAGGCGATGCTTGTATTTTACAGGGTTGCCAATAATTCTGGTATGCACTGTGCAGTGATAACTGTACCTATAGCTAAATCTACAGCTATATCTATAGTCTACAGTGTGTATGCCAGATAAACTCACTATGGCCTGGATGAAGCCTTACTGACACACAGTGACACCCATGCTAAGGGTAAAAATAACCATACGGCATAACACTATAAAGATGGGAGCAGAATTATGGCCCATGAGGACAGGAGACGCTCCATCATTTGGGATGTTGACCCCGTAAACCCCGTTGACCTCGCCACTACCATCCTGACAGGCGTGGTCGAACCCGCTGCTGTTCCTTTTGACCCTGTTAACTTCTGTTTCTGGCATATGCAAACAGATGTATGGGATCAGGCACAGTTACACTAAACAGAACAGACACATGCATTAAAGTGACACGTGTGCACACATCAATCAAACCAACCTGACAAGAATGATTTCACACACTATTGCCAGAGATAATAGTGTGCCTGTAGGTTAATGCAAGATCTGCCTGTAAACCCTATCATTTTATTTCAACAGTAAGAAAAAAAAAATAAACATAGTAATATTATAGTAACCCATGTCTCAGCCTAGCTCTGTGAACTGTCAATCTTCAAGTGACTACCACCTTGCGACAGCCCCATCCCAAGGACGCTCGTTCCCCAATGATGCCAGCACCGAGCACAGTGACTGAGAGAGGCAGGAATGTGTGGCGGTGAGACGCAGTGGGGAAATGATTAACCTCCCCTCACACCTTGAACTCTGGGCCAGAGATAGAGAGAAACAGAGGGAGAGGGAGCAAAAGAGAGAGAGAGCGAGAGTGAAAGTGTGTGCAAGAGAGCAAGAGAGAGACGGAGAAAGAGCGAGACAAAGAGAGAGAGAGAGAGCGCAAGGCACACTGGGAAGACAAATGACCTGGAGAGGAACGGTGGTATTAAAAACACACCCTGAACAGGAGTCTGCATCTCTGCACTCAAAAAGTAATACGTTTTTTGGGCCTTATTTTTCACACGAGTAAAGACCTTGCATTTCTACCGCTCCTTTGCACAACTGGCTCTGAGCCAGAGCGACCGGGCGAAGTACGGCGCTCAAGGGCACAGCCGCGACGTCCCGTTTTGGGATTTGAACTGGCAACCCCCCCTCTCATTTTCTACCTTCCCAGTCCTCCACGGCTGCTTTATCAAATCTGCCATTATGAGGCCTGTATCATTTGTCACGATGAGGGGACTTGGATGTCAGCGTGGCACGCTTTCTGAAGCGTGGACCCCATCGATCCCCAGGCTGCGCTTTTTTTTCCACATCTGGGCCAAATAGAAAAGTCCAATCCAACGAGGTCACTGATCGATCGGCGCCCGGTCCATCCTTGGGGTGTACGGGGGGACCGGTGCTTCCACCCTGTCCCTCTGGCAGGTTTTTAAGAGGTCGGTCACCCACGCTTTTAAAGCACATTGAGAGTCCGTGCCACAGTGAGCAATTAGAACAGAGTCTTACAGTGATAAATACGGCCCCTGTCCCTCTGCTCTTCTTCTGCCCTATTCTTGTCATTGGCCTGTTTTTGTCTCTGGCCTCTTATGACTCACAGACGGACTGTGGAGGACAGTGGCTGGAGGCAAATTTCAGATCCCCCCCAATAACTGTGCCACCCCCCGCCCACCATGTGTCTCCTTAATTGGCCCAATTATCGTCTGTGCCTGCCCCGGCTGCCCGTTCACCAGCGCGCCCGGGGAGCCCGCCCGACGTCCTGATGAATCGTTTTAATGATCGCTTTTCCAATCCTGCCTCCCTCGTCCCAACCAACCCCGCTGATTTATCGCCTGACTCTTCGTCCGTTCTTTCCAGCCTTTCAGGTGTGTGTGTGTGTGTTTGTGTGTGCGTGAGCATGTGTGTGTGTGTGTGTGTGTGTGTGTGAGCATGTATGGATGTATACGTGGGTTTACATTTGTGTGTGCTTGTGTGCACGTCTGTTATTGTATGCGTGTGTGTGTGTGTGTATGAGCATGTATGTGTGTATACGTGGGTTTAGATTTGTGTGCATATGTGTTATTGTGTATCTGTGTGTGTGTGTGTGTGTGAGAGAGCATCTATGTTTGTATACATGGGTCTACATGTGTGTGCATGTGTGCACGTGTCTGTTAGTGTGTGTGTGTGTGTGTGTGTGTACACGTATGTGTGTTCCTGTATTGGGTTTTTTTTCGGGAACTGTCTGGTTGATTGATGGGGCCCAGCGCACAGCTGTCCATCTCCGGGTGCAGACGCGCACCGAACCAGACAGGCTTATGACAGACAGCCCAAAGGGACTGCGTAGGCCCCCCGTTTCCTGCCGTGAGCCGCTCTGCCATTAATGGAGCCCCTGTGCACTCCGTAGCTCCGCCCACTCATTATACTTCACCTCCCTCTCACTCCATTTTATATCAAATCCGACTGGCCAGGGCGATCCCTCAAGGACCCACCATCTTGTTTGCCAACAGCGGTTAATGAAGACATGTTGGTCAGACGGCGTCTTTTCGGACTGTAACATGAGGGCCCAGACTATCAGCTGAAGAAGAGCACTCTTTTACGTTCAGTTATATATTCCCATGAACAGTATTTTAACTTTAACAGACAGCTGTGCTATTGAGCTAAGAACCACAAAATGGGTTTATAAATAGAGACCTCACATAATCTGTGAAACAAATATCAAATCTAGATATTTTGGTTTAGCAAAACCGTCACGGCACCTGCCCAGTGTATTTGCTTATCTTATTCCCTTATCCGCCTGAGGGAATGCCACATATTGTAAATAAATGCAGTTTCTGGAGTCAACGGGAGAATTATTAGATGGGAAGTGACACACTTCAGCTGTGTTTTCCCCAGCATGTGACTCATATAGGATTAACGTACCCTGTGCAAACACACCGCACAAACGGAGCTATTTACCGCCGGATTACACAGTAAATGTACCAGATCCTGTGGTAAATGTGTGGGCGCAAAGGCACCGCGGGGAGTTCGCGTCACGCCTCCTGCGTCCCTGTTAGGGAGCTAGGCCTCCCCACGAGATGCCGGGATAAAGCACGCCGGTCGAGGAGAGAGAGAGGGACCGCAACATGCGATCGCGTCCGCTCCACACGGGGCTCAGCACCTTCCTCGGCTGCCCATCGGGTAGTTTGCTAAACTATGATTATTATTTTTAGGCTATTTCCCCCGCCCCTTTTTGGAATCACACAGCCGCTGTGCTGCCCGCACCCACGGCAGGGAGCCCCGTAGCTGAAGGTACAATGCGCTAGCTTGCAAACCGGTGATTATTTTAACCCTCCAGCCCACACTGTACTGCAGAAGAGCTAGCGCCTGTAAACGGTTCGATCCCTGGCCCTCTGGGCAAAAGTGTCCAAGTGTCCATGAGCAAGACGCCCAACCGCTAATTGCTCCCGACGCGCTGATTTACGCCTTGCACAGCTGCTTTTTGCCGTTGGTGTGTGAGTGTGTGTGTCAATGGGTGAATGAGAGGCATTAATTGTAAAGGGCTTTGCGTAGCTGTAGTTGCTGGAAAACGCAGTCCATTTAACATTTACCATTAGAGGAGCGGTGTATCGCTCGCTCACGGCTAACGGCTACCTGTGGGTGCACCTAGAAAAAAAATACTCCTGCAGCGCTAAGCTGAGGAACCAACAGGCTGGCAGAAGCCCTTCACATACCGCCTACCTCGCGGCAGGAAGCCAATTATTTACATCATGATTTTGATCTCTGCGATGAAGACAACAATGTTGATGATTTTGTTATCAAATGTAATTTTCATTATCTGACTGAGGCTGTCGTCGACATTAGAGCGTAGGCTGCAGTCAACATTATTTTTATCAGCAGCAGCTCAACAGGAAATTAATGCATAAGGGGAGCTCCAGAAAAGACATATCACTGCTTTATGAAAAAAAAATAATATGATAGCGTATGATAAAAATTACTTTGTGTTTAAATTAATTTATTCACAGCTGGCCACGGTAGTGTGGCGTTTATGAACGGCGAGACACGGCGACCGATGTAGCAGGACACACAAGCCGCTTAGAATGTGGGAGGCGGATTCTTCTCCGAGTAAAAGTGTGCCCTGACAGCCTGGCTGGCAATCTCTGGAGGAACAGATTTGTTGCACTGTTTATCGCCTGTCAGCGGAGGGAATGGCGGAACCCGCACGACCCTTTCGGCTGCTCTGTGTACGGCGCGCCGGCGAAAGGCTTCCCTTCCCATTCGACTGCTGTCAGACATGTTTACGCTAGTAAACAGACACGGGCAGGTGGGGGCGGGGGCTGGGGGCTGGAGTACGGGGAGGAGGAGAGCGGAGGCCGCAGCACGGTTGAGATCGCTCGCTTTTTCGCAGCTGAAAGTATGTTATTATTGTGCTTACAGTAATAACACTCATGCAGGTGTATGCCTGAACAACCCTGTTTGTCTTTCTCAAAATTGCCCCAAACCACAAAGGGATTGATAAAAGGTTTATTTTTTTTAATCGATAAAGAAATTTGTCTTGGTTTTTTTTTTTTTACTTGCAGCACGGGCAAGGGATTGCAACCTGAAAGTTGTGTGTGAAGCTACTACATACTCCTGAAGCGAGCTTGTAACTTGAATTACATATAACATATATAAGGATAATAATGTCAACCATGTAAACACAGTATACATCGCTCTGTATAAAGAGGTGTGCCAAATAAATAATAGAAAATAGATTCAGAAAATGCACCTAAACACGGAGAAAATTCTAGAATTGTCATGTTCCGGAGAATTTATCATGTGACCTAGGAAGACCACATGCCATGGCTGTCAAAGAAAAACAGAAGAAAACTATTTAAAAGTAGAAAATTGTTCATGCCCACCCTCACATAAATGCTGGTCTGTTATAGTCCGAAAGATCC
The DNA here is from genome assembly GCA_022702515.1 of Ilyophis sp. 1 JC-2022. Classification (NCBI taxonomy): domain Eukaryota; kingdom Metazoa; phylum Chordata; class Actinopteri; order Anguilliformes; family Synaphobranchidae; genus Ilyophis; species Ilyophis sp. 1 JC-2022. The sequence goes on along the minus strand of CM040398.1, from coordinate 42,728,709 downwards.
TGGTACGAACTGAAGGATTACGTGTGTTAAATTCTCAGGTGGAACACTGCCATTGTACCTTTGACCCATGTAAAATATCCAAATTACTTCAATATGCAGCGGTACGCTACAATGCGCAATCCACCCACAATACAGGAATCAGCCAAAGCAGCCAAATGGTACTAGCAGTCACACAGAGCCTGGGATTGGTCCATACTGCTCCAGTCACGTTCATATATGATTTACAGTTGAGCTCAGTGTTTCATCTCAATGGCGTGGGGGAAAGCACGCAAACTGAAACTCGAGCAGCACATTAAAACACAACTGAAGTTTGGTAGAACTTTGGGTTGCGTAGTTACCTGGCCAAGATATGAGCCAAAATAGTGTCGAAATATGTTCGCTCTGTGCTCCCCTGGGGTGATAATCCAGAATAGGGTATTTGTCGCCCTCCATTCACTTCTATAGGGCAGCTAAAGCGGTCTCAAAATGACATTTATAGCACGTATACGAATGTGAACGAAGTGGATTCTGTCGATACAAACAATAAACAGTCCTTGTACATATTTTTTTGTGATTTTAATTTTATTACTGGCACACAAAAAAATAAGAAATTTTCTCTGACGTGATCTTGAGCTCTTTCTGACAGATGGTGAGGGAGAGAGAGAGGAGAAAAGAGGGAGGAGAGAGGAGAAGACTATGCCCCTGAAAGTCTGGCTGCCTCCTCACAAAGGGTTTACCCTGCCAATGATGGGGACACTGTGCTGTAAGAGGCACCATGCATATGAAATGCTAAACCCAGGCCGTAGCTCACAGTGCTTCTTAATGAACCAACGGTTAAGGTTAAATGGCACAATGCACCAAATTTTATTTTTATTAGCGTAGTGGTCCTCAACCCTGTTCCTGGCGATCTACTGCCCTGTACGTTTTCACTCCAACCCTAACAAAGAACGTCATGTAAACTAGTTTGTCCATCTGAAATACTCTTCAACATGGTAACGCTACACCTAATCCAGAACCACAGCCAAACCTGCCCCTTCCCTTTAAGAAGAGAGAGAGAGAGAGAGAGAGAGAGAGAAAAGGAGGGGTATGTATGATTGTGTTTGCGTGAGCGGGTGGGTGACAAAGAGAGTGAGAGAGCAATGGTGTGATGTCAAATGTTATTTTGGATTTTTGTTCATGGTTTTTGATGTTCTGATTCTGTTGTGTGTCATTCACTGCACTGTTTGACAAACTGATATAAGCGCATTCACTTATATTCACTTAGCCTACACACGCTATGAGCATCAAAGCTGCAGGTTTCAACCAAGCAGAAAGCAAGAGGAGAGCGGGAGGGATGGGGGGGGGGGGGGCATTTCTGCGGGGGCTGGAGGTGGAGAGGGAGCTGTCACTATCTGCACCTCGCTCCCCCTCCTCCGCACTCCCCCCGCCCCATCTCCGCTCTCCTGTTTATTTCTCTCCACCGTTTCACTAAATTGGCTTTTACCTCCTGTTTCTCCCGCAATGTTCCACAAAGTACGGGACAGCGACGCCCGTAGATTTCCTCATAATCGTGCCGCTGGCTTTTCTCCGGGCCTGGATGAAGGTCGTCGAGCGCGCTGCCTCTTTTTCCCTGCAATTTTGGCGCTAACGCCGCTCAAACATAGCCTCGCAGTAGAGCGCGGCGCGGTTAGCTCGGTGAGCACCGCGCGCGGCAGCAGCAGCAGCAACATTAGCTCAGCCTAAGTGCAGACCTGAGGTTATGCTATCCGTTTCAAACGGAGCCACTGTGCGGGGCTATTACATTACCATTATGACATCATTTATCTGCGCCTCACATTATCCTCCGGCTTAATGTTTACACTTGAGCATCAGGGCACTTCCCGGGACGCTTATACCGCTAGCTTTTAATTAAATGCACCTTGCTTCTGGGTACAACAGTGCTGCCCAACCCAATATTTTAACCCACCCCCATATTCATATTCATATATAAATGAATGTGAGCATTTATGCATCATACATCCGGTTAAAAAGTTTTTTTAACAACTGAATGAGTTTGAAAAATGAAAAAAAAAATAGAGATTGAAAGGACTGCATATTTACAGCATTGCACCATTTGGAGGAGATGAGGTCTGCGTTCACCTGCTAATTAAGGATTGCCACGGAGATCATTATTAAAACTGACAGAGCTTATCCCTCACACTCACCAAAGTGGGATGGAGTGTCATGTGCTTTAGAAGCCCCAGAGTGTGGTCTCGCTATCGTTACATGGTAACAGCGACCTTAACAGTTGATAGCAGTGCTCCTGGAATGATGGATGTCTTGTAACTGTTTGATGGGTCATTGCACGGAAGGCCGAGCTTCATTTTCTTTTATAAATGAAAGTGAATCCAGCGTCTGCTTCTTAGTGATGGGAGCACGAGGCTTCGTTAAACTTAAAATGGACGGAGCCACCATTTAAAGTTGTAAATGACACGGTAATTTGAACCAAACATTGTGTTCTGCTGCACAGAGCAAAACCTCATGATGAGTTCAAACTTTCTTTATTCTCTCCACCCACCCACCCACCTGTGCGTTAAAACCGTTACGTTATGACTGCTCGTTTTGAGAGCTGTTTCTATTCTGTACATATTATAAATGCACTTTTCAGGCGCTGCATAATTTAAGTGAATATCATCACAGTGTGTCATAAAATCCCAAGATAACGTGATGAATGCATAGTGTCCGTATCTCAGAAATCAGCCTTTTGAAATTGCAGGTTCAAACACTCTCTGATGGATGGGCTCCCCCAAGGTAGTGACAATAATTACACTTTACCACTAGATGGCAGTAAAGCAGCGTGGCCTGCTTCGTTTCTGGTTCTGTGCACTTCTCTGTCTCTCCTGCCCTGAGATGCCCCATGTCCTGCTCAGCTCATACAGCTGATACACAATCCATTTGAGGCTATTGCAAAGAAACCCGATAAAGAAATCTCATGATGATTGGTCCACTTTGAGAGATAACGCCATATCTTATGAGCCCATGGAAGTGAACACGGGAGCCTGAAAGATCTGGATGCTGTAGGCGCGCGGTTTGTTTAAAAAACGGAGGCATTTTATTCAAGTTTCATATTTTATTGAATAGTTTTTTTCATTTTTTTCCCCCTCCATAATTTTGTGATATTTGCCATGTTTTTGCATATACTGTTTATGCAGTGGGAACATATGTATATTAGTCTTTCCAATAAAGGAACATAAGTTAAAGATTGATACTATTGTCCATTGTAGCCTGTTTTAGAAAGGGAACAGATATTTCTTCCCTTGAAAGGAAAAGTTATCTAGCTGACCAGCCAGCATGCAATCTCACCAATGTGTTCGGAAGAGGAGGCAATAAAGACGTGGTCTTTAAAAATAAATAAATATGTCATATGTATGATTTTTACTGATCTTTAAAAAAGTAATGAAAGCATATTCCTTCACTTTTTCAATGATTATTTATGCTGTTTCAGCAATACAACCTCAGCCATACTGCAAGCAAAGTCCCTCCAATAACATTCTAGATTATCTTGTTCTTAAATGAAACTCGATACCTGTTCAACAAAATTATATTTCCCTATTTGTTCATGGAAATTTGCCCCATAGGTATCCAGTTGGTCCTGTGTGTCTGATAGTCCAGCTTTATGTCACTGGCAGTCTGTCTGTCTATCTGGGTTTGGGATGGGGGAGGGAGGGCAAAGAAAGGAGGAAAAAGCAGTAAACATACCAACAGGACAGGATCCCTCCGAAACCACCAGCACCTCCGTCTGCCGCTTGCATGAGTCCTTGCGCAGGTAGCACTCGTTCTGGTAGTTCTCGTTGTTGGAGCCACACACGGGGACGTAGTCATTGTTGCACTGTGGGGAAGGGGAGAGACAGGAAGCGGTTCACAAGGTTAGAATGTTCAGAAGGACCACGTTGTGTGCGTTCATAGACGCCCTCGCCGCTGCCGTCCAATCGCTGAGCAGGAGGAGCCTCGGCTGGTGAGGGACGCCTTTATTTGGAAAAGCGGCTGACGTGAGGTGGAGTTCATAGTTTCCTCAAACACATCTAAGAATGTCCAGCTCTGGACTTCAACTCCCATCATGCTCTCTGTAGAATGTTCTGCCACCCTCTGCCTTCTGAATGCACCCAGTGCCACACCTGGCTGAGATTAATGAGCGCAAAGGAAAACTGTCAGATGCGGTGAGATTTAGCACTTAAGGAACAGCAGGGATGCTGATGCACATCCAAAATAGGGCACTGTCATTGCATCCTTGAACAAAGTGCTTCACCTGAATCACTTCAGCGAGTATACTGTACGCATTTCAGCTGTACAAATGGACATGGGAATGCTAGCTGCTCTAGGTAAGGGTGTCTGTGACTGCCCATTGCATTAATAATGGACTAAAACAGCTCAAGCAAATATATAATTACACATGTAAGTTGACATACAGGACTGATTTCACCTCCCTGGTTGCAAAAGTCCTGTGATCCGTTCCTGGTCTTCCGTTTGTCTGTCAGTCCACCCCGTGTTTTCCCTCTCTCCCTCCACTTGTGTTTTCCACTTCTCCGCACCTGCATTGTGTTTCCCTCTCATTTCCTCGTTAGTTGTCGCCTCACCTGCTCCTTGTTCTGTCCTAAGTTTGTATTTAGTCTGCCCCGTTTTTTTTGTTCGGGGCCAGACCGTCTTGTGGTGTACCTTGTGTATCTCGTGTGTTCTCGTCATGTCATGTCCTGTGCACTTTGTGTCTGTTCCTGCCCTGACCTTCACTTCCTGCCCTGACCTTCAGTTCTTGCCCTGACCTTCAGTTCCTGCCCCTGGCTTCTGGTTCCTGCCCTGGTCCCCTCTTCCTACCCAGGCTCCCCAGTTCTCCCCGGCTCCCCTGTCCGTGCCCGGGCTGCGTGCGTGTCCGACCCCCAGGCTGAGTGCCTGTCCCTGAACGCGGGCCCCCGCGCCATCCACGAGAACCCCGCATCTGTTTCTGAACCCCAGGCCGAGCGCCTGAAACCCCAGGCTGAGCACCTGGCCCTGACCGCGCGCCCTCACACCATCTGCGATTCCCCACATTTGTTCCAGACCCCCAGGCTGAGCGCCTGAACCCCAGGCTGAGCGCCTGACCCTCCAAGTTCCTGACCCTGTCTCGTCAGTTCCTGTCTCGCCTGTCTTTGTCCTGCCCTTGCCTGTCTTCCCAGTAAATGTGCGCCCTGGTGGAGTTTTCCCTTGAGCTGTCTCTGAGTCTTGCATTTGGGTCCAGTCCCCCCTCGAGGTACCTAACATTTTGTCTGCTTTCTCCTGGCACATACCTTCGCAGCTCTGATTAGTGAGTGAAACGCCAACAAGCCAAGTGTCCCTGCTAGTGATAGTCCCGCCTACAGAGCCAGAGCCCATGAGTGTGCTGTCTTGCACACTTTTACTTTTCTCTGATGTTCAGAGGGCTGCATTGTGCCTCCAAATAAATAATATTCTTAGTGTAGTTTTTAATGTAGAGGTTTTAATCCCATTTGTTTTCCTAACAAATTTTGCTTTGGCGCATGGCAAAGAATTATCGGTCTGAACAGACTTTGTTTGAACAAAGTCTTCATATAAAGGCTTTATATAGCATAAATGTGACATAATGGCTTCGTAAATCATACAAATGTCATGCTTCATAAAGAGTGACATAACATCTTATTATGCAACGTGCTATGCCAAATGTGTCACAGTTAGCCTAGCATCCTATAAGCATGTTTTATTACATTACAGTTAGCCTAGCATCCTATAAGCATGTTTTATTACATTACAGTTAGCCTAGCATCCTATAAGCATGTTTTATTACATTACAGGCATTTAGCAGACGCTCTTATCTTATACACAACTTTTTAGCATTTCTTTTGAATTTTTTTACATGCTATCCATTTATACAGCTGGTTATACGTATACTGAAGCGATTCAGTTTAAGTACCTTGCAAGGTACAATGGCAGTGTCCTACCTGGGAATCGAACCTGCAGTTCCTTAGGCCAGTTTCTTAACCATTATACTACACTGCCACCTGTATAATGTTTAGCCATTAACCAGGTGACAATGTTGGTTGTGTCGCATTTGGCATAACGTTGCATAAGAAGGTGTTATGTCACCCTTTATGAAGCCATTATGTCACGTTTATGAAGGCTTTATATATGCTATATAAAGCCTTTATATGGTGACTTCATTTAAAGTGTGACCAAATTATCTGCACGAAAAAGCTTTTATTTAAAATGACACTGACATACTTCCTTGAGGATAGACAGATCTCAATCTTGCAAGTTGACATTAAAAAGCTGTTAGACCAGACTCCAATCACAGGCTACTAAGTCCTCTTTACAAGCAAGGGCACTCAGTCAGGAGCCATTTCCCATCTGGAATTCATGAATTCAGATAGAGGGGTCCTGCTCTGTTCTTGCCTATTTACCATATCCTCTTTCACATCTGTCATTTCGGGAGGCTTAAAAAAAGAAAAAAAAAGAAAAACCCACTTTGGTTTTCAGTCTGTAAAATCTTGAACCCTTTGTGAACCAGATCAATTCCACCCCCTCCAAACCCAAATTTGACATTTCGGAAACACTACACTGGCAACCCGGAGCATACCTGTTGTGTGTGTTTCTGTGCGTACCTGTTGTGTGTGTTTCTGTGCGTACCTGTTGTGTGTGTTTCTGTGCGTACCTGTTGTGTGTGTTTCTGTGCGTACCTGTTGTGTGTGTTTCTGTGCGTACCTGTTGTGTGTGTTTCCGTGCGTACCTGTTGTGTGTGTTTCCGTGCGTACCTGTTGTGTGTGTTTCCGTGCGTACCTGTTGTGTGTGTTTCCGTGCGTACCTGTTGTGTGTGTTTCCGTGCGTACCTGTTGTGTGTGTTTCCGTGCGTACCTGTTGTGTGTGTTTCCGTGCGTACCTGTTGTGTGTGTTTCCGTGCGTACCTGTTGTGTGTGTTTCCGTGCGTACCTGTTGTGTGTGCTTCTGTGCGTACCTGTTGTGTGTGCTTCTGTGCGTACCTGTTGTGTGTGTTTCTGTGCGTACCTGTTGTGTGTGTTTCTGTGCGTACCTGTTGTGTGTGTTTCTGTGCGTACCTGTTGTGTGTGTTTCTGTGAAAGGACCGTGCAAATCTCCTCTGCCGTTGGAAACTAGGTGGCTGACTCGAAAGGAGGGCATTGCTGACGCGGGGGAAGGTCCATATTTCTCTGTCCCACGACTAGCGCAGCTACACGGATATTTTTGTATTTTTGGGAAGACGTTAGAGGAGAGGTCATCGATCGACCCAGCACACATAAATGCGGGACCCTGAGTGATGAGTGCCTCTCGAGCCCCGTGGCATGGGCGTTAAGCCCCCATGTGGAACGGCAATGCATGCTGGGAATTTACATTTACGAGAGAGAAATGCTCTGACGAATACATTTGCTCAAAACCAATTTATGAATCCTCTGTCATCGCACGCGATCTCGCTTACTCCCTACTCCCCCTGCTAGGGTTACAAACACAGCCCCCCCCCCTCCGGGTAAAGCACGGGGGGAAATAAACGTCCAATCGGAAGATAAAAATAGCTGCGCATTGATTGCGGATCCAGACGGAAACATCTGCACTCCTGAACCCATGTTTGTTCGGGTGCGTTGAGAGGAAAGGGATTATCCCCCGCACGCTATAATTCTGGAGATTGGCTGAATTACGGTGTGTTCTCTCACACTGATCTCACAACTGTAATCAATTTTTGCGTCTGTTTTTACCAGCTGAGAGGTAACATAATGCAGGACCCCTGGCAGCTAACTGGCTACCGATCAAAGGAAAGGCAGAGCGAGAGAGAGAGGCAGAGAGGGAGAGAGAGAGGTACACTGGAAGAGTGTATATTGCCAGTGTTTCCAAACGCTCTTCCTTTAAAAAATGGCCAAGATTTGAAAGGTGATGCAACACAGGGAAAGAGTTGTTTTCCGGGTCCCGTGGCTCGTCTACCGTAAAAAAGGGCGCTCCCCTGGGTGTCTGCGGCCCACTCCCGGGTATCCAAAACCCTCCAATGGGAGGGGGCAGCCGCTCGCACCCGTTCCCTTTCCTTTCTTTCCCACCTCAAAGCCCAGCATAAAGAAGATGGTCCCCCGCTCCCCCCTCGCCGGATAAGACTAATCCCTCAAATTGGCCGCGATAACAAGGCGGGTTGAGCGCGTGCCATACGGCTCGGCCGTGTACCGCCAACCTGCTCGCTGCCCGCCCCCGCAAAGCGCCACCCCCCCCTCCCCCACTGCCCCCCTGCTGATTCTGTGTGCACGCCCGCCTGCTTGCGCTGGGACTTCCGTTGTAAAAACAAATCTGAGGGCTGATTTTAATTGCTTGGGAAACAAGCTGACACGTTTGAAGAAAGGCTCACACAGAACTTGCTTCAACAGTGGCTGAAACTGGCAAACCAACACAATGCTGCTTTGCTGCCATGCATTTATTCCTAACAGAAGATAGATATTAAGATATTATTATTAATAATAATAATAATCATCATAATCATAATAATAATAGCAGAATGTCTTGTCATCTCATAACAAAAAGGTGTATATCCAAGGAGTAACACCATGAAATAAAGAATTTAGGACAGTAAAAACCAAATTGGGAGGTACACTCCTCCATCTGGGCAGGGAAAAGACCGGAAGATATCTCTTACACTTTCTTTCTTAGTCGTTTATCGTTAAATGACACGATGGCCACATGTCACCATAAAAACTTCAAATGGCTACGGCTTATCATGTCTTAGCCTGATACTTGGCATCCTCTTGCAGTGATAATATGTACCTGCAAACGTCTATGTCCCTGAGCCTGCTGGTTTGTGCCTGCAGTTCCCCCTATGGCCTGCAGGGGCTGCTGTGGTTCTTGGTTTGGAGGCACGGAGGTTGGAGCTGTTGCTGCTGCTGCTGTTCGAGGCGCCAGAGCCGTATGCAAAACGTTAAAAGGGAAATGAAGTATCAGAGGGAAAATGTCATCTCTCGGCTGGAGAGCGGGCCAGACACCTACACTCGCCGAACCGCTCAATCCGCGGCGCCTCGGCGGTCTGCCCACGCCCGCTAGCCGCTGCCCCCTCCCGGCGTCATTATCCTGCAACATGAAGCCCAGACCCCCCTCCCCCCTCCCCCCTCCCCGCCCCTGAGAGAGAGACAGCTTTGTTTTCCGCATCGGGTCCTCGACCTCGTTTGTCCGTACCTCGCTTTGCCAACGGGAGAAGCTTTGAAAAGCTGAAGTGCAGGACAATGGGAGGACCTTATGCAATGTCTGGCTGGTGGCATCAAATTAATTTGTGCGATCGGACACTCCTACTGAGAGGGGGATGGTGTGCCCCCCTCGAAAAGCCAGCAGGAGCGATGGTCGTCTGCGCGGCCGACAGCTCTTGCCCCTGCCCGTTGATTGGCTCTCTGATGGGGATGCGTGTGTGTCCGGGCCGGGGGCGTGACCCGATCAGGCCTGGGTGTGGCTTTTCCCAGAGTGCTTTTGAGCTCGGGGCTGGTGCCATCGTGGTCTCAGTGGAACGTCTTTCTCTCTCTAACACACACACGCACACACGCACACACACGCATACACACACACCTACACACACACACACTCTCTCTCTAACACACACACGCATGCACGCACATACACACACACACACACACACACAGACATACATACATACTATACACAATTTACACAACACAGAACAGTGGCCCTTTCACATGGTACTTACACGCAGAATGAATCTAGCCAGCGCTGAAAGGAGAAAGCAATAGCCTTCTCCTCTTATGAAGGAGTGATCATTCAGAGGCAATAAAAAGACTGCGGTGGCTCGTTAAAACCACCCAATGGAGAGCAGCGCTCGGTTTATAGCGCCATACGGGGGGCCCCTCACCCACTCGGCCTCACGCATATTCAGCACCTCGCTGCATCCAAGCACCGTGTCCACAAATGAACAGGAAAGGCCAGTCCATTCACTGATCCTAGTGCTTAAGCAGGAGGATGCAGGTTTGATTCACATGTGGGGCACTGCCAGGGATCCACTGATCAAGGCGCTTAAACAGAGTTGTTGCAGTGTTGTAATCAGATTATAATCAGATTATAATGGGACGATATGGCTGAAAATATAGCCCTGGATAAGGGTAGTTAATAACGGCGTATAATCCTGCGTCTCCTACACTGTGCTGTGGAGTTTCACCGAGCACTGTTTGGCGATGTTGTGCGCTTATATCGTATCCGGGCATTCACAGCCATGGCTGTCAGCAACGCTTGTCCAGCAGGGTAGATGAGCGCGATCGCATGTCTGAGACATGCGCAGCCCCGTGCTGTTGGCTGCTCCTGTATATCACCACAGATGAGGGCTGTCTGAGTACCCAGAATGCACCGGGAGCTGATCAAAGTTTCAAGGTGAAGCCTACAGAGCAGTTTTACAGAGGCAGTGGCATGTTTTACAGCTTTCAATGAATGGATTACCCAAAAATAGGCATTTTGGACACGTGTGTGTGTGTGTGTGTGTCTGTGCGAGCATGTGTGTGTGTGTGTGTGTGTGTGTCTGTGCGAGCATGTGTGTCCGTGTGTGCGCATGTGTGTGTGTGTGTCTGTATGTGTGTGTCTGTGCAAGCATGTGTGTCCGTGTGTGCGCATGTGTGTGTGTGTGTGTCTGTGTGTGTGTGTCTGTGCGAGCATGTGTGTCTGTGTGTGTGTGTGTGTGTGAAAGTGTGTGTGTGTGTGTGTGTCTGTGCGAGCATGTGTGTCCGTGTGTGTGTGTGTGTGCGCATGTGTGTGTGTGTGTGTGTGTGTGTGTCTGTGCGAGAATGTGTGTGTGTGTGTGTGTGTGTGTGTGTCTGTGCGAGCATGTGTGTGTGTGTGTGTGTGTGTGTGTGTGTGTGCGTGAATGTGTGTGTGTGTGCTCGTGTGTGTGTGTGTGTGTGTGTGTGTGTGTGTCTGTCCGAGCATGTGTGTCCGTGTGTGTGTGCGCATGTGTGTGTGAGTGTGTGTGTCTGTGCGAGTGTGTGTGTGTGTGTGTGTGGCATGTGTGTGTGTGTGTCTGTGTGTGTGTGTGTGTGCGAGCATGTGTGTGTGTGTGTGTGTGTGTGTCTGTGAGCATGTGTGTGTGTGTCTGTGTGTCTGTGCGAGTATGTGTGTCCGTGTGTGCGCATGTGTGTGTGTGTGTCTGTGTGTGTGTGTCTGTGCGAGCATGTGTGTGTGTGTGTGTGTGTGTGTGTGTGTCTGTGCGAGCATGTGTGTGTGTGTGTGTGTGTGTGTGTGTCTGTGTGTCTGTGCGAGTATGTGTGTCCGTGTGTGCGCATGTGTGTGTGTGTGTCTGTGTGTGTGTGTCTGTGCGAGCATGTGTGTGTGTCTGTGTGTGTGTGTCTGTGCGAGCATGTGTGTGTGTGTGTGTGTGTGTGGCATGTATAGGAAATGTGTATGTGTGCCAGTACACATATGTGAGAGGGTCAGTGTGTGTTCAGCTGTGTAGTGCATGATGCCTGTGTGCTTTTCCCCAACTCGCCCCTCTGAATGCTAGGCAGAGAGAGGCCTCCAGTGCACTGGTAACGAAGGGAGTAATGGAGTTGTTGCTATGCAGATGCCGAGTGCCTTCTCTATTATACACAGTAGACCTGCACATCTGTTCACCTGGAAAGGGCGACTGGCAGGCAGGAGGCAGGAGTGTACAAGTGTGTGCGTGTGTGTATGTGTGTGTGTGTGTGTCTGTGTGTGAGTGAGAGAGGTCCTCCATCACGCTGGTTCACACACAAGGGGAAAGAGCGTTGGTTGTTTTGCAGACTCGCTGGCAAACAAACCAATTACCGGGTCGGCGGCATGTAAAGAAGGGCTTCGTTGTGAATCACAGGGTTTCAAACTGCTTATGAATCCCAGCTGTGAAATGAAGCAATGGGTGTGTGTGTGCAAATATCCACCACCGCCATCGCCTGGGATACAGCTGCCCGCTCGGCGCAGCGACGCGCCATAGGTTACCGCCGCAGGTTACCGCCGTGCGCTGCCCGGGGCCTGCGTCACCACGACTGTGACATCCGAGGAAACTTCCGCTCCCAAATATCTCAAACCAGAATAATCCAACTCGGCGCTCCCGTTCTCCCCCAAGCGCTGGACGAAAATCCTTCTGCGTAAGTAATGTCTCACAGCAGATAGATCTGCATTCATCAGAACAGTCAGGCAGGAAAATTAATAATGTTAATTAATTAACTGTTATTTCATGCTGGGGGTTTTGGGGTTTTCCTTTGTGAATATAGCTGGGAAAGATTACCTTATTATTAAAATGATCTTATTTTCTGTCCCGTTTGATAAGTGGCTGAATATTACAGCGATCGAAGGTGTGATCGCAGCCGTACTGTAAGCTGTGAGACAAAACAAGCATTGTGGATAGGCCACCTAGACCACAAAGCCATGTATTTCTGATAATAATAATATTAATAATAATAATTATGATCATCGTCATCATCTTCATCATCAGCATCTGCATAATAATAATACTAATACTACTATTACTACGACTAACTATTACAACTAACAACAACAACACTACTACTAATAATAATACAGATATTGCATTTACATATCATCTGGGTGATGCTCTGGCTGCAGCCATTTTGCACTAGAACACTGACTACACACTGCAAGCGGCGGATAGGGAGGACATTTAAATTATTCAGCCAATTAAACTTGGGGATAATTAGGTGGCTAGATTGGGAGAGTGGGATTGAGAAGTTGGCCAGTACACTGGGGAGCCATGCCCACGACCGTTTGCCTTAAGTGCCAGGGGACCTTTAATCACCATGGTGAGTCAGGACTTGGGTTTTACGATTCATCTGAGAGACACTCCAGGACAGATCTAGGAACGGGTCGCGGTGTACGAGGTTTCGCCCACGCGGGAAACTGCGGGGGAGCGAAGCACGCCCTCCGCGGCTCTCCGACGAGGTGCAAAAAGGTGAGTCTCAAACATAAGAGTAAGAGATAGGGAGGAGAGAGAGGGATGAAAGGGAGGAAAGGGAGGAGAGAGAGGGAGGAAAGGGAGGAGAGAGAGGGAGGAAAGGGAGGAGAGAGAGGGAGGAAAGCCGTACAGACACTCCTGGCTCCTTTGATGGAGATGGTGTTCTAGTGGGAATGTTTTTTTTTTTTTAAAGCAGCTGCACAATGATCTCATTCTGGTTCTCTGTCTTATTACCCTTTCAAAGCAACACCCTTTCCTACGCTGTCCCATATACACAGCCAAAATCAGACTGACACACAGACACGTGCGCAGTTTGCACGTGCACACCCACGCGCACGAAACGGAACATGCGCGAAACTACGCGTACTAACTTACGCAAAGTGCGTATGCACGCACAAACTAAAACAACAGCAGACACGCACACTCAAAAACACGCATAACACTTGATGACGCACAAACGCGCACAAAATACAACCATACACAAGAGACAGTCAAAAATAAATAAAAACACACCCTAGAATACTCATAAGTCAGTCAAACTCGAACATCAAAAGGTACCGAAATGGACAATAATATAAAACCTAGCCCAGGACACACCAAATCCAACTGTTGAATCAGTCATTACAAAAGTACCATTTTCATCCGTTCTTCTCCAATGAGAGCAGACAGCTGCTGACCAAGAGAGCGTGCCCTCTTTCAGACACGGGCGAGCGGTTCTTGATTCGCGGGCGGGTGAAAGGATTCGTTCTCTCGCTAGTCTCCACGGTGTTAACTCACCTGATTCCCACTCAGTTTATCTGGTATGGTCTTGACCAATCCCTAAACAGCTTTTCCCCCTTTTCTTTTTTTCAAATGAATGCATCATGAGTTCAGGATATCTGGAGTTTCGGGGTGAAGGTGTTATCCTCAGGGAGAAACGGGAGTACTTTCATAAATGACACATTATTAGACATTGCCGATTTCTCTTGCATTTGAAAATGAATTACTCACACGCACGATGCAGGTGACCCACCATGACCCTGACCAGGAATAAGCGGGTTAGATAATGGATGGATGGATGCATACAGGTGACCACAAAATGACACAAGACAACTATAGAACCATATTGTAATCTTGAAATGTGGATAATATTCTACTTTTAATGATTCAGTGGCATCAACGAAAATGATACTTTTTAAAATTTATTTCCCACTCCCAAAATTTCTGAAATGTTCTCACCCCTGTTTTCCTTACTCCCTCTCTTTCTGTTTCAGTTTGGCCTTCTTTTGCAAGAATAACACTACTGCGTTCTTATGTAGTTTTATCACCCCCCACCCCCTATCTTACTCCATACAGAATCTGTCGACATCCATCTCTTCCTTCAGTACTCCAATCTACCTTTGTGGACCGCCCTTCAGTTCAAACAACAAAGTTTTGACCGGGTTCAACTCTAGACACTGAGATGGCCACCGCAAAACAAAAAATGAAATCTTTGTCTCATCTGACTAAGGCCAGTTCCACTCAAAGTTCCAGTGCTGTTTAGCACTCCAGATGCTTATTCGTATTGATTGCCCTCAATAGAGGCTTTTTTTCTGGCAACTTCTCTTTTTTTCCTGGCAATCTCCTGAATTGTGAAGGTCAACAGCACTTGTTTTTTTTGTGTCTTCTGAGAGGTCTTTTTGTTGCCTTTCCCCGTGGTAGATGACACATGAGTTTTGTACGTGCGTTACCTCATTTCTATACTTGGTGAAACAGGAAACCGTCGGAGGCCACAATACAGTTCCCTCGTGTTATTTTTGCATTTGGATTTCATTAAAAATAAGTATTATGGGTGTGAATATTTGTGAGACACTTAAATAAATTAACTACCCTGACCACCTTTTTTTTAGTATAAAATAAATCTAATTTTTATTTCATAAATAAAAAAATTAAAAAAGTGTTTACATACACTTAGGTTGAAGTCATTAAACCTCATTTTTAACCACTCCACAGATTTCATGTTTGCAAAGTATTGGCAAGTCAGTTAGGACATCTACTTTGTGCATGACACAAGTAATTTTTCCAATAATTGTTTACAGACAGATTGTTTAACTTTTAATTCACTATATCACAATTCCAGTAGGTCAGAAGTTTACGTACACTAAGTTGCCTTTAGATTTTTTATATTTGGTCGCATATCCTTTGGCTTTGCATGCCATGACTTCCTGATGTCTGTGACTCAACAACATGATATGTTATTTTCTGGTACTCTTACAAGCGATACTATAACATCTCTGCATTTGAATGGATCTCTATGGGAATTGGGGGGTGGGACTAGATTTAGCTGTAAATTATGCTGGAACCGTATGGAATATATTATTGGTAAAATGGCTGTAAGTCATCAAGGGTATGAGGTATCAAACAAGCCTCAAACCATCACTCTGCTGCCAGATAGGCAGTAGATATGGATGGATCACTTTAAGGGTTGTTTCTCCTGACAAATTTTCCTCTTGAACTCTATGGAAAAATAAGTCAGGAGAAAAAACCCTTCAAGTTATCCATCCATATCTACTGTATTTCTGGCAGCAGAGTGATGATTTAAGGCTTGTTTGATATGTCAGACCCTTGATGACTTTGAGCCATTTAGCCAACCATGTGTTCCAGTGTAATTGACAGCTAAATCTAGTCCCACCCCCCAATTCCCTTAGAGATCCATTCAAATGCAGAGACGTTATAGCGTAATAGTCTTTTGATGTTGTTGGGTCACAGACATCAGGAAGTCATGGCATGCAAAGCCAAAGGATATGTGACCAAATATAAAACATTTAAAGGGTAACTACACCCACTGTTTCAGCCTATCTCCACCCACGAAACAATTTTGAAACATACTTTGTGGGGTGAGTGAGGGAGAAGGGTGGGGGCGGAGAAGCTGCGTCCATCGTCATTTGCATAAATGAACGTACATTGTACAAATGATTACGTATAACTCAGATCAAACTGTCAAACTAGACGTTGCACATAAAATATGAATCAAGATTCAGCAACTGCATGGCCTATTTCTCACCTCAAATATCTTCAGAAACATATTTTAGTGGACAATTTAGGTGGAATAAGAGAGTTCATGAACAGGACGCAACGTTCCAGTTTAAAAACGTGGAGCCAAAACGAAAGTAACGTAGTGGGTCTAACCAATCAGGTGCCGGCTGTTTCCGTTGTGGGCGACAACAATTATGCATGTGATGTAGAGGTACCTCCAAAGAGGTACTCTGACATCACGATAGGGGCGGGGGCAGTGTGGGGAGCAGAACGGAAATTTTAACCGTAGCACAAATACGCTTTTCTACCAGTTTCTCCCAATTTTTTGTTATTATTTCCGAATTGTTGAAATAACAGAATGGATGAATAAGTTTAATTATAAGGTAGGCATACAAACACGTTACAGCCAACAACAAGTGATCTAGGGTGTAGTTACCCTTGAAAGGCACAGTCAACTTGGTGTTTGTAAACTTCTGACCCACTGGAATTCTGATATAGTGAATTAAAAGTGAAATAATCTGTCTGTAAACAATTGTTGGAAAAATTACTTGTCATTCACAAAGTAGATGTCCTAACTGACTTGCTATAGTTTGCTAACATGAAATCTGTGGAGTGGTTAAAGGTTTTAATGACTTCAACCTAAGTGTATGTAAACTTCAGACTTCAACTGTAGCTCATTACCTTAATTGTTTATTTTATACAGCTTCCTTTGCTCATCTTTATCAAGTAAATAATTTTGGACGGCACTGCACACATGAGGAATTGAGGATGAGCGACTTGTTTTCGGAAGGACAGTGGCACTCTACCTGAGCGCCAGGTTTCAGGCCCAGCTAGTTGACCGCAAGGCTGGCCTCGTTGAGCTTGAACCCTTGTCCCCTGCCCCCTGACCCCGTACAGGATCCTCCTTCTGCTCACGCTGCGCGACCGTCGCGGCCACATCGCTGAGCTTGGCAGGGCCAAGCCATTCCGCTTGTTTCCGCCTTCTTCCTCGGGAGCTAAGCCAATGAGGTCGCCGCGGGCCGTGTTCCGTCCCCGGAATCGCAAGCGGCGGCCCGGCCAATATCGGGGACACCCGATTCTGAGCTACTGAGCGTGCGCACCCAGAGAATGACGACAAATACCAAAAAAACAAAACAAAAGCTGTGGCCTATCCCAGCATGCAAAGAGGCAGGAATACCCCAGGACAGGACAGTATATTGTATTTTACAACGTATTTAATTTCAAGGATTTATTTGGAAATACTCCCAGACTCAGCACTTTTATATAGAATAACAACAAACACAAAAATGATTGGTCACTTTCTAATTAGAACGTGCACTCATGGTAGGGAACAATATTTCAAATACTGTTTCACAATGAACCCAAAGTTGCATCGTCGAGCTGGTCAGGTGTAAATGATGAACCTTTGAAAATACTGTCCCTGCTCCTGTTTTGAAGAAACGTAAAAATTCATAACTTCTAAAAAAAAATCTGCGGCAGGCCACAGCCATTCTATCCTTGATCAAGATTCAATCCTTGCAAGTCCACCATATGACATCAAGATAATATATAACATGTTTGCCACTGCAGTAGGCGTACCATGTTGTCTACGGTGGATTCTGATTTCTCTTTCTGTCTCTGTTTATTATTTTTTCGCATGAACGTCATGAATATCTTTCATCTACCCACCACACATGGCTTCCAAGAGCAGCGACCTCCCTCACTAACATGATACTGATACTCTCTATTTTCTTATGCACATGGCCAGGTTCCTCAGCGGCAACAGGAAAAAGGCCGATTACCACTTCCTGTTTCTGTGTGTGCTGTCCATGGTGCCATTAGGGGCCTGTATTTATAGTGTCTCAGAACAGGAGTGCTGATTCAGGATCAGTTTTGCCTTTCTGCTCTTTATGGATAGGGTTAGGATTCAGCCAAGGGAAACCTGATGTTAGATCAGCACTATGAGGCCCTTTAGGAGGACGGGCCCAGGCCCGGCAGGGACCAGGGTGCTGGGCTGGGTGTGCCAGGATGAGTCCCATGGAGGGCTTGATTCTCACGGGTCTTCCTAGAGATGAGGCAACGCGATCGATAGCGTTCTGCCGAATGCACAAACAGCCGAGGCTGAGCTGCATCCCCTCGTTCCCCCGAGCTCCAAGCCCATTTCCTCTCATGCGCGTTATAGTGCATTATGGGAACCGTGGGGCTGGCGGACCCAGCCAATGGGCGGAGGCAGTAACTTGATCACATTTGATGAATTACTGCGCTTAATGGGATAAGGGCGCATCGCGATTAGGTTTGCGGGCGAGGGCGCGTTGACGTCAGGCCAGTGTGTGCTCCTTACTGCCCCCTCCCCCCCTCCCCAATTTCATTACGGCTGAAATCAAACCGGTGTGACCTCCGGTTTGAGACGCACAAGTTAGAGCCTTTCCCAAAAAAAAAAAAAGAGAGACATCAAGGAAACGGACCCGAACAGACAGGTAATGTTATTTACCTGAGTGCTGGCACTGGTGTACCCGCCCCAGGAGACAAATAACTCTCCTGGGAAGATTGCGAGTCTCTCCGTTACATTCTTCAGCGGGCAGACAGTAACACACACTCTTTAAGCTGAGAACCCACGATAAAAAAGAAAAATAGTCATTAGACTTTATTAGATGCTTCTCTCCGGTAGGCAGTCTCCTCCGTTTTTATTGTTAGCTCCGGGGCGCGGCAGAGAAACATTGACTTTGCGTTTCGACGGGTCGAGGCCAAGGGGAAAAAAAACAGGCTCTTACCTTGAAGTCGCAGATGCACGTCACGGTGTCCCCGATTCTCAAACATTCCCCATCGAACTTGCAAGTGTTGGTGGCACACAGGAAGAGATCTGTGTCCCGGTCATCGAAACCTGCCGCCCAAACCCAGAAAAAACTCATTAGCGGTGACCTTTTTACACAGCATAGCCAATTTAATCCTGTACCAAGCATATTCCATGTTTTCAAATACATTTCTCAAGATGAGCTGTGCATTCAGTATGCCCTTAATTATTATCTTCTACATGATATCCAATACATCTGAAATATATCTTGTATATGTTTCATTATGTATATATACAGTGCCCTCCACTATTATTGGCACCCCTGGTAAAGATGAGTATAATGGGTTATAAAAAATTCACCGTTTGGTGAATTAGCTTTATCTCACTCTGAGAAAAATCCAACCTTTAATTGAAGTAAATGTATTATGAGAAAAAATCCCTCATCAAGAAATAATTATTTTTAACAAAACCATTATGACCACAATTATTGGCACCCCTGCATTTATATAAAGAATAAAGTAATATTTTTTTATATTTGGTTGCATATCCTTTGCATGCCATGACTTCCTGATGTCTGTTACCCAACAATATCAAAAGACTCTTGATATCTTATTTTCTGGTACTCTTACAAGCGATACTATAATGTCTCAGCATTTGAATGGATCTCTATGGGAATTGGGGGGGTGGGACTAGATTTAGCTGTAAATTTCACTGGAACAGTGAATTTTCACATGGTTGGCTAAATGGCTCTAAGTCATCAAGGGTCTGACGTATCAAACAAGCCTTAAACCATTACTTTGCTGCCAGAAATACAGTAGATATGGATGGATAACTTGAAGGGTTTCTTCTCCTGACTTATTTTTTTATAGAGTTCAATAGGAAAATTTGTCAGGAGAAACGACCCTTAAAGTGATCCATCCATATCTACTGCATATCTGGCAGCAGAGTGATAGTTTGAAATTAAAAAGTTGATTGGAGAGGGGAAAACGTATAAAGAAGTGTATAAAGTTAAATCTTGAAAAATTTCTTCAGTTTATACAGTAAGTGTTTGAGTTTGAAGAGAAAAATGTCGACGCTGCTATTTCTTTTAACAGATTAATATTCTTTTTCTTTGCTTCCTGTAAAAGAATAATGCAGACTTGATAAAATTAGTTAATTCTTTGATTTGTAATTGAATGTGTAATGTTTCCACTACATTTGAAATATGGAACTAAAAGCTATTTAAAAATATTTGCACTTTTTTTAACGCACTGCTATTTATTTGAACACAACTGTAGTATCGCTTGTAAGAGTACCAGAAAATAAGAAAATACGATATCAAGAGTTTTTCCACAAACCTCAGGAAGTCATGGCATGCAAATGTGACCAAATATGGAAACATTATTACTGTATTCTCCATTATGTTAAACTGTCCAGTATTTTTTGATGCCCAAAAATGGGGGGACTATATACAAAAGGTTCTATCATTTCTAAACGGTTCATCCGATATGGATGAAAATACCATCAAATTGAAGCTGACAGTCTGCACCTGCCCTATTTGTCATTGTATCCTTTCAAACTCAAAGTGCTATAGTACAGAACCAAAATAACAAAAAATGTGTCACAGTCCAATGAATTATGGTGCTCACGATATATATATATATTTCCAAATTGGCAGCCTACTTGCCATATGTATAAGGAAGGATGCACAATGCATTGTGGTTTGATTCAATGCATCCCAGACTACAGTGCAGTGATGGCACTTATAAAGCCTTTCAAATCGAATAGAGTTGGGGACATTTGACCCATCTCTGACATGGTCACAAGGTTGGTGCTCATCACTCCAGCTGTCAAGATCAGAATGAATGAATCCACTGAATGAGCATTGAACTCGCGATGCACAGACAAACAGTGAATCAGATAGTATCAGAATCATGCTTCGGTCCATACGGTGGTATTTCATCACACGGGATCTGATAAGTTCTGGACCAGCTCATGCCATTACGTTTGACTGTCTTGGTTGTTTCGCAATATTAAAACAAGTGTCATGATTGAAAGATCAATCATTGCCATGATAAAAATCGAAAATGAAAACACGTTTCAGTGATATTCACTTACTGGAAACTAAAGACATACAAATACTGTGTCACTGTACTCAAGACCTTTTTCTTTTTGGTATTGAGTCCTTTTTCTTTACTTTGATACATTGCAAAATCTGTGTAACTGTGCAAAGGCAGAATCATATCTAAATCCTAGCAAATCACTCTACGTCCCATAAATCACCACTGCGGCCCATAGCAGTCCATTTATGAAAGAACTGGCTTTCCTTCAAAAACAAAATATCACAATAAGCCACCAAGCTAAGTCAGCCACCAAAGGACGTCCTACCAGCAAAATAATGGGAGCAGCAAACAGTTTATCAGCAGTGCCTCAGGATCACTCTAGGCTGTATTTGAGTGACATGTTCAAATTCTGTAGTAAAGGAAGCTTTCAGATTACAGAGCCTGTAGCTGGTACAGAAAATTGCTATAGTTTGAGAAAGCATAGTCAGTTGAGTAGTCATTGCAAACCAATCAATTGTTTGTTAGCTAAAGTTAAATGTTGACAATATAGTTTTAACACTATACAATTAGTAGGCTAGTAGCTAGTAAGTATTGCTCGTAGAATGAGGCATATTATTTTTTTAAAATGATAGCTAAAAATCCATACGCTAATATTATAGTTAACTAAAATACAATGATGACCTGTCCTGGGTGTATTTCTGCCTCTCGCCTAATGCATGCTGGGATAGGCTCCAGCCCCGCCGCAACCCAGACCTGGAATAAGCGGGTTAGATAATGGATGGATGGAGGGAAAATGCCATGATATGATGTTGCATAATTTTGCAGCTATCTAGTATATGTCATGGATCGCGCTTTCCTTCCCTTATATCCGCGCTTAGTATTCTGTTTTTTCATATGCCTATCAATCTATCTGATTTTTCTGTGTTCCGCTACGGGTTTTGCTTTCGTCTTGGTGAGTAGTGAGTTCACCTGTCCTGCATTTCCTCTCTCTATTTATACCCCGCTTCCTCCTGTTCTCGTTGCTTCCATGTTATTTCACGTAACATTCGAGCCAGTAAAAAAGGTATAGGAAGTTGTACTGCTATCGACCGCTTTGCTTCTCAACGCGGGACTTGTTAGCAGTACAATTTTAGAAAGAAAGCAAAGTTATCTTTTCGCTCTTATTTCAGAGCAGAGGGTTTTAGTTTCTTTGTTTTTCCACTCATACCTACGAGTGCTCTTACTTTAAGCCTTTTGAGAGTTTCTTTTCTTTCTGTTGTTCGCTCCACAAACGGGAGTTAGATAAGCGTTACTGCTTATTTTTTGTTTTGCTCGGATACCGAGTTCCTCGTTAGATAAGCGTTACTGCTTATTTCTTTGTTTTGCTCGCATATTGAGTTCCTCATTAGATAAGCGTTACTGCTTATTTCTTTGTTTTGCTCGCATATTGAGTTCCTCGTTAGATAAGCGTTACTGCTTATTTCTTTGTTTTGCTCGGATATCGAGTTCCTCGTTCTTTCGCGAGGTTATTTGTGTTCCCCTTATTTTCCCCTTTTCCACTACGGATTATTGTCTGTTTCAGTGGTGTTCATAGGAACACTTTAAGATTCCCTATCTGTCGCACCTGGACCTCCAACATTCCCTCTGTGTCTCTGGCACAGAGAACCACTACAGTATACTGTCATGGTCATTTAGCTTCCTGTCTAAAAATACTAGATAGAAAACATTTATTTGATGAAGTCTACTTGGCATATAAATACTGTTCCTGATCGGTTAGCTAGTCAACATTAGCTAATAAAATTATCTGATTATGTAGTGTTTAATTCATATTATTCATGCAACAACTCATTTGTAACTCTCAGATGATGATCAGATGCTGCTGAAATTCAGTCACTAGGTCTAGAGTTCAAAGGTTTTTACTGAGGGAAATATTATGCGTCATTCATAAATATTTTTGCCAGAAACCAGTTCTGAGCGATGATTTACTTTAGACTTGCTTTTGCATTTTGGCTCAATTTTTAAGGTTATTATTGTCTTGTTTTTTTCCATTAGTTTTTATTTGTGCACTACTTTTCCTTTCCATTTCCAATTCAGTTTAGTTTCTGTTTTCCGTTAAATCCTTTGTGTTGGTTTATATTTTGTTTGAAAATGCAGGTTTCAGTTAAAGTGCTATAAGAAACGAGCACCTTTGCCTTAACAGAAGCAGACTGGAAACATTGACAGAAAATGGGCATATTAGGCACTGAGTTATATATTTTTTTACAGTATATACAGTGCCCTCCACTATTATTTGCACCCCTGGTAAAGATGAGTAAAAAGGGTTATAAAATATTCACCGTTTGGTGAATTAGCTTAAACTCACACTGAAAAAATTAGAAAAATCCCATTTTTAATTGAAGTGAATTTATTATGAGAAAAACAAATCCCTCATCAATAATTATTTTTAACAAAACCACGTGCGTCACAATTATTGGCACCCATGCATTTATATATAGTAATAAAGTAATCTTTTTAAAAAATTAACATTTTTAATTTTTAATATTTGGTCACATATCCTTTGCATGTCATGACTTCCTGATGTCTGTAACCCAACAACATCAAAAGACTCTTGATATCTTATTTTTTGGTACTCTTACAAGCGATACTATAACATCTCTGTATTTGAATGGATCTCTATGGGAATTGGGGGGTGGGACTAGATTTAGCTGTAAATTACACTGGAACAGTATGGAATACATGGTTGGCAAAATGGCTGTAAGTCATCAAGGGTCTGAGGTATCAAACGAGCCTCAAACGATCACTCTGCTGCGAGATATTCAGTAGATATGGATGGATAACTTGAAGGGTTTCTTCCCCTGACTTATTTTAGTGCATAGAGTTCAATAGGAAAAAGTGATCCATCCATATCTACTTCATATCTGGCAGCAGAGTGATGGTTTGAGGCTCATTTGATGCATACTAAGTCAGTGGTGCCCAATCATGTTCCATGGAGGGCCATGAGTATACAGGTTTTCAATGACTTCACCTGCTGATTTCACTAATTAGTTCCCTCTTCTCTGGTTGAAGGTGCGTTAATTAGTGAAATCAGCAGGTATAGTGACTGGTTGGAATGCTACATACTCTTGGCCCTCCATAGTGTTATGTAGTGCTTATGAATGAGTTATATAGCTTTTATGAAGGACCATTCATAGAAAGTGTTACCTAAAAAAACAAGCACTGAAATGAAAAGCTAGAGGACACTTTCTATAATTATTCAAAGTAATCCCAGGCTGTGCGCTGTTGTGCGTGGGCTTCTGCCATAACAGCTAGATTTGATCACTATTTTTGATCACAACTCACTTTTTCAGTTAAATTGCTGTTTATTGTTGCAAATAGGACCCTGCTTCCATATTGAAAGATCACATCACTTCTGCTTGTGTTCAAATCTACACTGATTTATGCCTTTTTTTTCCAAAAGCCTCAACACATAAAACAGACCAATCAGGAGAAAGAATCGACCAGTGTAACGTTAAATGCCACACACAACGCAAGGCAAAAGGTGTTTCAAACATACATTGTGTGCGATTTTATATGTAACTCCAATGAGCTAGTCCTTCACCAAGCCTTTATGGAAGCAAGGAACGAAAGAAAGTGAAAGTAAAAAGTTAATCACAACTTGGAAGTAAGCCCATAACTGGGAAGTAAGCCAGTACACTCATAGTCATATACTGTATATCACTGTTCAATACACTGGGAATACAGTGAACATATTTGACATCTCGGCCCGTAATATTTTTGATTGCTGACTAATGACAACCACATGGCTCCCTAAAGAAAGCTTAGATGAGACATACAGACACATCCGGGAGCGGTTTGAGCCCAGTCACCGTGTTCTGCGTTTGCTTTTTTTTACACCTCCAAAAATCAATAAACTCACTTTATTTTTTCCATGACTAAGGTAGCACTTTCTTGCTTTTGTTTATTCGCTCACTTTGAGCACATTTCAGTTTTTTTCCCCCTCTGCCTGCTATTTTCAAAGACGGCGGCCGCAACCGTCGCTTTCTCGAACGACGCTGTGCTTCTGCAAAGTGTGACGAGTGCGAATCTAGCTGAGCACATTCTTTATCACTGGAAACGGCACCCATGTCCCACGTCGGGTTTATCGACCGGTCCGCGTTCAGGTTCGCTCGTGCCTCTGCGTTGTCAGGATGTGCAACAAACAAAGTAAAAAGAGCCTATCAATATTTTATATATTAATGTACTCAGCATAATTTGTTTTCAGTGGGCAGGGCAGAAGCGTTATACGTGGCCAGAGTTCACCTCTTTAGACCCGTGGGTTCTTTTTTTCCTCTGGGGGAGGAGGGGGGGTCCATCAACCCAGAGGTCTCAAAATATAATTTTTGTGCATGGCTTCATTCACGTCACTGAAAGAACACACTCAGTTAAGGCACCGTTCTCAGCGAGGCACTACTGGAAAAGCTGCAGTAATGTTACACTCAAGAGCTTAAGCTACCATTAAGATGACATGTCAGTGAAGGACAGAGAGGCCACGGGCTTTTAAAATGTATGTATTCCAGTCATTCGTTTCTGATATGCTGCTTGACGTCGTATTCCAGTCATCGAGAATTATGTTGTGTGAAAGCTGTGGAATGCTTGGTGCTTCTTTTGCCGTTTCTATGTTCCACAGAGGTTTCAATGGCTGGGATTCACCTTTAAAAACACGTTTGAATCTTTGTAGTTTCTTTAAAAAAATTTAAAAAATCCCGATGCTTGTCTGTTATGGCCGTGGAAGGGTCGTGCAGAATAGCAGTTAGCACACTGGCGTCTACACCTGGGAGCCGCAGATTGCAATACAAGACAAAGCTCTGCTGTAGCGCCCTTGTGAAAGGTATTTCACCTTAGTCACCCTGAAACACAAATGAGCTGCATAAACAGGTTACAGATTAGAATGTGGCATTTTACACTTCATGGCATGAAAGCGATGAGTACTCAATTAAGCATCTGCCGTGCTCAGATATACAGATATACAGGAGGGCTCTATTACTGTGACAACGAAAGATTGCTGGGCGAAAAATGGAATAGCTAGTTTCGTCTCCTGCAAACGGAATATTTGTCGCCTGCACCAGGTTCGGTAGTTTCGTGGTCTGCAGTCAACCTGTTTGCTCATTTTCAACATGGGTCAGGCACCGCAATGGAGGGGATTGGGGGCGTGTCAATAGAAACAGCCAGCGCTGTGCAAGGTGGTCAATACTGTGTTTGCATTTAAAACCAACACAGACTAGGTTTAAACACGAACAATTATATTTTGGTAGGTGTTATGAATGCTTTGCGCATATGAACGCATGAACACATAACACAGGTGTGAGAAATGTTTTGTTTATTTAAATTTGACTATTTTATGTGCAAGCTGTGTTCAGTTATGCAGTACAATGTTGGCTATTTAGGCATGATGGAGTTAATCAATGTAAGTTACTTGAATGAGAGACACCCGGAACGTGGCAGACCGGCTCGACACCATCAAATAGCGGAAGATACGCGTTTGTTAAACGCGTGTAGGTGCAATGGTTCTTGTTATATACATCTGTCACTGCGGTCAAACGGAGTATATAATGGGACGTTCTATGAGGCCGTGTTAGAGAGAGCACATTTACAGGCAACACTCACAGTGGCTGTTCGGGGAAAATGGCTGTGCATTACAATTGTGGCTACTTACACCACACATTGAGCTCAAAACACACTGGCAACTTTCTTTTATTCGTCCCTGTTTGGCAGGGCTAGGTCAATGATTGAGCAAACCTTACAATAATGTTGCATAAAAGTGTTTCAGATGTTTGGAGTGGTCAGGCGATACAATATAGCCCTCAGAAAGTCAGTGCGCTCGTTATGGCATGCTGTATTATAAACACTATAGCGGTGGCAGTGTAGTATATGATGGTTAAGGAACTGGGCTTGCAATTTAGGTTTAGCTGGGACAATGCCATTGTACCCTTGAGCAAGGTACATAACCTGAACCTATCCAGCTGTACGTATATATATATATAAACGGATGTAAAAAGTGCAAAAGATGTGTATAAATGGATTTTAAAAATGTGTGACAGAGCAGGGACGGGTTGTTTCTCTCGTGAGTGCACATTCATCCTGTCAAGTGCACGTCTGAAATTAATTAAACTTAGTTAAAGTGGTGACTTTTTTGTTTATATCAAATAATGATATTCAACAAAAATGACAGCAAAGAAAATTAAGAAGCACTGGCATTAATGGAAAATATATTTTGTTTGAGGGGGAATACCTAATATGAAAATGAAAACTATTCACGTTTTGACATGACAAAATGTGGTTCATAGAGAGGCCTCGAGCCTCACATAATGCGCTCACTCTTCAGCCATGACAAAATGTGCGCTGACACACTGCTTTTAAAGGGAAAGAAATGGGCTGATTGGCAATAACAAAACCAAACCGCCATCACTGCCACAGTTAATATCGAACCAGCCTCTTTTGCAACTGTGCCATAATTGCACTAAAGCCGGTTGTCATAAAAATACAGAAATTGAGTTGGACACGCCCTAATTTGCCAGAGGCTTGAGTTACCGCTAGCATTTAACAATTGCACCTTGACTGTTAAATTAGCGCCTTATAAATGTTAGGAGATTTTCAGGGTTATTTGTTCATCAGTTGGCTCCCATAAGGGTAGTTTACTTTACCCTTGTTAGCTCTTCTAAGTTCTACTATGAATTTACCTACATATTGATCAACATATTATTAAGTAGGTATTTCGCGTTTTGTTTTTCTTTAAATGCAGGTATTGAGGTGCGTTCAAATTAACCGAACAGAGCCGAACGTGCGCGGCAAACATGTTTTCTTTGAACGGTTAAATTTGAACGGCTTTTTAAGAACGTTCCAAATTGTTTTGTTACCGGTATCTTCAACTGAAATTTCCATCTAAGAACACATTTCCCTCGGTCCAGCGT
Source organism: Ilyophis sp. 1 JC-2022 (assembly GCA_022702515.1). NCBI lineage: Eukaryota > Metazoa > Chordata > Actinopteri > Anguilliformes > Synaphobranchidae > Ilyophis > Ilyophis sp. 1 JC-2022. Next base: position 42,701,106 of record CM040398.1, on the reverse strand, counting down.
CCATTTTTGTTCTCCGCAAACGACCTTTTCAGACCGTAAGTTTGCAAACGTTCGCAAACATTAGCCACGTTCGCTGAATTTGAACGCGCCTTTGGTGTGCGACCAATAACACCATTATTGATATGCTTAAATGTCAATAAAGGCGTATGTGATTGGTTACAATTACGCATCACGTGCAGGAATTATATAATCATCACATTGAAGAAGTTCCAAACTAGGTCACATTTTCAAAACAGTGGACCCTGAGCACTACATCACAATGGAGTTTTACGGCAGGCAGGCAGATTGTGGATCCATAATGAGAAACTAATTCACATGGCAACCAAAATCCTGTTGGCACTTTCGCGGCCCAGGAGAGTGACGAATTTCTCCCTCCGTCCACGTGACTAGCACCTTCCCACGGCGGGATCAATACCGATTCCCACAGTCGCCCCTGCAATCTGCATGCATTACTGTCACTCAGGCCTCCACGAGCCCGCCCCCACGCTGGCGACCGGAGTGAACAGCTGCACGCTGTGTTCGTCTGATGTGCGTGGAATGCGGAAGATTAAAATCATATTACCGAACCTCACAATGGGCCACTTCTCTCTCCTCCTTGATTGAGTTTTTGGCCCATTTTGTGGTTTTAAAAAAACAACAACTGGCTTCGCACACCTCGCACACAGTGCTACCTTATCCCGCAGACACAATGCTGAAGTAACTAAACGTAAACGTCAACTGCAGCAAAATCTTACATGGAGAAGAAGCCATGGAGTCCCATTTAGGTGATCATCAATATCTGTCTGTTTATGAGTATGATGATGATTATTAATACTAAAAATGGCATAATTTTTTTTTTTTCCATTCTTTTTTATTTTAATTTTATTTGTATGGCAATATTCCTTTTAATTAAAAATAATAATCACCATCATTTATTTGGCAGATGGTCCATTCCAGAGCAACCAACAAGGCAACGATGCAACGAGAACTGAACAGCTGCATTCAGGAGAAATAGTAAATAGGGCTCAATAGATGACATTAATACGGTAGATATCCTTTCATTAGTTACAGAGACACACAGGCATACATTAGAGAGCCTTCAGAGCAGCACGCTTCATCTTCAGCTGAATCTGAACTCATTCCAAACTGAAGCTTCTCCCCAGCTTCACTGATTCCCGGCCGAAGCTTCACTTGGCTGGTTTGTGGATGAACATTAATTCAGGGTTGAGGCGGCACTGTGAGAATTCTACACAGTTAATTCACAGCAGAGTACATATGAGCGTACTCTGGCCAGATACTAGGCTCATATGTACTCTGTTAGAGTTGAATTAACACTGGACATTTTACTGTGTACATGCCTGGTTCCCTCCGCCTCTTCCTCCCTCCTAATGCGGCACATAGCAAGGCTCCTCCCACTCAACTCAGCTCCTCCCACTCACCTCAGTTCAGCTCGTCCCATTCGACACAACACCTCACACTCGACTCAACTCTGATCGCCTTCAACTCCACTCAACTCTGCCCACTTCATACTCAAGGGACCCCTGTGCCCAACACATTACAGCATATAATCTTCTTATTATTACCAATATCAGCAGGCTCATAACTGGAGAAAGATAGTACCCCCACATACAGAACACTCCAGTGCAGTGGAATAGATGATTACACAAAGACAAAACTGTAAGATAACTGCTAAATCGAACTAACCTGTACGATACCACTTTTAGACAAGAGACACAGGAATTTCAATGCCGTTATAAGTTGATCATGGTAAACCAGACAAAGCGGGCAGCAGGGATACAATTTGCAAGGAAGGAGGTTTCAGCTATAAGTTTATGGTGCAAGGAAAAGTCACAAAGGCTTGCTTGCGAATTTCGCTCGCGGCTGTACACCGTATAGTCCACAAGCCTGGCTGCACAGCCAGTGAAAGATCAAAAGAGACTGTGCTCAGTATTTTTTTTTCATGGCAATGGATGCAGGGGCCTGTCTGTATGCAGTATCAGTTTGCACTTTACTCTGTTGAAGGGAACAGAACAAAAACAAAAAAAATCTGTTTCTTCCCTCTGGATGTCGTAAAATTACACACTTGACAATTCAGCTAGCACATATTTTTATAGTGTAAAAGACCACTCTGTTGATCAAGGCCAGGGTTAATATCCCCATGATGTAGGAAAGATGTGTTTACCATTGTCCGTCGCTATATCTAAGGAAGAGCAAAGAGCTGGACAGGCAGACTTTGTCCTCCTCTATCCCAGAATGCATCATGTTAGCTGTTGTATTTCAAATATAAATAATATAAATACTTGCTAATAAAACTTATATATGTGTAACCGTGTAAGTAATGTTGTTAAATCTATGCTTAATTGGGACAACCAACCACCGCTTGATGCTTTTAGTTTATGCACAAGTGCATTATGGGTAACCTGCAGCAGTGTAAGAATGAGAAAAAAGTTGCTAAGTTTGTCTGTTGATCGCTCCATTTTATTTTAAATATTTTATACCGGTTGAGTTAACCGCTTCTCAAGCACCACCTTTTTTGAACACAAGCCCGAAAATAAAATGGTTACTGTTCTTTAACCCCTTTGACTACACCAATAATCCTGGTCTCACCCTTTGGAGTTTGTTTGGCAAGAGTATTACTGAAACAGAAGTAACAGAAGCTCAAACACAGTGGATTTGTTTTTTTTTCCTCACCAAAAATATTTTATTTATTAATTTTATTTTTTTGCCAGGATAAGGATGCCGACTTTACCGGGATTCATGTCGTCTGTGGATTTCCAGAACACATAGAAGGTATGTAGTCATTGTTTTAATCAAGCCTGTTTTGTGTCATGTTACAAAATAAGGAACCCTTGTCACTATAACATTGGGAATGTTATAAAATATCGTAAAATAGTTTCAAAATATATAATCGTGAGTTTTAACACTTTAAAATGGTTTATTGTGTAACCAGATTGATTGAAAATTTCACCTTAAAGAAGATGTAATGATTGCAAATGAACAAAACCACTTCCGGCCCGAATGCGGGCCAGTGCTGGTTAAGGGTTGAATAAAATAATGTGTAGTTCCGGCCCGAATGCGGGCCAGTGCTGGTTAACGGTTGAATAAAATAATGTGTAGTTCCGGCCCGAATGCGGGCCAGTGCTGGTTAACGGTTGACTAAAATAATGTGTCGTTCCGGCCCGAATACGGGCCAGTGCTGGATAAGGGTTGAATAATATAATGTGTAGTTCCGGCCCGAATGCGGGCCAGTGCTGGTTAAGGGTTGCATAAAGTAATGTGTAGGCTACAAGTCATAATTTAGAACACTATCCTGCTTGAAATCAAAATATTAATGCAAATAGGCAAAGTGTCACTCCGTAAATGTTATATAATTATCTATATTAATGTAGCGCATGCTCCATTGCTAGCTAGCTGCTAACTAGTGGAAGCACGTTGTTAATGCAGAATCTGTTATTATTCCAGATATGAAAGCAAGCTACAGCGGGTCATTCAGTTAAAAAGCGTGTCATTGTCCCAGAATAAATACATCTAATGCTCCATCCACCTCAGTTTCTCTCCAATGTGTGGATCATTGGGCAGAAGAGAGACTAGGAGGTCACGTATGTCTGTATACATACATACATACATGCATACATACATAGCTTATAAACGCATTGTATTCCTATATTCACAGTAACTGTCATGTTGTTTTGCTCGATTTCACCCCAGTATTATTGCACTGTTGATTTAAACCAGTGGACACTTGCTTATTCCAAAAGCGTTTTACAATGTGTGATACAATCATGAGACGCATTGTATTAAAATGTTCTTAGCCAAGGTTCTGAGATGGACACTAGAATAAGAAAATGGAAAAATACTAGACTACCAATGTAAGAGGCACAGTACAGAATGATTACCGGTTTGGTCCATTTAAATTATTCTAAATATAACAGGCAATCAGTTTGCGGCTCACTCATCGCATTTACTCTCCACCCTTTTATTTAACGATAAAAAACAAAGATTGTCAGGAAACATCTGCGATGTCTTCTGTTTGAAATATTGCCCTTGGGGTAATGCGTCCAAAGCTCATTTTACACCTCATAATCCTTCTTCAACACCTCACAGCAACCAATCAAAACAGCTCCAGGGAAATAGCCATGCTTTGCCAAAGCATGGCGTCGTTGGCGTTTGAAGCCTGTTAAAATGTCAAGAAAATGCATTGTTTATTTATTTTTAATCAGTGCTCCTATTCTTCAGAGAGTTTTTCTGTATTCCTGGCCTGAAGTCTGAGTGTTGGCACAGTTATAACTCAGGCACAGGAAGACTGTACTCTTGTCCATATGCTCAGTATGCAGACAGTGTCTGGCCACGGCGCAGTCTTAATCTTAAAAGAATCGTCCCAGCTGAAATTACACCAAATGTTCAACCATCTGTGAATTTTTATTATTATTACCTGTATTCACGCATGTGTTTAATACAGGCATTCAACATTTAATTAATCTGTGTGTTTTTCTTTTGCTTTTGGACCAACCGTTTAAGCTTTTTCCTTTCTGTTTCCCATTACTTTTTATAATAACAGTCCATCTGGGGACTGGTGTCAGAAAATTGATTTGACACTTTTATAGAATTCCAATTGCATTGCACAATGACCTGGATTCAATCAACGTTCATCCTTGACTTTGGCTTGGTGTTCTTTTTCTTCCCAAACAGTTTACGGAAAAGGTCAGCTCAGCGATCCACCGAAATTACGTCCCCCCCACCCCCCAGTTTCAATTGAAAAAAAAACAGTTCAATTTTTTTCCCCACAAGCCAAAGGTTAACGACAAATCATTAATAGCATCCAGGCCAATGCATCAATATTAACTGGCATGTGCCCATTTTAAATAGACCAATACATAAAATAAAGCATGTTAAAGAGACCTAGCATATCACCTGTGGTTTGTAGTAACTTTCAAACGAGCGGTCGATTTTAGGAGAGAGATTGCTCATCGCCCTGGTGCACGGCCGACAGCCGACACTGGAATGTCAAAAAACCAAAACGCAAAAAAGTGCGCTTGTTTAACATGCATTCGTGCGCATCCCTGGGATATGTCTCTACGTTAGACTGCACAGCAGCACGAGTCTTCCATGCACAATGAGCACACGGAGAAGGTGGAAGCGTGGTTTTGCAATGAGACCGGGTTCTCCAATGCGTTTCACACATATAATGGGTAACAGTAATAGAGACAGAGCTCATTTCTCAGGAAAAAGCAGATGTCAGTGCAGATTTACGCCATCCGTGTTTTTAAAAGATTTATTCTGCAGGTAAGCAGCTCGCTCTCTCCGCAGGAGGCCCATATTCACAGAAATAATTTGAAGAAAAAAACCCATTGAGATTCCAAATGCAAAATGCCGGAAAAACTGCACGAGGCATATCCAATGATCCTGAATTCACAATATGGTCACAATCACTACTTGGAGAACATGTGTTTCCATCACGATAATTCACAACAATCATTCCTGTGCAAGTTGTGAATTAAAAAAGTGTTTTTAAAATGAGCGTTGTATCAACTGCAGTGCATTGCCGTTGAATAGACAACTGTTTAGGACACATATTGTGCGTGCGCTTTAAATGGTGGCATGGCAGCGAGATGGTATGGGCAGTTAACCCCCGGCAGCGATGCTTTAGTCTGTGGCATCTGTCCAAATAGGTGACTCAAATAGTTGCCGGTTTAACATTACAGGGCAGCAATTTGGGTCCCTTTTGCTCTTTACAACTGATCCAGAATCAGTCTGCCCAACCCTTTTCTAAAAAAGAGCAAAATCTGGGAATACAAGATAACAGTAACCCAGGTTGAGCACTTTGGGGAGTAACCATTGTGCTCCTAAAACACCGGTGTCTCTTTCCTCTGTCTCATAGCCCCTCCGCTCGCACGTCTATGATTGGATGCCTGGGTCCCTGCAGGGGGCGCCACCTTTCAGATCGTGTCCGTACTGTCCTCTGCGATGGAGCGTTCCCTACCGTACGCCTAAGCAACAGCAGCAGCTGGCCACATTAACCTACATAGTAATACAACTGGGCTCCTGAATGCGGTCAAACTCCGCACGGGCCTCCTTTGTATTCCGGACATCGTGCGGTGCTGGTACGGGATGCCCACCGCGGACTTTCGCCATCGGCGAGGGGCGGGCACCAGGCATTCTGGTGTCTTTCCAGACAGATGGGCTGGTACAATCGCACACTATTATTAGAGCCTGTGTTTAATTCCCCATCAGTTTGAAGCGGAGCCGTTTTGGTTCTTTTTTAACAAAAAAAAAAAAAAAAGGGAAAGAGTGAGAGAGGGGCAAAAAAAAAAAAACAGAACAGCGTTAATTGCGGCGCAGACCGCCGACTGTTTTGCGACGGGAGGTGGTTTAAAAGGAGATGGATAACCTTGGCGGTTCCTCTCAGAGCGTGCAAGGTTAATCGCTGCTGACCCCCTCACACACACACACACACCCACACACACCTCCTGCTGCACCTGCAAAGACACAGACATCGCTAATCCCTCAGCTTGACGGAAATCAGTTCGATTCGCCCACCACATGGAGGCCCGTCGCTGAGGTCTGCAGCCCGATTAATTACTTTCTAAGATCCATCCGTCTGAATGCTGCGACAATTCAGTTAACCACATCAAGAATGACCCCGTACTGTAGCACTGTAGCAATCCTACCATTTTTTAAACGTGTCATAATTCACACAGTGATGGATATTCAATGAGCACATTATGTGGTCATTATGGCTTAATAGTTCTTAGACTTTACACTAAGCACTATTCAGAAAGTGTTCGCAAAGCAGGTACAAAGTATTCATTACCAGGGCTTAACATCTTTATAAATCATTCATAAGCTTTTGTACAGGAATTAGGTCAGAAGGTTGACTCTAAGTCAAGTGACACTGTATGTTATTTCACATTTGAGATTAGCATTTTACATCACATGCATTACATCTTCTTCAATGAAGCAATGCATTTGCTTATGAATTATTCATAAATATACTATATTAAGCTTCATGACGGCTTTCGGAAGGAACTCTGAAGTAGCACAATAAGGAGCCACTGAGTAAACCCTAAGGTCTAGGCATTGCTCAGAATCTGGGCTGATACAATTGTTTCCTAGTTTTTGTTCTTTGGGAGGGCCAGAATGAAGTTAACGCTATATACAGTAACTGCCCCCTAGCTTCAAGCGAAAGGCAACCTACATCTTAACAGTTGTTTGGTAAGTGTAGCCCCTCTTTCTGATCGGTGATTGTAATGTGCTACGTTGCCTGTACTGTGGAAATCAGCCACTGGCTTGTGACCCCGTGCATTGGAGTGTACACACTTCAGCCGTATCAATGTGCGCGGCACAGTAGTGACTCCAGAACAATTTCCATCATAGGATTTTGGAATATATCTTTTGTGTAAAACGGATATTGAAACAAAACTGAAGAAAAAAAACAAAAACCAAGGGGCTCTCGGGTGGCGCATCCAAATTAAGTACTGATTACGGGTGCAGGGCTGCGCCCGCAGGCTCTGGAATCGAATACTGGCCGTGGCAATCTAATATTCTGCAACTGTAACAGCATCAGTGCCCCTGGAGAAAATGAACAACCAAAAAGTAAATTTGGGTCTCTAAGGCTGGTTCTTGTAGACCCGTGCAAACCAGGTTCCCTCTCCGTGTCTTGACGACGGTCCCGGTAACAGCGAATGCCTCGCACGTTGTGCTTCTGCTTGCCGTCCCATTCAGGCCAATTGCCCATTTCAGTATCTTATTAATCTCCCCTGCCTATTGGGCCCCGTTCTTCACTGAGTTCAACCAAGGACGTCATTCAGTGCACACAGTACGCCAACTGCTGACAGTCACCCTCCATTTGCAGAAGAGTATATGTGACATGTTTGCTGTGGACGTGGACGTGGACATGCAGAGCTTTGTTATGAGGCTAACAAGGAGAAGAGGGGATGCATAGCTAGCTTAATGGACAACAGAACGGTGGTGACGGAGGAAAACTTGAGCACGGACATTAACAGCGAACGGCTTTAATTACGCAACTTTTAAAATGCTGCAGTGCTTCTCAGTATCGGAACACTCAAAATACTTTTCTAAACCTATACGTGCTAAGAATTGTACATATCCAACCCCTTGCGCCCAGCTCAACATCATATGCAAACGAACATATTAGCCTAGATCCAATCATTATTTGCCCTGAACGTTGATGTGAAGACAAATACGTTCATTTTTTCTTTTCATATTTTGGCACGCTTTTTTTTGATGATCGCTGAACTTGCCAGACCATTTTTTTTTTAAGATTCACTTGTGTTCAATTGTGCGTCAAAGTTGAATGTTGTGGGTCCAGGACGGTGCATTGTAATTCTATGGATAAGAATCTCATTTAATAAGAACATAATCGGCCTGGAAAACCTTTTTGCGCACGCAAAACTAATTAACACAATCAATGATTGGTGCAAAACAAATACCATGACCAATCATTGGTCAAGTAATTGGTTTTGCGTGCGCTAACATATTTAGCACGTGCTAAAGGTCTTAGTAAATCAGGCCTTAAGTCTCCTCGCCATGTGATGCTAATGAAACTGCTCTAGTTTATATGTATTTGGGGATTTTTTTTTTTGCCACATATTGCTTGCAAAATTGACACTCTTCAAAAGTAGCGTGTGGTTTAGAAATATATTCCATCTGAAAGCAGCACAGCTGTTCAAAAAAGAATTGTCTAAACTTTTCAACCGGTCTCATAATAGGGTTGTGCCTGGTAAAAATTCTATGCAATTTATGACTGGAAATTAGTACTGAACATTGAAAAAGAATGTCCTCTTCAAATTATCCTCTGATTGTGTGACACAGATTGATTGCTTTGAAATATAATGCTACTGCCAGTAAATGAATATGAATATGGATTATGACAGTGCGGGTTTTGTGTGTGTGTGTGTGTGTGTGTGTGTGTGTGTGTGTGTGCGTGCGTGCGCCCACTAAAATTGTGTCCTAAGATCAACTCCACTTTGAGCTTTTGAACATTTTATTTGGGTCAATTGTAATTTCATGTGTAACTAGTCTAACCTAGCTATCTGGCTTGTATAATATATTTATCGTTTCTAAAATGTTCAGTGTTAATTCAACTTGGGCACATGATTTATATTTAGCGACCAAGGGGGAAAGGAAATGGATCTTAGTCAAGAATCAAGGAGCAAATCAATATATTGAATTAATGAAAGAAAATCTCTGAACAAATACAAGTTATGATAAAGAACAACCAAAAGGTCTATCTACCTAAGTCTTTTTGGCAATTCATATTTCTCACAACCAGCCTCTGCCTGGATGTAATCACATTTTAAAGTGGTCTGGTGTTAAAATCATCCTGTTGCAGTCACCCTCCAGATTCACTGATCTTTGTATGATCGCGGCCGGAGAGGGTGGTTAGTTTTTAGCACATTCGTGTTATATACGCCTTGCTGGATCTGCAGAGCTGCTGCCAGTAACTGATGCACAAACAGATGGAAACCTGAGTTTCAAACTGCAAGTCTATGAAACGGCCTCGTGGTAATGGACACCACATATCAAACTGATGTCAGTCGTATTTAAGTATTTTAAGTATTAAGCCTTTTTGCACCAAAACATCCTCTAGAACTTGTGCACGTTGATTGGGCGCTTAGAAATCATGCACCAAAAGCCGCATTCCTACAATGTGCTCAGGGCTTACTCCTCCATATGGGACAGAGCCTATGAGACAGTCCCAATGATAAACAGGTCAGGTATCTATGTGAAAGCATGCTAGGAAATGTAGTTCCTTTAGAGTCTCATATTGAATATTTACTAACCAAACTGGTATCATAAATAAAACCTGAGTCAATTTAAATGAAATGTTAAGCATCTGTAAACTGATATACAGTATATAAACCGAATTGTTGGCACAGCCCACACTGAGATGTCTGTAGGACTAACTAACTAACACTCAAGTAAGAAGCAATTCCCCTTACATAAGAACACATTAGTCTCAGTATTGTTTTATGCCATTATTAAAATAATATGTTTATATTTAAATGATATACATGTGTTTGTTTTACAAAAAATGTTATTTTCATTTTGGTAAAAAACCCAAAAACAAGGCTTTACTTACGAAAGTCTCATGAAAGTCTCAAGTCTTTCTCATGAAATTCGGTTTAATGTGGTTGAATCAGTGAGCCCAAAATTCAGTTTAATTTCCATAAATGCTGAAGAGTGCTTCAGCAGCCACTGCATTGTATTAACACGCAGGAAGGCGAGTGACGTCAAACATTTTATCTGAGTGGTGTTCATGCTATAGTACAATGATTAACGCATTTCTATAGCCTTGCTTTCGACTTCACAATTGCCTTTTTTTGGCAGACGCTTTGACCTATTCACAGTCATAACATCATGGCGCGTGTGGCATGGATTATAATAAATACTTTTTTGAGTATTCTGCAGAAATGATCAAATCAACATAAATTGTTGGGGGTCATAAGCTGATGTTTAATCACACCGGACAATTGGTGACAATAGCCACAATAACAAAAACAAAAAAAGCACGCTACCCTACAATAAATCGGAACGTCCAACTTGAAACCCTGATAATAAAATAATGATTGTCTTCGTGAAAATATCCGCGTTACAGCTTGATCAGAGTATTTGCTAATGGTTTATGTATTTTGTGCCCTGGGGTACCTATAGCCAATGCCGTAACAATAACCCCACTGTAGGGTTGTACATTATTTCTCTCAGAGTAACTTCCATTTCCTCAATTAATTCCCAGATAATTTGACTCGTGGCCACATCAGAGAGTGCTTATCAAAATGTATTAGCAACATCATTAATCGTAAAGTCAAGATCCATATTAACGGAAACATTTTTTTAAAGGATTAATAATCCTCCCTGGACAATATCTCAGTTCATAAGAGAATCAAATAAAATGGGACACAAACATGCGTACTGTAGATATGCCCTGATACTGTAGCCTCCGTAAATTCACTGAGAACGTGCTACGTGTATTTCAAAACCCAATTGTTTTTCAAAAGATCAACAGTTGGATTTAATATTTATGTTAATCTCCTTTTATAATAATTTTAACTAATCTTCCCTAGGCTCATTAGCCTACAACCCAGTCCGGCTACTTATAACAAACACATTTTAATTGTGCAAGGCTGGTACGATGCTATGCGCCTCTCGCTGCCCTCGACGAATTCTAAATAAATATATATATAAATAAATAAAGCGACGGGATAACATGACCTCATGCATATTTCAAGGGTTTAATATTCCTCTGCAACCTGTTTTAATTGACTCTCAATACAACAGCGTCAGATTACTGGTTCTCGGTACGCTTCAGTACAAGCACGACAACCGACACGTATGGTAAGTCTACGCCTGCTGGCTGAAGTATAGCGTGATAGGATGGAAAGAGCGAATGGCACCCGGCCCGAAACACAGAGAGCGGAAAGAGACACCGCGCCGCATCCTTCCGCAGAGATTCACTCGCTGTGTTTGGTGTAGGTGCCACCCAGCAAAAAGAACTAACTTATTTGTTTCTTTTGTCCTTGCAGTCGCAGGTCTTGTTCTGCTAGCGAAAGCAGACTCACTTCTAGACGGGCTATCATTAGCTACTTCACGATTTTTCACGGAGATGGTCATGGTTTATCTAATAATAAGAGGGCGTTGGGGCTTCCATCCCATTATATGCAAGGTTTCAGACATATAATCGTGAAAATCGTGATAGACATAAGCTGCATTGCCATGTTTAACATTACAAACGATATCAAATATGTTGTCATTTATATCAAAATGAAGGCTATGTTCCATTATCGAAAGAATATGTTTAAATTGCTATAATAATTGGATTCCGATAATCTTTTGACAGAATCCAGAAATGATCGAGGCTCTCTTTTAACCTGCTTTATATGAAAATACACATAAATCAAGTTTAAAAAAATACTTCAACTCTTCTCATATCTGATATCGAATTGAATTTGTTTAATCACTTTATTCCCATCTTCTGATAGTTGTGGTCATCTGTTTTGACACTGACGAGCCATGCTGGCAAGGGCGTAGAACATCTGTTTGTTAGCTATACATGAGCCCGATATAGTAAACGAAATGCCTATGCCTGTAGGGTAGGCTAGCTTATACAGTACCAATGACCGTGGATATAAATACATCAACATCATACATACTGCCAAATTCAACCATTTGTCATGAAAACAATTAGGCTAATAATGTTCGCCGATCAGTTTCTTGACTATTTATTTTATAGGACATTCGCTTGATGGACAACAGACACATAAAAACAACAACACCAATAATAATAATCATCATCAGAAACACACGACCCAACCATATACAGTCTATATAGGTTAGTGGACGCTAGGCTAAATATAGATATCAAGTTTTGATTGAATATCCTATGTCACACTCAGTCCAACTGGTGTTTCTGTAGGAAAAGACGCATAAATTCGTGCCATTATCTCAGGCGGCGGCAGCTAATTCATCTCATTTTCTGTTTTGGCGCAACAGATGAACTGAAATAATTACACGCTCAAGTTCCACACACGCCTAAACATAGGCATGTGGATGTTCCAACAGATGCCGGTACAGCAACGGAACTAAATCTAAACGGACATAAAAATCTGATAGCCTTATGATGTCTGTAATCGCTTTTTACAGAATAACCAGGCAAATACCTTTTAATATTCGTATGGCTATTCACCCAGGCGAGAGCGGGTTCCCAATAGAAATTCAACTGGGGATGAGCCCATCAAAGTCGTTTGATCTTAAATTAAGTTTAATTTAATTGTACGTTATTTACATTGTATATATCGTGAATTAATCATATTTGTATTGACCGCGGTGCTTTTCAGTACCATTAAGAGTTCCCGGGCTTCAAACTGTTTGGAGAACTGCAATGAGGCTGGAAGCAGAATACGACAGCACGGGGAAATGATTTAGATGGAACCGCGCCGGGGACGCAGGCTACTTTACTGCCGCCGCTTCGACTTTTATTGGTTTGGCAAGAAAGGTACACACGTTTGCAGTACACAAACTATAAAGGCGTAGAGGTTCATATTTAAGGCAACGCTATCTGACAAGGAACCTCGCGCAGATAATAAACCGAACCGCAAAATGAGTCTGTGTCGGGTCAAACGCGATTTCTTTTTCCAGAGAAATTGAAACAAGGGGGGGCGCATTGCATCCGCTTGAATAGGCAAAGTAAATAAAAGTGCAAAAAAAACCCGTAAGTCTATCTTGATGCAGCGTTTAGGGTAACCTATATAGTCGCCGTGAATTCGGAACTGGAACCAAATCAGCATGCATTGTCGGGAATGGAATTACCTCCAGCGATGCAACAACGAACCAACCGAGTTGCCACCAATCTGCAGGGGTAACATGCAGGAATGTAGAAAGAGTAGCCTACATGCGCTTATGCAGGAGGGAAGTACCTAACGAACAGCTTATTATAATAGTCCTTGTTTTCGAAAACCTATAACACGTAACAACTTGTACAACATCATGTTTAATTTCCGAGAATTCTGATAGTAAGTAATAAAAATGACCACCGTAGAAAACTCGATACATTGCGAGGTCAGTATGGGACATCAACATAAATGCTCGATTGCACCCAAGCAGACCAAACAGTTTTGAGTGCTTGAATTCCTGTTTTGACAACCCCTCTCCTTAAATACCTGCAATACCGGGACAGACGAATGTCTTCCAAACGCAGTGCAGGTCTCCAAATCTTTAGTTACAATTAGCCAACGACAACGTTATATAGGGATACATAACTGGTGAGGTAGGCTATGTCTAGTGAACTATTAATAATAATAATAGTATTAATAATAATAATAATAATAATAATAATAATAATAATGTCGCAGCAACTCCCGTTGTCGCATTGATATTACTTGTCCTAAACGCCTTTATTTCCAATATTTGTCGTATTCCAGTCTTTTCGAAGAACAGTCCATAGACGCGAAGAAAACATTTATCAAGGGCAATCAAAAGGGTCCGAGACGCTTCGTGCTTAAAAATCTCCGTCCGTCCAAAGCTACAATGCAGCGCTTTGTGTGTACCGTGGTTAAATTTTAACACATTCACGTGCTTTCAGTGTTCACGGACCTATACCCAACAACACACCCTTAAATCCTCATTCATTTTATCCGTGTAGTCAGTGTCTTGCATCCACTGGCAAGTCAATGCGGGGCAATTAAGTACAAAAACACACACATTTACGCATTAAGAGAAGACTACACGTAAAACACGTATATGTAGGACAAACGTTTTTCTTTTCTTACCGGAGCAGTTCCAGCCTGTAGGCGTTTGACAGTCGCTCAGGGAAGAAGGGAAAGCGCGAAGTTGCTGTACAGGTAAAGTCGCGAGAAATGATACCACCGCGATCAAAACCCAGTCTCCCAGAGTCCTGCTCCACTGCTGCGGGCGTGTAGGCTGCTGTAGCGCTGCCACCGAGAAACCCATCTCAGTTCAGCGGCGTCCCCCGAAAACACAAGCGACGCGGGTAGAAATTGCAGACATTCACCAGAAACTCCGATCCTAGCGCGAGCGGTGACAGCGGCGAGCTCAGATGCGAAGTAAAAAACATTTTCCGGGCAAAGAAGAGAGCCCCATGAAGTACTGTGTGCAGTTGACGGATCCTCCCGACTTAGTGTTCAGCTGTAATATGAAGGGGTCCAGGGCTGAGGTTAGGGGAGGAGGGAGGGGTGGGGGCGATGGGAGTGGGATGATTTCGGGTAGGAAACTGGGTGGTCAGTTGTTAGGTAAGAGAGCAGGCAGGTAGGATGCTTCCTATAAGGACGGGAATGAAAATAAAGAGGAATAAAACAACATAAACTGTAAATATATCCTCCAGGGAAGACAACTGCAGTTGTAAGATCCACTGGCAAAACGAAGCGTTTATACGCCGAGCTGCTCTGTACTCGCACGCGCTTTGGACGCACCGTTAAGTTACTGGACCAAGTAGCGCTCCTCCGCTACCTCTCCTGCTCCTCGCCGATTCTGTTCAGCTGGATCCGAGCAGCAGGTTTCCAGCCTGGTTATGATCACGTGGCTTCTGTGCTTGGCAAGGGAGGAGAAGAGGAGGGCGCAGTTATTATAAGAGAGCTGATTGGCGAAGGTGGATGCAGGACTGTGAGGCTCGCTGCGAGGGTCCAGCCTGTCCACAGTTTTGCTCAGTTCTGCCGTCAGGACCGACAAGAGGCAGAGAGCCACTGCTCAGCGGTATTCAGGGATGCCGAACGCGCTCGAGCACTGTAATTGGGCACTATCTCTAAAAGCAGCATAAATCGATTTCTCCAACTCCGGGTCTGATAATTGCACTGCTTTTGGAATGATGCTGATACGAAAAGCATCCCGACCCACTGCCCACAGGCGTCTGTATTGTGTTTCTTGAAGCATCTAGTTGTCTTCAGCAAGCGACAGGGAGCCTTGGCTGTAACTGACACGCTCGCGGCCATAAAAGCACTGCTGTTTTGATTATGGCAAAACGAGGTCAACCTGTGTTGGTCTCTCTCTAGAGCCCCCTCCCGCGGCGGTAACGCGCTCAGAGGCGAGCCGTGTGCGTTTGAACGCGTGTAGTGATCTGGCTAGCACAAGCGCGTTATTGTGTTCGGCTCAATTCAGCACCAGCCAAACTGGGTGTCAAAATTCAATTAATCATCCACGAGCTCGTGACACATTCAGTGCAGCGCTTCCTACATCCACGCTCGATTCAAGTAAAACACAAAGGCGGTTCTCATGCTTGCTTTGATGTTAACCCTTTACGACCATTCAACTATAGTAATTTTTGGGGCGTGCGGGTCAAGGACGTAACATAGCCTATACAAATTTGTTTTCTGACCCTGTGATTTCCATGGTGTAATTTTGCATCCGACAGAACAAATGACACAGTACCATATTTATAGGTTATAGACAGGCTAAGTTAGAAAATGTTGACATGGCCATGTCTAAATTGCGTAAATTAGTAGGCTACGTAATTCATGTGTTGATAAAGGGTATAGCACGTTAAAGTTTCCGTTCTTATTTTTGGTCAATTCTCAACAGCTGACCTATCTAGGTAGTATAGTAAATAGTATAAGTAAATACTAACCGTTACCGTTATTCGGTCCACGTCCAACAACAATTAGCATGGATTATACTATTTAGTAGAGAATTAACGCTTTTGGAAGCGGTGAGAAATTACCGAAATTGTCAAAGTGTATCCCAACGTTGTAGGTGTGCGAAATCTTCCCTGCTGGTAGTCTCAACAGGAGGCCTACTGGCTGGATAAACAAGAACGTTTTTTTATTTATTTGGAAATAACCTGATGCATTGAAAAACACTATTAAGACTTGTTAATACATACAGTGAGCGCCATAATTCATTGGACAGTGACACATTTTTGTTATTTTGGTTCCGTACTCTAGCACTTTGAGTTTGAAAGGACAATGTTATTTCACGAGAATGTGTCATGGATCGCGCCTTCCTTCCCTTATCTCCGCGCTTAGTATTCCGTTTTTCCATCTACCTGTAAATCTATCTGATTTTTCTGTGTTCCGCTACGGGTTTTGCTTTCGCCTCGGTGATTAGTGAGTTCACCTGTCCTGCATTTCCTCTCACTACTTATACCCCGCTTCCTCCTTTTCTCGTCGCTTCCATGTTATTTCACGTAACATTCTAGCCGGTAAAGGTATAGGAAGTTGTACTGCTATCGACCACTTTGCTTCTCAACGCGGGACTTGTTAGCAGTACAATTTAGAAAAAGTATAGTACGCTCTTTTGCTCTTTTATTTCAGAGCAGAGGTTTTGGTTTCTTTGTTTTACACTCAAACCTACAAGTGTTTTTTTTGTTTTTCTCATTCTTTTCTTTTGTTCACTCCAATACGGGAGTTAGATAAGTGTTACTTTCTAGCGGGTAAAGGTGTAGGAGTTGTGCGTGCTATCGACCGCTTTGCTTCTCTACGCGGTTCTTGTTAGCAGTACAATTTAGAAAATGTAATGTGCGCTCTTTCGCTCTTATTTCAGAGCAGAGGTTTTGTTTTTTTTGTTTTCCTCTCAAACCTACGAGTGTTCTCACCCTAAGGTTTATGTTTTTTCTTTTTATTTTCCCCTTCCACTACGGATTATTGTCCGTTTTAGTGGTGTTTGTTGAACACTAAGAGTCCTTATCTGTTGCACCTGGACCTCCAATATTTCTCTGGCATAGAGATCCCCTACAGAACATGGAAGCCAAAGTGGAGGGGCCAGCGATTCACAGGGTCGTAGTCACTCAGGAGACAGCCCTTGCTGCCCAGGGAGAGAGTGCTCATGTTTCTCAGCAGGCTCTGCACGAGCAGCTACGCCTTCAGGCGGTCGCTCTGCGGGATCTGTCGAGGAATCTCCGAACGCTCTCTCTCATGGCTGGCCCACCTTCAGTTGCACCAGCACCCACACATCCCATTCCTCCCCCACCTCCACCTGACGCTAGGGAACCTAAGCTTCAGCTTCCGCTGTGTTATAGCGGGGAGTCGGGAAAGTGTCAGGGGTTTTTAACTCGGTGCCTAATTAAAAAATTAAAAAACACAGCCCTCACGCTTCTATTCGCAAGAGTCCCAGGTAGCCGAGCCACTTATCAGGGCTAATTCGCCTATCATGAACCACACAGATGGGCTTATGGCGGAGATGGTGTCAGTTTTTGATCAGGACATTTCTAGCAATGAGGCCGCTATGCGTTTGACCCGTCTTCGTCAGGGCTCTGGCACCGTTGCCACTTTTGCTATCACGTTTCGTGCTCTTGCGGGAGTGACAGGATGAGCCGATGAGCCTCTTTGTGCACTGTTTCTCAACGCCCTGTCGGAACCAGTAAAAGACGCTCTCGCGGGTCTGGAACCACCCGCTACGTTCGGTGCCCTGGTGTCCACCACCATTCGTTTAGACAAGCGCTTTAGAGAGAGAGAAAGAGAGGGTTTCTAAAGGAGGGTTTTAGATATCGCCCAGCTATTTACCTTTCTTCCGCCACGCCAGTGCTGTCTCAAACCCCTTCACGATCTCCTATTGAGCAGGAGGAGCCCATGCAGGTCGATGGGTCTTCCATGCGCGTAACAGGGGATGCTAAGTCTCATGAATTGTGGTGTAGGTACTGTATGAGGCGGGGACGCTAAGTCCCGTGAATTGAGGTGTAGGTACTGTAACAGGCGGGGTCACTTAAAGGAACAGTGTCCCAAGCTTTCAGGTAAAAGAGGGGTCTCACTAGGGAAACAGAGTTGCCTCGAGGGACTGCAGTTCAATTACCCTCGGACCCTCCTGCCAGTTAATTTACTCTGGAACGCCATTGCAGTGCTTTTATTGACTCCGGGGCAGTTGAGTGCCTTATCGGTTCCGATTGGGCTAAATCCCACAAAATTCCCACCCACCCTCTGCCTCATCCTCGCCTTGTTATGGCTCTGGACAGCCGCCCGTTGGGCACAGGCACCATTTTCCGCGTTACCTCCGCCATATGCATGCGCGTTCCATATCAGGATCATACGGAGCAGGTTCAGTTTTTTTAAATTGAGTCCCCGGCTTATCCGCTGGTCTTGGGCCATTCCTGGCTTACCCACCATAACCCACATGGTCCGGTCCCGTTATCCATCAGTGGGGTTCCCAATGTAAACTTCACTGTTCTTCCTCCAGTCCGTTGCTGTCGGGAGGAGGGGTTCAAGATTATCCCGAGCCTATCATCGCTACTGACGTCATGGTTGCCCCGGTTATATGGGAAGTTGAGGCAGCGGTGCAGAGAGCCTTGCGCTCTGACCCAGGCTCAGGTGGGGCACCAGCCCACTGTCTTTTCGTGCCTCCTCGTCTTAGGTCTCGGGTTCTCCAATGGGGCCACTCCTCCCAACTTTTCAATGCATTCAAAATTATAGTATCGCTATGCTATGCGTTTTATGCGTTTTGTTCTGGTCCACCTTTTCTTTTTATTTATGTTTTAAACCATGTAGGCGAATTCACATTAGACAAAGGAAATTGTTAATTTGATAATATAATATAGAATAATATTTGACATATATAATAATTTGTGATGACCTTTTAGGGTTGTTTTAACGCACTTGTTCCTAGTTCGGAAATGCACTATGTACGTTGCTCTGGATAAGAGCGTCTGCTAAATGACTATAATGTCATGTAAAAAAAAAAAATATATTATTCATATAATGTTTTGGCCCACCTCTGATTCACTGTGGACAGTGCTAGCGGGCAGCACCAGTGCATGTTCTACAGCACACTCTATTAGTGCAGGAACATAAAAATAATGCAACCATTGCATTTTACAGGCACCAAGATTGACCATAAAACCAAATCAATTTCAGTGACCCCTAAACTTAAGTCTGTGGACTAGAAAAAACAACAAACAAAACCTGAGACTTCTGTAACATCTGTATGATGTTTCACATTCATTCACATCTGTCAAAAATAATTTAAAGGGCATTCTCTCAGTCTCTCTGTCATTTTCTCTCTCTTTCTTTCTTTCTCTCTCTCTCTCTCATCTCTTCTCTATTGCACAAACCAGATCAGAAACTGGAACTAGTCGGAACCACCAATGCGTTCCTGTCTGTTTTCGCCAAACTTTGAGAACCGCGACGATGAAAATTTGGGTGGAAGTGATGGGGGGAAAAAAACAGATGGTTGTTCTGCTCACATAATTCCGACATGCAACGCTGTAAACTCAACAACACTCCCTTTTTAATTTCCGTAAAGCACTGTTTTAACCCTTTTGTGTTCACGCCATGTTTCTATTCTTTGTGTTCCCGTCCGGAATCGTGCGGTCCACTTTAGCTGTTTATAAAGCAAACATAAAACATAAATTATCACCTAATGTTGTGTTACACCTTTTAAACAACTTAAATCCCAGTCATTATCACAAGTTTTAAAAGTTTCTTTTTTCGAATTTATGGTCTATAGACCCCATTTACCTCAAATTATTCCACCTGATTTTGAGTAAAATGAGCAGAATTTATGTATTATTTTGACATTAGGCTAGTTTCATCCCATATTTCCTGGTACCTTTGTACCTCTATTGAGGAGTATCGGTATGCTTCTACTGGGACTGGAAACGCATCCAGAATCCGTGATCACGGTTTCACGGTACGGTACGTTGTGGTACTATGGAAAAGGGCTACCTCTCTATCTGTCTGTTACAGTCTCACTTTCTCTATATCTCACTTGTTCTGTGTCTGTCCCTTCCACTCTTTTATTGTGTGGGCTAGATGCTCCTGCAGTGAGAGACGTACGGTGTAAGTGTGTGAAAACAGAACGCTGAGGTGTGAGGTGAAAATAAAGGTGATGGGACAGAGTCGCCCCGGCTTCCACGTGTGAGGGACGCCACAGTCTGAGAGGTTCTCAAGAGACCGTGGTGAGGAGCAGGGGTGGGGGGGGTGGGGGGGATGGGGGGGGGGGGGGGGGGGGAAAATAGAGAGAAAGAGAGAGAAAGAGAGAGATAGGAAGAGCAAATGAGTGAAAGATAAGGAGAGTAAGCAAGCATGCAAATGAGCTAGTGAAAGAGAGAGAGGCTGAGAAGACGAGGCTTTCTGAAAGAGTGTGTGTGGGAGCTTGTGCATGAACTTGCATATGGTGTATGTATCTGTGTATGATGAGCATGTATATATATATATATATATATATATATAAATATACACACACAGATGCAGTACATTTATATACACATTTATATACACACATATATATATACACACATACACACATATATATATATACACATATATATATACATATATACACATATACAGGTGCAGCTCAAAAAATTAGAATATCGTGAAAAAGGTCAATATTTTTTGTCACTCATTTCAGAAAGTGAAACTCATATATTATATAGATTCATTACACATAGAGTGAAATATTTCAAGCCTTTATTTCTTGTAATTTTGATGATTATGGCTTACAGCTAATGAAACCCAAAATTCAGTGTCTCAGAAAATTAGAATATTTTGCTTTAACATATTTTTAAAGTATCATATTTAATATTTGGTCACATATCCTTTGCATGCTGTTACTTCCTGAAGTCTGTGACAAATCAACATCAAAAGACTCTCGATATCTTCTGTTTACAAGCGCGATACTCTACATCTCTCCTGATTTGAATCTCTCTTATCTATGGGGGGGGTGGAGACTAGATTGTAAATTAATATTACGCTGGGTACACAGAACACAACACTGGGCTAAATGGCTGTAAAAAGTCATCAAGGGTCTGAGCTATCGAACAAGCCCCCATCCACACTCTTGTTGCCAGATATGGTATATGTGATGGGATCACTGCAGGGGTTTATTCTCCTGACTCATTTTCCTATATAAACTCTATGGGAAAAAAATCAGGGAGAAAAAACCCTTAAAGGGATCCATCCACATCTACTCCATATCTGGCCGCAGAGTGATGGTTTGGGACTCGTTTGATACCTTAGACCCTTGATGACGTACAGCCATTTCACCAGTCATGTGTTCCATACTGTACCAGCGTAATTTACAGCTGAATCTAGTCTCACCCCCAAATTCCCATAGAGATCAGTTCAAATGCAGAGAGGTTATAGTATCGCTTGTAACAGTACCTGAAAATAAGATATCGAGAGTCTTTTGATGTTGATTGGTCACAGACTTCAGGAAGTAACAGCATGCAAAGGATATGCGACCAAATATTAAATATGATACTTTAAAAATATGTTAAAGCAAAATATTCTAATTTTCTGAGACACTGAATTTGGGTTTTCATTAGCTGAAAGCCATAATCATCAAAATTACAAGAAATAAAGGCTTGAAATATTTCACTCTATGTGTAATGAATCTATATAATATATGAGTTTCACTTTCTGAAATGAGTGACAAAAAATATTGAACTTTTTCACGATATTCTAATTTTTTGAGCTGCACCTGTATATACACACACATATATATATATACACACATATATATACACATATATATACACACACACATATATATATACACATATATAAGTGCTAATTTGAATGCCAGAGAAAAAATTATTCACTAAGATGAACATAATCTTGACTAATGGAATTAACTCAGGGGGACCCTTAACTTTGCTGTGAAACTCACAAAAAAAGGGGCTTTATATCTGAATATTTTCCATTTCCTCATTTAGTTCCTGCTGATGGCCATCAAACACAACGCTGTTTGCAATCATAACATTCATTTCCATTCTGTATTTGAAGACTCTTGATATTTATGCAGCAATACCTTTGTGATTTTTCTGCGAAACGAATGAACGCAATGTGTCTCCTTTCAGTTGCTTGTTGCTGAATCATTGTTACGGCGTATTTTAAAGAAAACTCAGAGGAGTGTCTGGGAGCAGTGCTGCTAATGTGTTGGGTATTTAACCATATGATTACTCAACTAAAGAAAGAGCAGATTAGTCAACAGAAGAGAGGCCCATGTGTGTAAGTGCACATGAAACTACACAAAAAGACAAATTATTTCAAATTAGAATCATTTTTGGAGTCTAAATGGCAGACTGGCAGTCCAATTATAGTATTACAAGTCTCACCCGAAATGACCAGCCAACCCAGTCATGGTGATCCGCGGATGTCTTGATGTCTTGATAAACTTTTGAACAAATAGAACTGCATTATGAACAATGTACTTCCCCATAAATAGTGAAAAAAAGGTCAACTTATTCAGAGGTTATTACAGTGCAGTTTAAATTGCAATTTTAAACCTGAAATGTGTTATATTATGATTATATACCAAAACAAAACACAATATAGGTGTTCAGAAGTCTCACTGTTTAATTTTGGACTATCTTTCATGTTTTAAAAATCTAAGATATCAATATATTGAAATGAATATATTATCAATAAATTGCAGAACTTGGTATATATATAAGATATATTATAAGATATTGGCAAATATATAAGTATTGCAATGCATTACACTGAAATTGCATAAACTGATATATGAACATATTTCATTATACAACGCTGCCAAACTATTCTGCTAATATCATATTTATTTTCACTATATTATCATTATAATATTAATTTATTGTCTTTAATTTTTCAGAGAAAATATAACAGGCAACTTTTTTTGACAGGGGAAATTTTTTGCATGTTGAATTGAATTTTGTTTTCGACAAAAGAGCTTCATCAACATCAATGCATGTGTTCCTGGTGTAAACATTGACATATTGTGTCCTTGTCCTAATTGCACATATGGCATTGAATGAAGTCAAAAATAATGACATTCTTGAAGACTTAATCGCACACCATGTCCTGCGTGCCATCTGCAAGGCTCTCGCTCAGGTCAACACCAAGCGTACACGCTTTCGACACCTCCGCTTCCAAATGAACCGTGTCCAGAGTCATCACCTGTTTATCGACTGCGTAACACCATTACCCGTCGACACTGAATCATAGTTCGAATACGTGGAGGGAAGGAATGAGAGTTTAAATTGAATGTGGGGCGCTACCTGCTCCAGGTATTAGATGGAGTTGACGGGACAGACGCACACAGTTACTTCACACATTTCAATGTTTTGCATGGGAAACAGACTCTGCTGCGGTTGTGTAACATTGTGAGATTAGTGAATTAGTTTTAGGCGTAGCTGAGATTTTAATAATGTCCCTCTTGAAACGGGGGAATCTGAACAACAGGGATCCTCTACTGACTTTGCTTGATTAAACCGATCTGCTTTTACCTGCTAATTTAATTTCTCTCCTCTGCAAGTGGAGAACCGCCCACTTTAATGTACACAATGGAGCAATGGCTACAAAGAGGGCTAGCTGTACAGTTTTAGACGCAATTTAAAAACAAATCTTTACACCGGCTCCCTATGGACCCAACGGTCCAAAATCTCAACAAGTACCGTTTACATCAACGTACCATTTACAACAGGGGTTTTACCCGGGTTGAAGCTTCGGTGTGAAAGGGGTATGAGTCGACACAGCAAGTTCCAAATCCAAAATCAAGGTCAGTAATGAATCGCATTTCTCTAGCCAGGGTGCCTGTCTGCACGGGAAAGCATTCATTTTTAATTTTTTAAAATTTTGTTTCTGATTTTTTCCTCTTTTTCTCCCAATTTAGTAGCCAATTGAACCCCTATTCTAATTCAATTCCCCCCATGTAGCAACCACTTGAGAACCACCGCTATACAACCCTGTCAGCCGGTAGTAGGAAGGAGGGCGCCACGTCCTCTACAGGGCACGACTCCTCAAGCTCCTGACCGTGATTCCAACTCGTCCAGGGCCATTTAGTGAGCAGCGATTCTTTCCGAGCCCCTCCCCCCACCCGGAAGCAGCCGCCGATTGCCGCTTCCACGTTGCTTCCATGCCACGTAACATTCGCTCGGATCTGGCAGGAAAAAGGGGCGCGAACCCGATTAGGAAGTTTAGAAAGTAAGTTCTCTTTTTTCGCTCTCAGTTCAGAAAGTTGCTTTCCACCGTTTCGGTTTTCCTTTCTTATCTAAGAGTGCTCTTACCCAAAATGTTTGGGGTTCTGTTAAACTGCGTTGCAAGCATGGTTGTTTCGCTCCACACAACTTAGATAACGTATAGCTTATTTGTTTTTTGCTCAAGATCGAGTTCCTCGTTCTTATCGCGAGGTTATTTGTGTTTTGTTATTTACCTCTAGTCCACTACGGATTATTGTCCGTCGGTGGTGTTCTTACTAGTTATTAAGCATGCTAATAAAATGGACCCTTCCCTCTGTGTCTCTGACACAGAGATCCCCCTACATTACTATGTGACATTGCAGTGAGCTAGCCAGCATTGCATTCAGAGAGACGGTCGTATGCTTTTCTGAGGGTCTGCATGGGTTGCTATGTCATCAATTGCCTACTTTCAGCCAATCGGGTAAGTGAGCTCGCAGCCAATCAAGTAGTGAGCTCATGGATATTAATATATGCGACTGAAACAGCCTGCTCCCTTTGAGAGGAGAGAGAGGGGATGGAAAATAAATAATATAAAATATATAGAGACATTATTCATTTAATTAACCTTCACACGTTTACTTTGTAGATACTCACGAATGATTTAATATTGCGAGAAAGAAATTGCTGCATGGGGACTTTACGCACAATGGGTTCCAGGTTGTAGCAGGATGCTCAGGAAGTTCTGAACACCTTTTTCCAACTCAGAATACAAATCAAATTATGATGTTTGGTCTTCGGAGATAATTCAGTGTTATGAATATGGTGCTGCGTATCTGGCGCATCTATGCAATCTGTGGTGCAGGCTTGGCTTAGCACCACAGCACTGCAAACAGTTCAGGCCTGAGGCAGAGCTGTAATCTGCTGGGTTAGTTGAGAGCCTTACAGCTGTTCTGGCGGATGATTGGGTGGAGATTGGGGAAGGGGAACGGGTGGATCTATGGACCCTGCCCCTCGCCCCACGACTCTCTGACACTAGTCAGCCATGTCTCTGTTTTCCCTGCTACCTTTGTCACAGGTGCCTGTTTGAAGCCCCGAAGCATGTGTTGCCGTGCCGACAGGGGGCCTGTCACACTGTGACAAATCTGCAAGGTGCAGGGTTCTCCAGGTTTTAGAACGTGCTGACGTCATGGCCCGGAACACGTGCTGCCTTCCTGCATGTTTTTTTCAATGGCTGCAAACTATTCTAAAAGCCAAGTGAACTTTACAGGAAGTACTCTCTTGGAAGAGCCCAACTTCATTACAAAGTATGTTCATAACCACCGTATAACCATTCATAATATCAACACAATTTATATGAAGTTGCTGTGTACTGTACATGAGTAACTGCGTGACTCGTGTAATTTGTATCAGACACGTTCTATTCATGATCATAATTCAGAAGCCATAATTTCTATTGTGACTTGAAATCTATGTCATGAGTCATGACATAGGCTTATAAGAACTAGAATGTATCACACAGAAAAAATGGTGGTGTACATTTGACACCCTAGGGGGTTTATATGAGTCAGTGGAATGTACACCAGCAGTGTTAAATTTACACCGACATTTTTGCTGTGCGTAGTTTGGCACCATGCCCGTAATGTAGTATTGTGAACTTTCATTTTCTTTTTTATTCACATGGTACTGTATCTTGTTCACAAGAACCATACTATTTAATTTACCCCCTCAAGGTTTATTTTAATTTTAAATTAATGTATTGTTCTTTTTATCGGATGTGTCAAGACAAGCCGCTTAATATCAGTAAGTCACTCTGACAGCAACCTCATCGATCCTCATCAGAGACAAGTATTCAATTCTTTAATCTAACAACATTATTGTTTAATCCATATTTTAGGATAAATGAATTAAACACAGAATATTATATCCACTTTGCAAAAACACTATCAGCAAAGAAACAGGGTAAAATATTTCACAGGAAGTTTCTAAATAGTATTGCATACATATCACAAATTTGACGAGAAGCATAAAGAGAGGATGTGAACGTGACTCACTGACGGCAGGGAGTTCTGCTGAGGCTCATGGGAAAATCACAGATGCTGTGGCGGCAAAGCACCTGTCCTCAAGAGGCAAGATGAGATTCAACAGTTTCTCAGAAATCTTTCAATAAATCTCGTAAGAGTGAATCTCCCTGGTCTTTCCAAAGAACATTAGTCATTTCTCCACGGCGATCAGACCCGTGACAATACCTCGGATACCTGCTTTTCTGAAAAACAAACACAAATAGACACGTTTTCCCGATTGTGTACAATTATTTCTTTTTTCAATGTTTACTCCGCAACTTTGGAAAGAAAAACGAAGAAAACAACGCTCTTGACTGTGGCATTACCATCTGTGGCTGGAAGTTTCATGGGGTGATGCACAATTGGCCATATTGTCACCATATTGTCTTCTGTAAAAATGACTGCACAACTCAGCTCGAAGAGGCCTACGACTACAATTCGTAATACAAAAAAAAAAATAGTGAAAAAAAAAAACCAAAAACATTTCATGTCCTCTAAAAAGTATCTGATGGAATGGTGGGCTTTTGTCAATTTATAGAAATACCAATGATTGGTACGAAAACAGCTTTCAATTAAGGTGGCTAAACCCCACTCAATAGTCAAGTTACTGAAAATGAGTAAAGCAGCATGTTTGACACTGTTACACAACTCACGCATTACACACACAATATATTGGAGCAACAGTGCCTTGTCTTTGGTCGCGCGTGACACAAACTACATATTTTTCTCAAGTCTTTATGAAGCACGTATAATGCCTTCAGTACGCCAGCATAATAATTTTATAAGTCATTCAAAAACATTTGGGAAGAAAATTTGGCCCGTAGGTCGACCTAAAAGCAAACTACACAGGACATGTAACATTTGCTAAATAATTATTCATACCTTTGTTATGGCATGGTAATTAAGGTGTTATCCGTGCATTGTATAAAGTGAGAATGCTTTTGTTCTCCGCTCTGTATTTAGTAAAAAATGACTTTGAAGAGAGTAGGTTTGAGAGGCACAAATAATTGTCTGTTCAGGTAATTGCAGTTAATTGCTTGTGGTTCAAGTCTTCCATTCATTCCATTATCACTGGCCGGTACCTGGAGCGTTAAGGACCGAGGTTACCCACAGAGACTTCACAGGAGGGGTACGTCAGGTCGACCGGCACTCGCTGTGCAAGATGTCTATGCCAGTGTTTAATATAGATCCCCACTTTCCCCATCTGCTGACCCCAGAAAGGGTCATTCAGCACAAACATCGCTCTTCCACGCAGGAAATATGAGCGCTCTGACAGAATCAGGCAAGGACGAAGGACGAAGAGGGGCTGCCGCCGGCCCCCCTAAGCCGTGCCTCGTGTGCTGAACGAAAGGGGAGGGGGGGGACCAGGGAGCGATGCAAATGTTTATCCGCTTGAAAGTCGATCCCAGACTTATGACAGGATTGCCAAAAACTTCACCCGACCCCCAACCGCCACCCCCGTCCCGTCCCGTCCACCCCAAGGGGGTCTTCCAGCTGCCGTCCGTGCTCAGTCATTTAATGAAACCATACACCGCCTTCTGCCGCAGGGCGGAACGCTCGCGTGTGCCTTCACGTCGGATCCGCATTCGATGCAAGCGATGAGAGCGAATACCAGCGTTGATTTTGAATGATTGGGCGCCTCCCCCCTCGCCCATTCTCCACTTCCCCCTCCCGTGGATCAAGTAACCAGGCCTCAAGGCAAATAAACTATCAAATGCTGGAGGACCCTGTTTTCGGACGTGGAGGCCCCATTAAGGAACCGGCTCGCTAATTCCAAAGCAAGTCATCTCTCCCTCTCCCTTTTCCTGTGAAACAAAATGACAGTAGCCAATTTATAAATGATGCAATCGTAACAAAAGTAACAATTCCAAGGATTCAAATAGTTTTGATTGGCGTAAATGAATGAAGACACATTTGAGTTCCAAAAAATGTCTTTGAGGGTCTACTGTATATGTACACATATATTCAACAAACGCACACCTTCAACAATTTGACATGTGTAGAGAGTCTCTCCCTCGCCCTTTCCCTCTCCCTCTCCCTCTCCCCCCCTCCCTCATCAGCCATGTGAGAAGTGCAGACCTGCAGCACTCTCAGATTAACCCAGGAACCGCAGACCTGCTGAGTCCCAGGAACTGTAAGGCTGACCAGCCAAACCCAGCTGCCATTTCATTACTTTCGAGTTCTTCAGTTCTTCATGCTCAAAACTTTTTTATTTTCTGATATTGTAGGGAAAAAAAACAAAAAAACATCCTGTGCCGATACAGATATGAAATAATTTTTCAAATGGTGCACCAGATTTTTTTTCTTTTTTTTTTCTTTGAATGAGAATTTAAATTAGGCACAGACCATACTGGAGCCAGCTTTGACTTCACTCAGGATAATGATTAATTAAATCTGCCGATGGGATTGTACCTTGGTCGGACTGGAATTTTGCGATACGCATGGGCCATGGCGAGGGTACACATTTGGGTCTGTCCTCAAACTTTGTCCTCTGGAAGAACCTGGAGGGTTTGTGTTTGCATGGGGAAAACAACACTTTATAAGCTGCAGAGAGCACCCAGAAACACAGCCAGCACACTGGGGAGAGGGGTTTTGATCGCAGGAGTGATGGCATCTTTGGCTGGCAGCTTGCTTAGAGCCATGCTTGGTCGTGAATGGGATAATTGCAGGACCCCAAATCAGTGCTGAGATCTATGGGGGTATTCTGGGATGGGAAGGAGGAGGACAAACTAGGTGGGGGGGGGGGTGATGGATCCAAAAAATATTTTCAAAAGGAGGTCATACATTTAAAAGAGAATCCGACAACAGGGAGATGTCTACAATCAGAATATTCCCCATGTCTTTTATGTAGATTATGACGGCACTGCTGTCCACTCTCGAAAATGCATCTTTAAGACAAAATCCATCTTTAAGACTGAATAGCTCTAAGGTAGAATTATTTTTATGGGCTAATAAAAAAATAAAGACATTCCAGTCAGAAAACAGCGTCGTTGAACTTTTTAAAGTATGTGCCCCAAATAGAACTTTTCCCTGCAGCCATTAATATGTCTAATTCAGTGCTAAATGTTTATTATCTTTCCACATGACTCCTTTTTTCGAGTCAAACACCCATCAAAACCTTCATTACTGTCTACAGTGAATAGGAGAAATGGCTAATTATGGGTATTCTCCATCCCCAAATAACATGGCAAAGTTTTCAGTGTTAAATTAACTCTGATAGAGTTATTTATTCTCTGATAGACTTCATTTGATCTCATTTGGACTCATACACCCTAAAACAAAAAAGCTCAATTTGCTCAAATACTTTGCGGAAACCAATTGCCTTTTACCACTTTAAGAGGGCAACTTAATTTGTTAATATTCACTGGTCTTAATTAATTAAGTTAAACTCTTTTTTTTTTTTTTTTTACTCTCTTTAATTGAGTTATCAACTTTTTACATTGTTTTAAGTTGAGACTACTGAGTTTGTTTCCTAAAAGCATTTAGGTTTTACACTATTATGATGAAAGCCACTCATTTGTGTCGTAGTGGATAAGGAACTCACCGTAAGCCAGATGGTTGCAGGTTCAATTCCCGGGTAAACTTCAAGGTGGGGAGCTGCTCTCGTGTCCTCAAATAACCCACTTTTAAAATTTATTCCAGACACATAACTACACTTTAAGCAGAAATGCCAATAAAGCGTTGGATTTTAAATTAAAGTGCCACGGCCCTCTTACTCGACAAATGTCATGACGTTTCGAACACACACTGGTTTTCAAAATGGCTGCACATTGACCGTCTTATTTGTATTTGGAAAATTAGTTTTCCATTCGGTAAGTCAGTGGGGCGGGTTTCTGAAGATCTGGCCCTTTTCTCACAAAACCGCACACACTTTTCCCTCCCTTTTGAACCATGCAAGGCCACACCCCGGCTACAGTAACTGTGTCATTCAGGGTGAGCTGGGCAGCTACAACATCCTTAACTTTGGGTGTAAACGAAAGCACCATTATTTCATACATAATTTTAGTTGTTTGTTGAATTTGCTGATCACTATTTTCTGATCTGAGTGGGCTTACCGTTTGAAGGACCCCTGAGTTGGATTGCATGATTTGACATGCTCTGCTACAAACCAAATCACATTCATTTGTGGACTCGTTCGTTCATTCATTCATCTTTCATTTATCCATGTTTTTCTCATTGAGATTAAAAGTTATTTTACAGGAGAGACCTGTTCAAGAGGCAGCAGTCATGCAGTCATTACCATTACAGACATAAAACAATACAAAAAAACAACAGTAAGGCATAACTTTATAAAAGCAATGGCACAAGTAAACGGATTCAAAAAAGCACTCCTCTGTCACTATAGAGTGAATTAATTCACAGAAATGTGGCAGCCAAGATTCAATCTGTTCAGGATATGCTCCAGGACCACAGAGCTCTGTAGGCAAATGCAATTTTTTCCTATTTCAGGATGGGGGCGGGGCATTTTAAAAGGCTTCCCTTTGTTGAGAACGAGTCTGGTAATTACAGGAATTCAAAGTTAGGAAGCCACAAAGGAAAGAGAAGTTTCTGTATGACTGCCTTAATATAAATGATTAGGCTTATGTGTATCAGAGGTCCAGCCCACTATTGTGTGGAGCTCCTTAGCAATGGAGGACGCTATAGGGTGTGAATGACCTGCCATTTGTTATGAAGAGGAGAGCACCTTGGTTGGCTGTAACCTGTACATAGAGAGAAGTGGCAGCAGCCTGCATATAGAGGCCATAATCTTTCATAATCTTTTGACAGAAACACTGTAATCTATTACAAGTAAAAATGTACAATTTTCTCCTGGATTTCAAATGAAAAATTGGAGTTGTTTCAAAGAAGAACTCCAGTTCCACTTTCAGTTTCTTAGCAAGGCAGCTTGTAAGAATATTAATAGACAATGTTTCATCTTACCAGAGGCCAAAATACAGTATTTATAAAAAGATACTCTCTCATTGACTGTGCTGTCACGGCTGGAGATGGTTGAATAGAACAATTTCCGAGAGAAAGCCCAAGAAAATAACAGCCTTTCTTTTTACCAGTATTTAAAACAAGTTTAAGATTATGAAGAAAAAAATAAAAGACTTTGAACTGAATTAAAAGTATCATGAAGGTCACTGACAACCTGACTTAATGAAGGGGCTCAGGAATATCACAGTTATCACAGTTTTGTAGAGCATAACCAATGCTATTTATGTGAATAGTGAACAGTACAGGCCCCATTATTGGACCTTGGGGAACACCTTTTGTGATCTCCAGGAAGCTCGAAGCTTGACATTAACGATGGGAGGATATACATGGACAACCGCCTATAATCGGTCCTCGGGTTTTAATTCAGGTTTACAGCATCTCGTTCTCTCTGTTCGGTGATTGACCGGTTTGTCCTTCTGCTCAGGGTTCCCCGCGGGTTGGCTCAGCTGGTAACACTTGGCAGGGACACGTGTTGGTTCGAAAGTCTCAGGAAATCGAACACCGCAGACTCAGAGTGTCAGTTTCAATCGGCCATAGCCATGCTGCATCTTGGCACTGATACCGCCATCGTGACCGGCCAATCACGTGCATTGACCGATATAGATTTCCCAGAGGGAGCATTCACATTACTGATGGGGACTGCGGAACATCGAGCGGAAGGCAGCGGGAGCCCGTGAGCTCGTTTGAACAATCGGAGAGGGGATCTTTGCTAAAATATGCCTGATGATTGGCCTTTCCCTCCAAATTGTTTCCGTTTCAATTTACTTTGTAAGCCCTACTGATTATAAGGCATTAGGAAGTTCTGTGTATCTTGCAAGTAAATAAAAAAGAGAAATGTTAATTCATTATTGAGTGGAATTAAATTGTGATTTAAGCCTGGGGCTTCCAAACTTTCCAAAGCCCTGATCTACTTGACAGAAATACATTTCCTCTGACCTACCCCTCACAAAAAAGTAGCCTGGTGTTCATAATTAAGTGTTTAGATAAATTTGAGAACTATATACTCTAGAAAGTCATGTATCAAAAAAATTTCAGTTTGTTTTGTCACATATGTATTATATGGTACATACAGTATATGGCGAAATTATATAACATTCATCACAACCTGTCTCAGATTTTATTGAAACCACATGCATACAAGCCAGTATAGTATTTAATTTGATAAGTGCACTTATTCATGAAAAATAAAACTTTTTTTAATCCCCTGACTGTCCTGTCATTGATGCAATCTATGTACATATTTTCCGATGACTTGAATTAATATGCTCATGTATAGTGCAAAAAATTTTTTATCAGCAAAGGACAAGCATTAGTGAATTTATGAAAGAGATAAATGTCTGATATGTTAGTACTTCAGATAATCCCTGCACAAAGCAAGGTGTACAAACATCCAGTATAGTTATAGTTTATAGTTAAAAAGATAACTTTGAGGTTTAAAAAAAAAATGTCGTTTATGTTTTTGATGGGCCTAGACAGTGGTTTTGATTGGCCCAGAGATGAAGGCTATTTTAGATATGTTTTTTAAGTTTTGGACAACTGACTGGCTTTTAATTAGCAGATATAGGGCATTCATAGTATTTTGAAAGCAAGAAAACACTTTAAAAAACTCAAAAACAGCTTGTACAGTGATCCAATGTTTCCACAGACTTTTGAACTTGTACATTTATTCACAATTATAAACATAAATGCCAGTTTTTACATCATGCGAGTACTTGTTTTCTTAAGCGAAGTAGCCCCAGGTTCCACTGCACCAGCTGAAATATTTCCAATTTAAAAGAATGTGGTGTAATGTTAAATGTAATATTTGAAGAGTAATCGGGTAATCTACATGTGTGCAGCGTCAACACGGAAAGTGAACTATCCTACTAAGGGCTTGATTTACAATTGCAAAGCTAATAACAACCAATGATTGGGGCAAAACAAATACCGTGACCAATCATTGGTCATGTTATTGGTTTTGGTTGTGATTTGATATACAATTACTTCTGTCAGACAATCGTACCCAATATCAAAATGATATGACAAATTACCCACACACTGGACAGCAACTCACATGAAATATGTCACTGAAGAGTAGCACTATGTCATGTGACTACACCTTGCATCTTCTCATTGCAAGCACACGCCATAGCCATGACACCAATCAGGTATGCCCTGAAAATGTAAATTCACCCCAAAACGGTGTATTTTTGCTCTCTGCAGACCATAATACAAACAACCAGAGCATGGTGTTGCAATGCCTTTTTTATGTTAATGTTTTATAGAAGTTAAACTCATGTTGACTTAGTGTCAAAATTCTGTGTCCAATTCTGGTCCAAAACTCTGCAATTATACACATGTGCAATTACTTGTCCTCTGTCAATCAAGCAGGTCAGCATGTCGATAAGATTTTTCTATATTTAAAAATTTATCTTGAAGGTTAGTGTATACAGATATTTGTATGTATTGATATATGTGTTTCTTTTGCCTCAAGCTCCCATAGTTCATTCTCTATGATTTCTATGAGTAGCTGAAATGCTTCATGGGAATTTTATTACAATGCTTTTACCAAGCAGGACAGAACTCTAAAAACATTTGACAAAAAAAACATATGAAACTCTATATATTACAACCACAGTAAACATAAGTCATGAGTCACAATGTGCATTTACAGACTGGAATTTTTAAAAACAGGACCTGTACCCACGATGCATGCTATACAGGAGCGTCAGAATATAAAAATATTCAGAGGTTCCTAAAGTAGAGCACTTTTATTTGTCTGCCTCTTTTATCAAACTCATTTGGGAGTGGGGGTGGGAGATTGTGTGGCCAATGTTTTGATAAGAGGAGGAATGTGGGTGTATATATATTTTAACCTGTTAAAAGCAAACAAAAATCCTTGGAAGTTTCTAGAAAGAAATATGGATTCTTGGAGCCTGTTACATATGATCATTGTGAAAAAATAAAAAAATATATATCGCTGAATCAGCACAATCATAATATCCAGTGGTTTTAAGGGGTAGGATTGGATTAAGGGGTAAGATTGATTTGGATCTTTTTTGCTGGCATGGTCTAGGCACACAAACATGTCTCTGGTTTCAGAAACCTAATCCCTCCCTCTAGTGTTACCAAATGAAGAGCGGCAATGAAAGAATATCGATCGAATCAAAGGAATGTGGAATTAAAAGAGTGACCGTATACAGTGTGTGTGTTGTTTGTGAGAGTGGGGGTGGCACTGGGGGGCAAATGGGCAGTTCTTCAGAACTGAACGGAAGGTGGGCCTGCGTCAACCCCAGTGCATTGTGGGTCTGTACGTCACTCTCACCAGGGAATTGTGGACGATGGCCGCCTTTCACTCCCACAGTGCAGACTCTGCACCCCTCTTCCAAAGCCTCCTGACTCTGCAGGTATAAAGATCGTCATTGTGAGGGGAGGCACACAATGGCAGCTGCAGAATTAATGAAGGAAATCACAAATACTATACAGAAAGGTCCCCTGGGGCCTTCCCAAGTCAAGGGGGTTTCAATTATGATTTTGGCTTGAGGGAAAAAAAAAAAAAAAGATATTTTTGCAATTAAGGCACCGCGGTGCTAAACAGCTTGATAAAATAGCCCAGGGTGATTTTTCTCCCATTAGTGTTCCGCACGCAGGTTTGCTACATCGGAGCGCCATGCGATTCCTGAGCTCTGACCTCTGGAGCCGAGCTTCCAGGAGCGGACTGGCCGAGTGGATAAAAAGTGCAGAGAATCTGCAGCTGATGAACCAGGGAGAATGAACAGCTGACACATACTTACAGTACATACATATATTTACATTTCATTAAGTCCCCTGCAAGTTAAAAACATGTATTTAACTATACAATCAAGAAAAAGAAAAAAAAAGAATTATTTGAATTCAATCTTTTCAGAAATTCAAAACAATATTATATAATAATTTCAATTATATCATAGTGAAATATATTTTAATTTTTTAATTCTTTATTTTATTTTGATTTTTAATTTTTATTTTTAAAGCTAATCAAAAGTCTATCAAAAAAAAATTTTTTAATTTGCTTTAAAATATTTAAAATTAAATTTTTAATATTTTTTATCATATTTATTATTTAATATTTTTCTCCTGAAGTCTGTGACCATCTGATCAAGCTGATCAATCAAATCATCATTACTTATTTCTTCATTATTTTATTATACTATAACATTATGCATATGAAAACTGAACTTGATCTGGGTGGGGGTGGGGGTGATCTCTGGGGGTAAATTAGTTACTGTACTACATGGAACACTGGTACAGTGGCTATGGCTGTAAAACATGGCTGGCTAAATGGCGAACGAAGAGTCCCCCATATCAATTTAAGATAACCCCATTTGCCAGATGTGGATGGTAGATCACTGGATCACTGCAATGGTTATCATTTTTCCTTTCTTTCTTTATGGGGAAAAAAGTCTGAAAAAAAACAAAAAAAAGGATCCATAAAATCAATCATCTCCATCCACTCCCTATCCATATCTGGTTTGATTTAGATGCTCGGGGTTTCGTTTGTACCCTTGAGACCGTACAGACATTACACCAGTCACCATGTTCCATGTTGTACACTGTAAATTACCATTTACAGCTGAATCCAAAGTCTTACCACCAATCTCATAGAGATCAGAGAGAGAGCAGAGAGGTTATAGTATATGTAACAGTGTGTAAAAAAAAATAAGATATCGAGAGTCTTTTGATGTGATTTGTCACAGACTTCAAGGAAGTAACAGCATGCAAAGGATATGCGACAAAATATAAAATTAAATTTATAAAAAAAAAATTAAAAAAAAAAAATATCAATTTTTTCTGAGACACTGAATTTGGTTTTTCATTAGCTGTAAGCCATAAATCAAAAAAAAAAGAAAAAAAAGCTTTGAAAATATTCACTCTATGTGTAATGAAAAATCTATATATATATGTTTTTTTTTTCTGAAATGAGTGACAAAAAATATTGAACTTTTTCACTATATTCTAATTCTTTGAGCTGCACCTGTATATATACATATATAATCCATTTTGGTATTAAATTAAATAAGGAGATCCTATCTTGTGAAAGGATGGCAGGATGCAGAGTCCGCAATCTTTTTCGTCACTCTTGTAAAACATGTTTAAGTGAGTGTATGTCACAGACTACACAATAAAGACAGCTATTTATATCTTTATAATGTCATGATTTATGAATATCAGCAGTGCTGTGCATGTTGTCAGTCATGTGACTGTGATATTATAATGGGGATATTAAAGCGACAGGATGGATGGAGGGGACTTGTTTATGGCGGTTTGCTCAGACGAGCGTAAACGCTTAATTTGACGCATTGGCCTTTCTTGTAAAAACCCTTTTCAGGGCCTGCCTGCATGCTGCCACCTGCCCTTCAGTTTTGCTATGTGGCAATGAAAGAGCAGAGCTCTAATGAGGCGGAACAACAGCGGTGGCGAAGTGTACAAATCATCGAGTGTGTGTGTGTGTGTGTGTGTTCTACGACCCTCGCGCCGTTCCAAACTCGCGCTTGGACGCGGGCAACCTCTTTCCCGTCATTCCCGCCTCATCCCTCGGTCAAAACGTCGCCTCTCACCCTCTCCGGCCAGTGCTTGGGGCAGGTTGTCTCTCTAGTCATGCACAGGTGCCCCTGTGTGACTAGGGGGTTCTCCTTTAATTAAAGATGCTTACAGTGTCACGTCCATCCTCTTTCTACTCATCCATTCTCTCTCCTCTCTCACATCCATCTTCTCTTGTCACATCCATTTTTGACAAACAACGCTAAACGGAAAATGGAATTTAAAAAAGCCGTTTGCATTGCATTGCTGTAGCAGGCTAGCATATGTTGCTAACTTGCTAAAAGATGGTCCAGCACACATGCTAAACTTTGCCGCTTTCTACTAGAGTTGAAAAAGAAAGCTCCAACTAAATCTGAAAAAAAATAATATTTTACTAGTGTTACAAGTGTTTTAATCGTTAAACGTCAGCCTTGGTTCTAATCATTGTAAGTCACCTTGGATAAGGCATGAAATAAACTCATAAATATTGAGTCATGCAATTTGTTTCAGAGCGTAACAGCTAAGCGCCCAATCTCCAGTTGGTATGGAGATAATTTTTGATTTCAACAAACAGTAATCCCACAGCAAATAGCACCATTAGCTCATTCAACCTGAAAGACACCAACGCTGTCCTTGTAGCACAAGTTCTCTCTCTCTCTTTCTTCACTGTCATATTTTGAGCATCCCTGGGAACTTTGTTTTTTGCGGTCACCTGCTCTTTCTTTGTTCTCTGATTTCATTCTTTTCCCGTCAGAGCGTCCGTTTGCTGCTATTCAAGAGCTGGTTCTCGTTCGTACGTCTGATTAAACTGTTTACTCGTGTGAGCAAGTGTTCAGAACGATGACTTGCCGGGTGACGGCCGCTGCGTTTCTGGGCTGCGATTAGAGGCGATGAAATGTAGCCCCTCCTCCGCCCCCCCACCCATCTGGAGCGAGAAGCTGGGTTGTCCTCAAGGAGCCTCGCGCAGACTTGAAGAAATGAATCAAGTGGTAATGGGACGGGGCTCCCTCGCCCCCCTCCCTCGCCCCCCTCCCTCCCTCGCCCCCTCCCTCGCCCCCCTCCCTCCCTCGCCCCCCTCCCTCCCTCGCCCCCCTCCCTCCCACCGGCCGAGCGGACGGCCCCGGAACATATGCCGGTTACGGCGCGCGGCCTCGCTAATGCTGTAAATGTATCCCCGCGCCGGCCCGCGCTAGATGCATTATCCTCCATTAGACTCAGGTGCAGCACAAACGAAGGGCAGTCTGCGGAGCGCTGCCGTATCTGTTACATTAGAGAGCTCTTTCCGGTAAAGCCGGCGGCGCGGCGCTATCTTGCGGTGACGAGCTGAGAGCCGCGCTGGCACGGCGTCCGCTGGACGGGCGGTCTCATTCGGGCTGCCGTAGGGGCCCTGCAGACGGGGGTCGTACGCGCGAGGCTGCAAACGCATCGGATACGCCGGCTTCCAACGGGATAGATCCTGTGGCGCGTGGCGGAGGTTACTGCGTGGGTGTGTGTGTAGTGCAGGGTTCACATTTTTGCCACGCCCCACTCCATGCTCGAACCCCCTGCGTTTCACCATCCTTTCTCCGCGCAGAGAAATGCTGGCCAACTGCTTAGTTCACATGCTATGTGATGCCCAGCCATCATTCCTCAATGCACAAGTCACAGAAATGGCATTTTGTGTCTCTTTATTTCCTGTACTCTTATCTGTAGTTCTGTAGCTGAAGTTGTTTCTGTGGAAAAGCAGATAAGCTCCCAAAATGTGCACCTGTGAGTATCTCGAGGTAACACTGTGTAAGACTGTGACACTGTGTAAGACCTGAGCTCTGAGGGAGGTACCATTTTTGAAAAAATTTTAAAAAGTGAAAAATGAATATTCGGGCCGAAGAAGCCCTTACGGTCAACTTCTCCTTTTCGCCCCAAAAATAATTTACTATTTTTTGCATCTCAGATGATCAGACGCTGTGCCTTTGATGTGGGACATCACATACAACTTACCCCTGTGTGCTCCTCCCATTGACGCAAATGACATTACTCTGCCTCTCCACAGGCACAAAGAGTCATTGGACACTACTGCGGAGCCGACGTCGGCGAGAAGCGTCACCTCCGTTAAGGGTTCGGTTTAACAAGTAGAGAGGTCTGTGACGATGTTCACACTCACTGCTATCTTTGCACGTATTCCTGCTATCTGCACACACATCTCGGTTCGCCCGCGAGAAGTTTCCACTGCTGGTGTCGCCGTGGCTTAGGAGGGTGAGATTGTCGCCGGATTGTTTTTCTAAGTCTGAGACACGCTGGAGGGCTCCACAGGGAGGAGCATGTGACCCTCTTGATGGGGAGCGTTGGCCGCTGGGTAATATCTGAGAATAGGTCTCTGTGCCACTTTAGTTCTGGGCTATAAAAACAGAGGACGGATTGTGTTTTCCTGCGGAGACAAATAAAGGGTTCTCTGTATCCTCCTGGCTTTCAATTCTTACCCATGGACATGAAACAGAGGACGGGCTGCATGTAAGAAAAGCAATAAAATCGATGTATTGTGTCATTGATACCACTTGGGGGGAAAGAACACCAAATATATCAAGAACTAAAAAAAGCAAAAAAAAAAAAAAAAGCTGTGAGACCAATTAGCGAGTCGTGAAAGGGAGCGACGGCAGGAGGCAACATCGTGTGACTCGCTTTAAGGTCGTTTGTAAGGTCTGTCTTTCATCGCAGAGCGTCAGGTCCTTTGGAAAGGGAACATAAACAAAATCACGAGGGTCAGATTTGTGAGCGGACAGGATGGGTGCAGTACCATTAAATCTCTAATACTTTTAATGGAAACTGGGGCCACGGATGTTTCCCCCTAACAAGGACGCATTTTAAGAAGCGTGTGCTTCCCTTGAAAAGCCTTGGGAAATTCTCCAGGACAAATTTCCAATTTTAAGAAAAGCACTCAAACCATTTTTTTATTGTAATTTTACTCAGATTAGCCTATAATTTGAAGGGAACTAGGATGGTAAAAAAAAAAAAAAATTTTGTTCTGAACCATGGAAAAAGCCTGACTTTACCCAGAATTGACACACGATAATTATTCTACTCCCCCGCCCTCCCCCAACTGTTTCCCTGTGCAGAGCACTATCTTCCATTCACACACGCATTAGCAATTAAACACCTCAATGCGCAGATTAAGAGGTGCTCCACGGCAAAGTGTGCCACTGTTCACTTAATTGAATTCCAAATCTAATTACGGGTCTTTTCTCGGTAGCTGGCGATTCCAGAATGTTGTGAGCTACCCTTAGAGAATTTGGAGGTCAAAGACTTAAAAGATGCTTTCACCCTAGCCGACCTCTGGACATTCAGTTGGGAGGGGGCGGGGTCTGTCTATTCCACTGGCTCTCCAGGTCAACACCACACTCATCTCACAGTGATGATTACACTCTTTGTAGCTTCTTGTAGTTTGACCTTCTCTTCACTTAAAAAAGTGGTAAATTCACAACAATTGATAGTCCAAATGACTTGACAGGCCTCCATGCATAATCTGACAAGTTTTACCTTCAATGGTCTGGGACATTCTCTCCACCTCTCTCCCCATGAATAAGGAAGATGGTTCTGAGACTACACACTTAGGTTTTTTTTAATGGGAGACAAATGCGATTGTAGATTGTGTCGTGAGGTTTGGTCACTTTTATTCAGAATTAATTAAGTTCAACACTCAATTAGAATTCTATATGTCAGTAGAGCCCAATTTAGTGAAATAACGTAGACACGACAATGGGTTGGTAAAATGACATATGTTTTATTGGCTACAACTGTGAATATGTCAATAATAGAGACAATAATTGATATAACATGAGGAATATATTCTATGACTTAATCTTAATCAGAGAAAATGATAATTATGTGAGGGCTAAATATAGAAGCTAACAGTCCTACCATTAACAAAGGTTAGTTTGTGTTATGGGTTAATATAACTTAATAAGTTAACTATATTTTGTGGTTAGCTCGTTTTATCAGTCTCATACATATAAAGTTTTAACAGTGTAAAACTATAAGGTCAGGGAAATTGGCTATTCCCGACCGAAACGCGCATCGCAAAACAAAATACAAACAACAGTAGGAACCAGCAGTAAAATGACCTCAACTGAGTATTACAGGTTTTATGCTAGCCTATCAATTGATGTCAGTGCTGAATAAAATGCGTTTCAATACTTAACAGTGACAAAGGGAAGGCGAGTCCCGATTCCGTAAGTGATATCAGCTCGTCAGCTGGTCCAAGGTCCCGGCAGGTGCGTGGACTCCTGGAGACTTCTTCACCGATGTCGGGTCACGACAGGTTTCCAGTCAGGTTGACGTGGACGTGCACAGATCTCCACTTGGGTCCGGCCGCAAAGAAGACAGTAGAGGAACAGTTTGAAGAAATGTGTCCTAAAAACAGCTGTTGAAAATCAACCAGGTTGGTTTATTCAGTGGACGGTGGCAGGCCAACTCTGTCTCGGTGATCAGGCGAGATGCGGGTTGGAAAACGGAGTCCGTCCGGGTTCAGTTGTACGTCTGGTAAGGGTAAGACTGCGTGTTTACCATCAGAGCAAAGTTGGTAAAATTTGAAGGGTTTTTATGCTCAAAAGTCGCTGACAAGACCGAACCCGTTCATTTGATCCCAATTGGTAGATGGCTTTAGGGCACCCATGCAATTGATTGGCTCATTTCCTTGAAACCATCAATAAACACAGGGTGTGCATGTGTGTGTTAAATTGGGGTCCCCCTTCTCAAAAGAGGGGTAAATTCTTGCCCAACCCGGTGCATGTAGTTTTTAGTAGGGACGCTAGGGACATGTCCCTACCAATGTCAAGGAAACAAGAATTGTCCCTACCAAACTGTAGTTATAGGCGTAGTATAATTCAAAAACTCACCGCGGCCTTTCCGAAAGTGCAGATCTGGTTGACAGCTGCATCAATAATCTATTAGCAAGCTATCCTATTATCTGCCATAGCTCATCAACAAGCTGGACTGACTCGTCTGTCCCTCCCTCGCCTCTTTCCCAGTGAGTGCCATGAGCTGTCAGTCACAGCCGTGCGAGGCAGCGAGCTTTTCAGCAGCAGAGCGCTCAGTGGCACTCATCAGCGACACAGCAACAGCTAAATCACTAGGCTACTAGTTATCTTTTCTCTCTACCTCAGCAAACGTTAGCTTTAGTACCGTTACGCTACGATTTCCTTTACCTTACGAGATCTGATTTCGCAACTGTGACATCTTGAAATATATTGAG
This sequence comes from Ilyophis sp. 1 JC-2022, assembly GCA_022702515.1. Taxonomy (NCBI): domain Eukaryota; kingdom Metazoa; phylum Chordata; class Actinopteri; order Anguilliformes; family Synaphobranchidae; genus Ilyophis; species Ilyophis sp. 1 JC-2022. Next base: position 42,658,994 of record CM040398.1, on the reverse strand, counting down.
TAATTGTACAGGTTGTATCATATTGAATGTTGAAATGAGTGTCAGTATTATGATATACAGTACAGAATCAATCTTGATCTTATTTATTATATTATTACATTAACTACTACAGTCACAAATTTTTGTCATTAACTCTCTGTCACACTTGGTAAACTCAATATGAAAAACTGAAACTTAAAAAAATAAATTGGTACTTTTGTTTGTTTAACCATTTGTATTTTGATTATTTTAAAATCAAAAAAAAGTGCTAAAAAGAAAAAAAAAAAATGTAAAAAAAAAAATAAAATGCTAAAAAAAACTATTGCTTCAAGGAATAAAAAATAAAAATTAAGATAAAAAAACCTAATAAATCAACTCCTTTGTCTACAACATACAATCATAACAAAGGTGCATTCAATGTCACAAGTAAATAAAACCCAAAAAATGTAAGCTGTGGTACATAATAACTCCTTATTCTCGAAACCTTTAAAGATGTAAAAAAATGAAAAAAGCGTGTAAAATTAAATAACGAAATGTAATAAAAATATCTCATGTAATAAAAAAACAATTCAACATTTTTTTCAATTTTCATTTGTTTCATTTATTTTTCATCTTTTTTCATTTTTATTTTCTTTGGGGGCGGTTTTCTCTGTGTAATATTTTGGATAAATTACAAAGTTCTGAATTAATTTATAAACCTTTCTCCTTTAATAAAAAAAAAATTTTCCTTTTTATAACAAAAAAGTTTTTGAGTTTGGAAAAAGTGTTATCACATTTCAATGCCATTTGCAAGTGACTTCATCAATGTTTATGTCTTCAGTTTGATCTTGCACTGTTTTCCCTTTGTGGGTGACACCATTCAACATGCACTCATCAATTGCTTGGTGCACTGTACTGGTCTTGCAGTGGCTTCACTGCAGACAACTGAGGTCAGCTGCAAGGATCACTCTGGTGTGGCAATGGGGAGGCTCAGGCATGAAATTAGGGGCATTTTAGCATAACAACACAAATTTAACCCACATATACATACAGACAAAATCAAATATGACACACTCATGTGAACACATTCACTAAACACTTTCAATAAAACTATTAATTATGCGTGCTTTAGTATGTTATTTTCTTCTGTATGATTATTTTTGTTATATTTTGTGTTTTATTTTATTATTTATTATATTTATTTTATTTATTTCAACATTTTTCTACTACACAGTATTTTTACAATACATTTGACAACATCCCTTTCATTAATGATTAAGCATTACACAGGATATATATATAACCATATTTTCCATTTTATGCACAAAAAAATTACAATAAAATACAATATAACATAAAACAACACAAAGACAACACGCTTCACTCAAAAATAATCAAAAAAAAAAAAAAAATAAAAAAATATTTAAAAAAAAATTTTGGAAAAATTATTTCTCCCCTTTATAATTTTTATTTTTATTGTATTTTATTATATGGATTGATTATATTAGTCCTTTACAAACGTGTAGGTGGGTTATGTAAAAAAAATCGTGGAAATGAGCCAACCAGCTAACCGAGCTAAGCAGCATAAAAAAACGTGTTAAATGTGCAGCAAGTGCTTCTTCTGTTGGTTGCCCAGGATCGTTTGAATTTTCTCCCCAGCAGCAAAATGGTGCAGGTAGTGGCAGGTGTATGCCAGTGGGATGCAGCTGCAGGATTATGGGTGACAGCAGGAGGAGGAGGTGCCAAGTGAGGTGTGTGTGCGAGAGGATCAAGCTGCATGAGGGGTGAGTCCCCTGACTTTTGTGGTAAATAAAGTGTAAAAGTGGAAAATGAATATGTGTTGTACCCAAAAATTATGACTGTGAATGAAACGAAATTCCGGAGAGTGCAAGCAACTCAAAACGAGAGTGACATACAAGAAGAGAGTGAGCACCTCATTTTGTTTGTTTATTCCAGGGGGCACCCACATTTTTTTGTTGGTACACACACGGTTAGCTGTGTGTTCCATTGCGTTTCGAATGCACGACGTGTACAAGTTATTGTTCCTTGTAAAACGAAAAATAAAAACTCCAACGATATAAAAATAAAAAAAATAAATGGTATTATTAAAGGGGAGGACCAAAAAGACGAAAATAAAAGTTTCGAAAACTTTTTTTGGAAGTTTTTAGAAACTTTTTTAGCAAAAAAACAGAACAGCGTATGCTATGCTAACAAAAATGCTAACCAAAAACCAAAATAATCACGAAGCACACTAACACGAGCAACACGAAACGTCACGAACACAATAGAATCAATACATACAGAGCGTTTTACCAAAGCGACGTACAATATTACGTCATAAAGCGACGTACAATAATAAAGGTCACGAAAGCGCTTACGAAGGTCAAGCGAAGAAACTCGCGAAGCTAAGCAGAATAAAGTCATTCTATAGTTCGCTATAATATAAAATAATATCTAAAGAAAATAAAAAATAAAATAAAAAATAAAAAGAAATAAATAACAAATATAAAATAAAAAATAGAAAATAAAATGTGGATCAAAAAAAAGTTAAATTCAAAAGTGTGTTCAAAAAAGTGTGTTCATGGTGGAGTGCATAAATTGTGTTGCAAAATTAGCATTGCAATAACGCAGCAAAATAAAAAAAAGCAAATAATAAAAGCAAAATATTAAAATGTCGAATACTTATATGTATAAGATATAATAATATGAATCCGAGGAGGATCAATTCCCTTCTATGCTACAGCCCCTCTTCTTCAGAATCAGAATCTATGTATTAGGGATCTCTCTCTAAAAGTCTCTTCGGGGGAAAAGTTCTAAAAGGTTGCGAAAAAAGTTGCGTGCGTAAAAATGCCGTTCAACCACCAAATTGCGTCAAACCAACTGCTAAAAACCAAACGCGTCAATGCAACATCTGCGTGTCAACGCGTGCGTTACGCTCGATATAAAATAGTAAACCAGTTAATATATTAACAATAAATTAAGTTAATTAACTTAACTTCCAATTACACATATAAACTTTGTGTTGCTTAAAATTCCCTTCTATTGGAAAAAAACAATCATTGTCGAAAACCAAATAAAATTGAAAGCGTCACAGCAGTGGCTATCAGGGAGGGGGTTTTACGCAGAGTTAGTTTGTTTTGTCTATAGTGTTTCCATGCTGTGTATTTTTTTCAACGGATTGTCCAAGACAATAAATGACCACAATCCACTTGAAAGGGATATATCTACGCTTAATCCCACGGAGGATTGCACACGAATTCCATATTATAATAGGATATTGATAGTAGAGATAATGGCATTGTATTTCACATGTTTTTGTCGGTTATTGATTGAGCAGCGATTTGTTTGCTGCGCTTGCTGTTGCATACGGCGGCTATGGTTGGTTGGTTATCTGTTGCTGATCTTATATTATATATATATATGATATATATAATATATTACAACTCCCCAACATAGACGCTGGCACTCACTATGTCACGCATGGGTAGGTATAGGGTGGGTGCTTGTTTTTGTTGGGACTTGCTACGAACAGATAGTGAACTAAACTAAAACTACGCATTGGCCAAAAAATCGCGTCGCGTCGTAAGTTAAAAATAAAAATACGCGTTTGCGTTTTTTCCACTAATAGTTTGGCTGCAGGAGCAACGCGTGTCTCAGTTGCGTAAAACTGTCTCGCAGGCGAGCCAAAATAGACTATCTGCACTAAGTAGTTAATACAGTTGTCAGTTGATGAAGACGGCAACCTCTTTCCCACCTTTAAGGTAAAATTCTGAATGTAGTTGCTTACTACTGTTTATTAATGATGTAAATATGTTTGTGATGCATACCGTAAATATGGATGCATGCTTACGATGTTTAAGTGTTACTTTATTGGTCGTAATGCGATCGAGCGCGCACACTTCAGTTAGCTAACGTTAGCTAGCTAGCTAACAACTCTAATGACGTTAGCTAGGGCAACTGCTAACGTTAGCCATAACGTGATCAAATTTGTTTTCAATTTGTATGCAGAAAGTGCACATGTAGGCCAAATGCATAATCAGTTGAGGTTAATTAAAGAAACAGTCATTGGGATCATCTGATGCTCTCTTTGTAGCTCAAAAACAATATTTGCTCTGACATTAGTGCAAAAGTTTTTGCAGCTCGCGCTCTGCGTGCGCTCGCATACGGTCCTACCAAAATTGGAAGCGTGCCTGCACCCCTCGGGACAGACACTCCATTGTGTCTCAGTTGATCAGGAGTGTTAATTGCGAATGACTCCGCAGGGGGCCCAGTCTCATGATCAGAAAGCCAGAGTCCCAAAATGTCCCTGTGTAACCGTTAACTACAATTGTTTTAGAAATAAAATGAGATGTTTTTCGGTATTGTTTCTAAATGTTAAGGCACTACATAAATGCATTCCCTGGTTATCCCATTGAAGGGCTTTTTCCAATTAAATTCAGTAGCATGGTGACGTGTCGTTTATCTGTGGTAGTGGGGGGGTGACTGTGGTAGTGGGGCGACTCTGGATCTCAGGGATGGGAGTGGACAAAGATGGAAATAGTGCCTAAAAGGGTACAAATGCTTGTTACTCAGGTGGTAGGCCTACCCTCTATGTACATATAATTGTACCCTTTGCCAGCAATACGTAATTCATGTGTACTTTTTTTGCTTGCAAAAGCTACTTATTAGTACTCAAATAGAACATTATTGTACTTTCAGTGTACAGTTGGGAAATTTGTTCCTTAAAGAACAAAAGTTTTACCTCCACTGTACATTTATTTCTGAGTGCATGAACTGCACTGTACTTTACACTCTACAATTCTGGCAAGTGCTTCTCTCCTTTGTTACAAAACATCACACGTTTCTTCATTTCGTCATTCAATGACATTTTTCGCATGTGCAGAAATAAAGTTATTAAAATTTATTGAAGAAATGTGTTAATTAATTGCATTAACAAGCAGAAACTTTATTTCAACTTAATTTCAGCGCCATGATGATATCAATTCCAGAATAGTACTATGAGGATGTCAAAGTAATAAGGATTCATATTTTCAACAAGAATAATAGGGATTATTACAGTGTTATTAAACAACCAACATTATAAAAAGAAATGTTCATAATACGTATTACTAAACCATGTATTTTCACTAGATAGGAGAGTACTGCAGCAATGCGCTTTTGTAAGAAAGAAAACACATTTCTTACAAAGAAAATATAGACTTTGGCCATGTCAAAGGCTAATTAAAAATGTCAGAAAACCTAAAAATTATAATAATTGAGGATTGAATGCCACATGATTGAATGTCATAAGTTAGTCTCAGATATACCTTTAGACCTGAGGGATGCTGGCCTCTAATGGAAGGGATGCTGGCCTCTAATGGAAGGGATGCTGGCCTCTAATGGAAGGGATGCTGGCCTCTAATGGAAGGGATGCTGGCCTCTAATGGAAGGGATGCTGGCCTCTAATGGAAGGGATGCTGGCCTCTAATGGAAGGGATGCTGGCCTCTAATGGAAGGGATGCTGGCCTCTAATGGAAGGGATGCTGGCCTCTAATGGAAGGGATGCTGGCCTCTAATGGAAGGGATGCTGGCCTCTAATGGAAGGGATGCTGGCCTCTAATGGAAGCAGAGGAACAGAGAGCAGTATGGGAAAGGAAGGCAGTGCGAAGCAATTTTCCTCTCAATAAATCACAAACGGGCCTTTCTAAAATGTCATCTGTGCTTGAGTGCTGCTCCGGAGGGCAAGGAATTCCTCTTTAACCCAATTCTATGGGTGTGTCCAAGCTGTATAAGGGCGGCGGGTCAAAGCTTTGGATACAACTGATGGACTGGGACTGGCCCCTGAGTTTGTACAGGTGCTAAGGCAGGTCTTAGGGCCAGAGGTTTCTGAGTTGGTACAGGTGCTAACGCATGTCTTAGGGCCAGAGGTTTCTGAGTTGGTACTGGTGCTAAGGCAGGTCTTAGGGCCAGAGGCTCCTGTGTTGGTACAGGTGCTAAGGCAGGTCTTAGGGCCAGAGGCTCCTGAGTTGGTACAGGTGCTAACGCATGTCTTAGGGCCAGAGGTTTCTGAGTTGGTACAGGTGCTAAGGCAGGTCTTAGGGCCAGAAGCTCCTGTGTTGGTACAGGTGCTAAGGCAGGTCTTAGGGCCAGAGGCTCCTGTGTTGGTACAGGTGCTAACGCATATCTTAGGGCCAGAGGCTCCTGTGTTGGTACAGGTGCTAAGGCATGTCTTAGGGCCAGAAGCTACTGTGTTGGTACAGGTGCTAACGCATGTCTTAGGGCCAGAGGTTTCTGAGTTGGTACAGGTGCTAACGCATGTCTTAGGGCCAGAGGTTTCTGAGTTGGTACTGGTGCTAAGGCAGGTCTTAGGGCCAGAAGCTCCTGTGTTGGTACAGGTGCTAAGGCAGGTCTTAGGGCCAGAGGCTCCTGTGTTGGTACAGGTGCTAACGCATATCTTAGGGCCAGAGGCTCCTGTGTTGGTACAGGTGCTAAGGCAGGTCTTAGGGCCAGAAGCTACTGTGTTGGTACAGGTGCTAACGCATGTCTTAGGGCCAGAGGTTTCTGAGTTGGTACAGGTGCTAAGGCATGTCTTAGGGCCAGAGGTTTCTGAGTTGGTACAGGTGCTAAGGCATGTCTTAGGGCCAGAAGCTCCTGTGTTGGTACAGGTGCTAAGGCAGGTCTTAGGGCCAGAGGTTTCTGAGTTGGTACAGGTGCTAAGGCAGGTCTTAGGGCCAGAGGTTTCTGAGTTGGTACAGGTGCTAAGGCAGGTCTTAGGGCCAGAAGCTCCTGTGTTGGTACAGGTGCTAAGGCAGGTCTTAGGGCCAGAGGTTTCTGAGTTGGTACAGGTGCTAAGGCATGTCTTAGGGCCAGAGGTTTCTGAGTTGGCACAGGTGCTAAGGCATGTCTTAGGGCCAGAGGCTTTAATATCAGATACAGTGAATAAGATAACTATAAATCGCAGTAATAGCAATATATGAGATGGTGCTTTATTCTTCATTCTGCCTGTCAATCAATTACTTTTAACTCTCACAATCTGCTGTGATCATCACACACAACACATTTTATTGGAATATTAATAACAATAATAATAATAATAATAATAATAATAATAATACATTTTCTAAAGCTATCCCAATGATAATGGTTACCATTATTCCAGGTAATTTAGAACTGTGGCTGTGATGTGACTGGCTGTGTCTATTTGAAACCGTTCACCTATCGTCCCCTATTCTTAACAGAATGTGTTGATGAACAGGTTTCATCCTCTTAAAAAGCTTTCATTGTAGTCAATAACAAGCGGGCATCAATTATGTTGAATCGACTCATTTCTCGAAATGCCAAGCAGTCGCACCGCATGCCTGACTTCCTGCACCCTCGTCCATAATTGCCATCTTTGCGCAGTCCACTCTAAAGCGCAATCGCGATTCCGCCGCTGTGGTCCTGGCGTATTGTTAATCTTTATTCTTCGCTATCTGTAATTACATAGTGGGCCTAGCATTGATGTCTGTATCACTTCGATCAGTGATGATCCCACTGGCTTTTTATCCATAATTACATCTCTGTGTTTGCCTCCGCTTGCTCGTCAGCTCCTGCCACTCTGCAGTTACTTCATCCATCTGCAGTCGTTAATTAAGGACATGTTTGTGTCTGTACCGTGCACCAGACCAGCAAGGACTCCGTAATAGGTTGATTTTCCGCCTTAATTACCGTCTTTAAGGGATGCGTGTCATGCAGCAGCAGAGAGGATGTTACAATTTTAAATACTATAATGGGGCTTGTGGCATTTTGAAGCACCCCTTTGAGTTCCCCTTTCGGAGGACCCTACCATAAACCAAAAGAGGGGGGGGTCTCGTCACACAAAAGGTGCAGCAAGCTGGTGAGCTACACTGTGATGGAATGACCTTTGCTCGTTTCACTTGAGATCGTCTGAACTATTACATGTTACTGACGTCCAGTTGCACAAAATCATTTCTACTACAGCAGAGACATCAAGACGATTTATTCTAACTGACCACCATTTTAATTTTTAGGTTAAAGTGTCTATCAAATCACATGCACATACTAAATAAGGGCATACAATCAGCTGGCAATTATTGATTCTGATTTTATCTGGCGACCAAATAATAGCGTGTTTATATATTCAAGTTCTGAGGAAGTGTAGGGATGTTCATTCCACCAAGCAGCTTGCAGACGAACATTGTGACTGGAAGAAGCCACCGCACAAGGAGCCGAGAGCCAGTCACCTTGAGGTTACAGAACGGAGAAATTGGGCTGAGATTTAGGGCTTGAAGATTGATTGGAGGTGTGGTGGAGCTATTTCATTCACTTCCCTGTAGGCTAGCACCAAGGCCTCAGTCACATTTTAAACTCGATGTGAGTTGCAGCAGATCGCCGTTGAAGTCAGTTGAGGAGGGGTTTGTCGCGAGCACGCTTGGGAAGATTGTGGACAAGTTTTTGGCTGCGTTCTGGATTACCTGCAGGGGTTTAGTAGGGCAAGCAGAGAGGCCTTGGACAAGTGGCAAAACTCAAGCCGGCTTTGATTGAATTTGATTGTATAATGCCCTTATACAAAGTGCATTTGATTAATTCTGAGGGTTTTATTTATTATGAATCATACTAGTTTCTGTTTTTACCCTTGCCTTTAAAAGACCATTGCATGCTTTTAAAATCGAAGGCTCTTTAATTAGAGCTTCATTTCAGCAGGAGAATGTTTTAAAAAATGCAGATCAAGTGAATTACTCATTGGCTCCCCTGAGTCCAAAATATGACACAGGATGTCCTCCAGACAACAGAAAAACATGAATTACATCAGTATTCCACTTTTTAATGAACTGGATACACAGTATCAGTAGCTTGTGGTAATGTGCACTGTTAATTCCCTTTATTTTCACATTGTAAATGTGCTCAGCCTTTCCCGTGACACCTGCTCATTCAGCTGAGTGTAAATAGCTGATACCTGTCATTATTCTTGAAATGATGACAGTGATTTTCAAGATTATTATTATGTCAATAAAGCCAGGGATGATTGTTGTCATAACCACCGTCAATAACTTGGCCATCATGCTTATCATTATTAATAATGATAAGACAAAGAAAATCATAATGATGCCGACGGTAATTAAAATTTAGATGATTGTCACAGTGAAAATAGCAAGGGAGACGAGATTGAACATAATGGTGGGAAGAATATTGATCTTAGATTATAATCGGGCGCAAAGCTCATGCCATTTTTATTGTTCTTAAAAAAGTGGCCAGGCCACTTCAAAAGGGGGAGGCTTTGAGCCGGCCGATGCACAGGTGTTCCAGCATCGAATTCGCTTGCCTTGGGGCGTCCTGTCACTTCCTGTCAGTGTGGACTCACCCCGATGAGTTGAGAGTGGCTCGGTGCGCGAGGCCCGGCGACATCGACCTCCCTTCCTCTTGGGCCTCGCACAACGACGCCATTGGAGGGGGGGGGGGGCAATGTTTTCTCCGTCTATCACTGTGTTAGCCTCAAATGTTTCCGTTTCTACTGGGAGAGGCATGGGGAATATGGGAAAAGACTAACCATGATGTGCAGAGACCTTTAGATGCACGGTGGGCGGCAGCGTGTTAAAAGAGATAGGGAAGCGGCCACGTAACTCAAGGCTGCGGGTTTGATTCTCTTTTGGGGCACTGCAGTTGTACCTTTGAACATACGTACAACCTGACTCGCTTTCGCAAATATCCAGCTGTAGTAGCGCATCGTATGGAAAGAAGCAATCTGTGAATGTTTGTCTAGTTATGTGCGTCTGTTAAATAGCAAACTGTACATAATGTATAGTGAGCACCTGGATAAAGAATAAAGGCTATGACTAGCGTATGACATGCACTTAAAATGTGTCAACGTTTTCAAAGTGATCAATCGTTTGGAAAAACCATGAAAAAGATGCAAAATAAAGTCAATGTGTAAGTGTATACTGGGAAAAAAAATCTATATCATTACAAAATGAACTTTGTAAAATGTACAAAACTTTTTCGCCGTTTTTAAAACGAAAGGAGAGATGCAATAAGACATAGATTTATAAGTTAAATTGGATGAATCTTAATCCGACTGTAATTAACATTTAATGTGGAGAAAATGCATGTATATGGCGGCCTCACATTTTTAATGGTCTCAGACATTTAAATTAGTCAAATTAATAAATGATGTTACCTCATTTAAATACTGAAAATTACTTTAATTTGATGGGTTTTCTGTGTTTTCATATTTAAGGTATTCTACCATAAATTTAAGGTAATCGACTGGAAACTCTGCTGCCATGCATTTAGCCTTTTTTACAGGATTTTTAAAAACTTTTTGAAATGTCATTCCAGTATTTTTTACTGAGCTTCTGGTTTATTGAGTTCATTGGGTACGTTTGTGCTGGCATTGTAATTGGTGTTGCATAGTAATTTGTTCGTTCGCATTTCCTTTAGACAGATCAGCAAGAGCAGATTGGTTCCTTTTCATCCACAACCAAACTGAGCATTATTAAATAAGGAAAAATCTACACAAAGATATAAAAAATGTATTTGCATATGATGGACCCTATTTTACTAGTCAAGGAGAAATTGTCAAACGCTAGCCATAACTCAACATGCTAGCGAATTAGGGTGTGTCGAACACAATTTCTGTAATTTTGTGACACCAGACTTTAGCGCAACAATGGCACAGTTATAAAAGGGACTGGTTAGGTAGGAATAACTTAGCTGTGGCTGTGATGGGGGTTTGTTTTCATTATTGCTAATCAGATCTGCTCCATTTCTTTCTCTTTAAGAACAGTGCATTAGCGCCACAGCCACCTGCTAATTTAATGATGGCCGAAGAGCAAGTGTGTTACGAGGCTCAGTTACGAGCCTCTCTGCTCCTGATATCAAACCATCGGTGAGAGTGAATAGTTTTCATTTTCATTGCTGTAAAGTTTTGTTACCATTCAAAATAACCAAACAAAAAAATCACCTCTTCAACTAAGTTTAATTCATTTCAGACTTCATAAAATGAATGTACACTCACTAGAGAAACAACTCCGCAGCCAACCAGTCCCAGGAAATAGCCGACATTGGACTGCATATCTGAAGACAACTTGCACATCAAATAGTCAAAATGAAAAAAAAAAAAAAAAAGTGTTAAATCTGTGTTATGTGTTCATGCCTTCATATGTGCCATAACTCTTTTTAATTTTTAATTATTTTTAATTATTCACTTTACCTATTTTTATTATACTTGTGATTTTTGCATTGTGTGGACTATTATTGTGTTTTTATTTTGTTATTACTCTTTGTATAATGTAAAGCACTTTGGGCTGCATTTTGGATGAAAAGTGCTATATAAATGAAGTTATTATTATTATTATTATTATTATATAACGCCACTAAATAACACAGTGCAGCAGTGTTTGAGTTTAAACCTGGTCTGGGTTGGTTTAAAACGCAAACGCATTATTGACCACCAAACTTGCACGGTGCGAATGGTTCCATTGACACACCCTCTATTGCATCCCCCCAACCAATGTTGACGCAAACTGGCTTACTGCAGACCACAAAACGACCAAACCTGCCGCTGGTAACAAATATTCCATTTGATAGCAATTGCACTTGCGCCCAGACACGTTTGCACTTACGTCATCACGTAAACAGGGCCTGATATTACAAACACCCAGAAATCCATTTACTCCATTACACCGATTGCCTTGCTACAAAAAGTATATGTACATTAGCACTTTCGGCTCTCATCTACTTGTTATTATCTAAATAAATCATCTATACATGTATGGGCACTTGTCCTCTGTCAATCAAGCAATTCAACCCGTCAGCAAGATGCTCCTGTCTTTTAAACCTTATACTAAAATGTGTGTACGCAGGCATTTTGTGTTTCCTTGCCTCAAGTCCCCATAGTTTGTTGAAAATATTTGTCACTGATGTCTATTTAATGTTCCTGAAATTCTTCATGTGAATTGTAGTGCAATACCACATTAGAATTTAAACGTCTGCACATTGCTATTTATGCTTATTGTAGTAATAATCTAACCAAATATAGAAAGTTAACAAAACACACACACACACTCACTATAAACTATACTGCTACATACATGTTTCCCATGACTAAAACACTGTAGCTTTAACTGATACATGAAGCAGAACAAGGTGGCCGGCTTAAAATTACAGAAGCAAATCAGTTCTGATTGCAGCAACCTGTATTTGTCCGTAATTGTTTGCAATCAGCGAAGAACAGCCAGATATGCGCCTTGACAGAAATACCCACCTGGCTGTATGAAAGAAAACAAAAAATACAGTTTTCACACTTTTGTAAAAAATGAAAAAAAATAGAAAAAAAATAAAATAATAATTTTTCGGAAAAAAGGCACCAGTTGACAAATTACTTAGAGAGGAAGTTGCTTGGCGTCAGGGAATTGCAGGGTTCCCGTGTTTGATGGAAGTGAAAGGCTCTAATTGGGTTCTCGGCCGGTCAGGCTGCACACAACCCCTTTGTTCAGCTCGGAAAAGAGCAGTGCGAGGTCTGAGGCCAGTGGAGTGCATTAGCGCGCATTAGAGGCTATGCTAATCAGCACTTGTGAGGAGAAATTACATTCGCCAAAGTGTTCTCGCTCTCTCTCCCCCCCATGAGAGCAGCTCCCCACCCCCCTCCCTTCCCCTCCAACTTCCGCCCTTCCACTTTCTGCCCCGGCCCCCCTCCCCCCTCCCCCCTCCCCCCCAGCAGGACTAGTGGTTAATTTGCTGGTGTGGCATGATTGCCTGCCAAGAGCTCATGCGCCACAAGGGATCTGGCCAGGGGCTTGATGGAAGACACAGGATGCGGAGTGCTTGATGACTCTGGGGGGCGCTAGAAGCATCCCTGCTTGACGCCGGCACTGTTTCTAACTGCTGCCTTCACATATAAGCAGGTGAGAAGATAAACTAGCCACAAATCACGAATGCTGGCCCTGGACTTGCAGAAATGGCACGAGAATGTTTGGCACGAGAATTGAAATTTCAGCTGTAGTTTAATGATGTAATTTAATTGCTCAGAAAAACAACATGGTTGTGCACTGTTACGCAGGTGCCTCGTGTTCGAGGTGTCATCTACGCAGCTGGGAGTGTACTGCAGTGATTTCTGTATAACACAAGGGCCTTGAACTCAAAGGGAAGAAATGCAAAGACCAACTTTGGAACTGAACCCACAGTTTTCTGTTTATAAACCAACGTCTATAGTTCTTTACTGCACTGTGGGTAAACGCTCTGTCATTCGCTGCTTGGCACTGGCCCTGGTTCTGTTGTTAAGCCCTCTTGGCTTTCGGGGCTGAGGAGGTTAGGGGGTTGCATCTTGATGAAGGGGAAATGAAAGTTTAAAAAAAAAAGGGATTGATGGCCCGGTGCCTCCGGGACGTTCCGTGAAAGAGATGCGCGCTGGCGTCGGCGGCAGGGTGAGCACGGGGTCAGCGCGAGGTCAGGCAGGCACCTATCCTTCGGCCCTTCTGACCTGTGTCTCCCTCGCAGCACGGAGCCTCATTACTGGAGACTGATGGGGAGGGTGCAGAGGGTGCCGCTCAGCGGTCGAGCGCCATTAGCTGAGCTCCGCTAATCCCCTCCATGCTATCCGGAGTCTCCTGGGTGTGGGGGATGGGGGGGGTGAGACTGGGTGGATCTACTCCTCGTTCAACCGCTGAAGGAAGTAAAACATGACTTACTACCTTCAGCGGTTGAACGAGTAGATCTCAGCTCCAGGGTGTGAGGCGGGCTTGCTCATGGACATTAAATGACACAGAACACTAAATAAAAACACTTAAAATGGCGGCAGTGGCATATACAAATAGCAATATTAGATAACAGACATCTTTAAACAGCAATAAAATAAGTTTTTCTATCTCACAAACACACACACACACACACACACACACACACACACACACACACACACACACACACACACACACACAGACAGGCCACGCACACGCGCACACGCACACGCACACGCGCGCCCCAACCAACGAGTCTGTCAGCGAGTCAGTAACAGTGTTCGCCAGGCTGTACTGACTGGTCAACTGCCCTGTCTGGAGCGGCCTTTTCCATTCATCTCCTGAATTAAGCGACTTTCAGTTTGGGTTCAGACTTCATCAGATCGCGTACCGCTTCCTCTAATAATGACACTTGGCCCGGCTCGGGATCAGGCACATTATTCATCTAGCCATTCCAATGGTGCATACAGCTCACTGTTGGGATGCAACTACATGAGCAAAGGGCTTTTTCTAAGCCTTGAAGGACAAGAGGTCGATGTCATTTTTCACGACCAATGGAATAATAACCTTCTTCGGCCATTGTGGCAGAGCACGAAAAAGTAACGGTCCAATTTTGAGACAAGCTCAAATGGCTTAATTAATTAAGTTGGGTTCCAGCATAATAGTGCCAGTCCTGTTTACGATGCAGCTGAATAATTAGGTTGAAATGATGGCGCTTTGGCCAATGTGACCCTTCTTTTGTGGGGTGTAGCGGTTAAGCAATCAAGGCTGTAACATTTTTTGAACACGGGAACAAAAAGTCGTTTCTGATGACGGCGATTGCCTCAGTTCGTTACGCCTCATCCCGAATACCGCACCGGTCTCATTCCCTTCACGTGAACATGGTCTGAAGTCAACTTATTCACACAAAGGACATAAAAAATGTCAAACAGACGATAATGTGAATTGGAGCACGGCTAATGCTTAAGTATAATTTAGCGTATGTGTAAAGGAAGGGTTGGCTGCACTGCTATTTGTGCAGGTCATGTGATGACTTCTGCTCACGTTGGGGTGGTGACCTCCATCAAGCAATTACTTAACTAATTCACATGGGGATCATTATACAGATACGCACATACGCGCACACACACACACACACACACACACACACACGCATACACACGTGCACGCAGGCACACACACACAGTGAGCAAGAAAGACGAAAGAGAGCGAGAGAGAGCGAGCAAGAGGGAGTGAGAGGGTTGATGGTTGATGTGTGCCATTACCAGATTGCCAATCTGACTTCACTGCAAATGCTGGAAAGTAAATTCCACTCTGGACCCGCTGAGATTTGCGCCGGGAGACTGGAACGTCGGGAGACTGGAACGCCGGGATCCCTCCAGTCGCAGCTCGACGCAATGTTAATTCAATGAAACGGCATGATGAGACAGGCCGAATGGTTCTTTCCCGCCGTTACCCTTCTGTGCTCTTATGATCTAATTTAGTCAGTTTCTGCTGCAAGGCCATTTGTCTGCACCCCCTCGCCTTCTTCTACCACCCCGCACCATTGCTGAGCCCTGACACCTTCAGACTTTCTCTGCCGAACACAAAGCTTGTTACCTCCTTCATCAAGGCTATGATGGGCGAGGGTGAATGAACTGAGAAGCCTGCAGGGTTATTTTTGACACGTCTGTAAAGAGGAGTGCGTTGCACATGTAGTCAGGTTTGGGCACAATTGGACATGTTAGCGTGTGTGATATGCGATATTTGAATCGCCCCCCTGTACCACGTTATAATTACGGAATTAGAAAGCAATTGAAAAAAACGTAATCTTTTTTGGATGTCACCATTCAAAGGCCTCCGAGTTTTTTAAAGTTTTTTTTTCCGGGGGGATTGTGCCAGTGGTTGGGGGCTGGTATCTCACCGCAATTATTTAGCTAATTAAAAATTTCAATTAGGGATTTCTGGATTGTCAGATTGGTACTTTGTATAAGTGGAACTCTTACAATATGTAAGCATACAGATAAAACACAAATCCTCTCTTTCTATATCTATATATATATATATATATATATATATAAAGTATCTTCTGAAGCCAGTTACTGATAAGATAATAATACATATGAAGGAGTTGGATATTGCAAGTGTCAGTGATATTTCTGTCAGAGGTGCAGACAACACTGAACAAATTAATTTCTGAGATGTTTCCCTACCCTTTACGTCCCTCTACCTTTACGTCCTCCTTATGAGCATGTTATGAGCCATCACATCGTATTTCTGCCTCACTGACTCAATTATTCACAGCTCATAAAACCACTCCCTTGTCAACTCGTACATTTCCGCGTGAAATGTTTTTTGACTAGAGAGATTTTGCCAATGAGCGGATTTCATGGGCCGATCATTGCGCGACTGCGTTAAAAATAACCGCGCTCCTTTATGATCGATGCTTCATGGACAGGGATACTTGTCGAGGTCTCAGGGACAAGCAGAAACGCAAAAGTTCAGAGACCTAAAAGCGTAGTGACGTCAAAAATGTTCCATTAAATAGTGTACTGTGTGCAGTGAAGCCGTAAGTCTTACTCAGGGTTCGTCTGTTTGAGGTTGCACTGGTCAGGTAAGGTTTTGAAAACATGAAAAAGTATTTTGACTGCGCTAACACCAAACCACTAAAGGTTCATAAAATAGGGTTTACAGTTAGGGCATCCGATTCTTCCTTCTTAGTTACTCTATAAGGTTAAAAAAGGACATAACCAAGCTGTTGTAAAGAACTTGGTAAAGTGATTATGCTGGAATTTTTGGGAAATGGATAAACAAGGCACTGCCGGAGAGGGGAGGACACCTGGGCCTGTGGCAGTGACCCAGATCTGAGCTAATGGCTGGACATTGTCCAGAGTCTAGGCCCTGTGTCACTCTTCTTACCTACACCACTTCCGCGTGAAAGCACCCCACCGCATTTTTTTCACTTCCTGAAAACTCGTGGCTTTCACACCAGCGTCCCATGCTCGTCTCAGTGTCGTTCTTGTGACTTGCTTGTGTCGTGCGTTTTTTAAATAAAAATACAAACATTCCTGCAGAAACGGGGAGCGAGAGAGGGAGAAAGACAGAAGAAGGCTATACACCGTTCTGACCAGGCGTGTGTTAGTACTCATGTCTTGCTGATTGAGCCACTGGCCTTTGACAACATGCTCTAGTCTGGACAAGGGCTAGCGTTCACAAGGGTGAGACACGAGAGCTTTGTGGCTGTCTGGACCATGGTGGCCGTGTGGGACTTCAGTCGCCTTTGTTGTTCAGGGTTACCAACACTGGCAGTAAAATTATACCTGCAAAGGTAACGAGATTCAATAGAGTTGACCGGGGGTGGGCAGTAAGTAACGCTATTTTACTTAATACTACACCATTTCCAGTTTTTAATCACATTAAATACTCTTGTGGGCATCCATAAGGCAACCATAATTTGGTACGTTATTCAACAAGGCATGGTATGAGGGATGACACTATCTTAGCTGGAGCGCTGTGTACGCACCTGGTCAAGCACTCAGACAGCTTTTTATCACTCCCGTTTCTTCCTGCTGTACCTTCCCTCCCTTCCTGCCCTCTCACCATGCCCATAAACATAATCGCGTGCTTCTTCCAGCCGTACGCGGTGTGGGCGCTCTCTTTGAAGGTAAGGTGAAAGCACTCAAGGAAGTGAAATTGCAGCATGTTTGAAATGGCCCGTGCATCTTCTCCTCTCCCGCTGGTATGCTTCCGTGGGCTTCTTCAAGATTGTGGCTGTTGGTCGAAACGCATAAAGGCAACATGCTTAATTAAAAGATAGGGAAAATACTAGGGATGTTTAAAGTGGACCAGCCATTTTTCTTCCTTGCACTATATTTAAGGTTGCGCCTTAAATATAAATATAAAAGAAAATGGCGCAACACTTTGGTGTTGAAGTGTGAAATTAAACTATAATCAGGAATTATGCTTCCATGTTTTAGGAAGCAATTCTGCTTTTGAATAGGCTTTGGGGTCTCAGAGTATTACCTTGCATGGTGATATTGTTACGACTCGGTCTAGGTCAGATCGTAACAAGAAATGGCAATGGGAAACGAATGGGAAATGGGTAATGAAAAAAAGCGAGCGACTCCGATGCCTAACTACCTAATCAAAACTATTACGGGTACGGGGCGGCTTTATGCGGTCAACTTCTGGACAAATGAGTCTGCAGGCTGAAACCAAGAGTCACCTTCAAAAACAATAAAAGCAAAGTTTAAAAATAGTGTCCCAATGGAAGGATAACAATCTAGCTGGGTTTACCCTAACTAACCAGAGTTACTATACAGCAGACAAACTAGAAGGGCGAGACGAGAGTCAAACACACAAAATCAAATAAACACGGCAAACAAACTAGAAGGTCTAAGGCAAGAATCGGAGTCGAATAACCGCGTCAAACACATGAACTCCACGAAGTAATTACAAGAGCGAGTCTCCCTTGAGGAACGGCAAACCGCGTCTTTTCAGAGAACCGGAGAGGGAAACGCCCACTCTGATGAGGAAACTGAAGAACAGACACACCCACACGTGCAGCGCAGATGAACAAAATAGAACACAAACTTACCAGAGGTGGTAACAGTATGGTCTTTGTCTTTCTCCTCTTATTCACAGGTATTTTGACCATATCATTTGCCTGAGGTTTGTTTTAGGACACGATACATGTGCATGAATTGACTCTGTGAAAAGTATAACAGACAGGGCCATATTTTGGTGACAGAATATGTGGCCGTTAGTGGAATTGCTCATTTCATCCTGCACAAATTTGATTGTATTTATTCATTTATTTATTTATTTTTGTGGCAGTCTAATTTGTAAGTGTATTTTTCACCGGAGTTGGTCATTTGCGGCGACATGGGTTGGCGGCTCAAGAGGCGGTGTGTCAATAAAAAAATAAACATTTTCCGCTATTTAAGTTTGGTGTTCAAAAATGTGTGTTTGTTTTTACCAACCCAGACCACCTATAATGCTAACACTGGCACATTGTGCTACTTTCTGTGATCTTACTCATGTGCATATATCCACATTGAACATATGAGCCAGTCAAGTGATCACACACGACTTCTAAATGGATGCTGAGAGAAATAGAGAGAGATTGTCTCGACATCTGTCATTTTGTCGAAGGTATGCGTTTGTTAAATATATGTAAACGTTATATACAGTTGACCCTCCGAGATATTTTTTGGAACTCGAATGTGTCTACGTTAATTTACGGCAATTTAAACAATCTGAATCATCGGGATTGTTACTTACATTACTATTACATTATTTTTAAATGAGCTATTGTCATTTTGTAGCCAAATACCTTAATTAAAATTAAACAATAATCAAACCAGCTGCCTATTTTATTTATATCAGAAAGTAGTACAGAATGTATTAGTCGTAGGGACACTACAGGGTTACAAGATTAAATAGTGCTCAAATGTGTGCAACAGAAAGAAAAAGCACACATAAATACTACAGAGATGTGTATGAAACAGAGTAGAGTCCATTGTGCTTCGACTATTGCAGGTTTTTCTCACCCTACTTCCTAAAAATTCCAGGTTTCTCACCCCCCTTCCTAAAAATTCCAGTTGCAGAAGACCCAAAATGATCAAAATATGTGTCCTCTGCTGTAATGTATCTGTTGATAAGCATCTATTTATCATAGTAACTATTTATTTGTATGCGTGTTCTTTTTTTTCCTGTTTGTGGCTGGGCTTGGTCGAAAAGTGGAAAGCGGGGCATTCTGGGAACATGCCCACTGCTTAAGTGGGCACACCCACCTGGATAGTTACAGGTAATCAGGCCAAGCTATAAAAGTGTGCTTCTATTCACTGTAGGTGTCTGAGACCGGAATCCGCAAAGAGAGAGAGAGCGAGAGACAGAAACTGAGCTGAGAAGATAAAAAGCTGTAGTGGCGTTTTGGTTTATTTTGTCTTTGCTATATTCGTTTATTATTTTTGCCAGGAGCACATAACAGGTGAAGATTTGCGTATGTTTTTTAAAATTTGTTTAAGAGCTCTTTCTCTATATACTGTATATAATAAAACGGCTGTGCAAACTGGAATTACCACATTTCCCTGTGGCTAGCTATATTGTCCAGGGGTGTCGCATGGCATGTGACACTGTTGTAAACTCTGCTGATGTGTAATAATCATCAAATATATCAGACATGACAAAACTGCCATTTCCCTTTTGTTCTTGACACAGTGGTAAGAAATAAAACGGCCAATCCGATTAGCCACATGAAACCAAACCTCCATCACACCCACAGGTAAATTTTCCCTCTCAAACCCGCCTCTTTTACAACTGCGTTGCAGGTGCACTATCCCCTCTAGTCACTGAATTACTAAAAGTCAGTTGGACGCCTTCATTCATCAGCGCCTTGCGTGGCCGCTAGAGCTTGACAGTGGCACCTTGACACCCACAGGTAATGTATTCTTCTCAAACAAAGTCCTTGAAACTACACCGCAGGTGTGCTACAATCTCTCATCGCAAAATGACCAAAATCTAGTAGGACACGCCTTCATTCACCACTGCTCTGAATATGTAATAGAGTTTCACAATTGTGCCTGGACTGTGAAATTAGGGCGCAATGTCTGGGGGAAAAAAAAAGAAACGTGCGATGCAGTGGCGTGCACAAAACCAGATGGCACATTATTCTTTATTTTTTGGCTCGGAAATTCTGCAGTGAAATTATAATATATTATCATTTTTAATTATTATGCATGATTTATTTATGTTTCCTTCTCTGTTATTCAAACGCAGGGCAACAAGAGCAAATAACTTATAGAGTTAAATAAATCCTAATGCAAAACTGTCAATGGATAATAAGTAAGACTGGATAATTAATTGTCTTTAAAAACACCATATTTTTTCACAGCTGAAAGAAAGATACATGCAAAAAGTACGTAGTCCATGTAATTAATTTAGATGTTCACCAGTGCTAATTACAGCAGTACAAATGTACAAATAAACATGTAATAAAAAATTCTGGGATTGTACTACACTTAACATTTTGGTATTTTATATTGAACAGTAGAAATGTGAACAGCATAACCTTACAGCACAGTCTAGGCAGATATAAACACACATTGTGATGAGGCCTGTCTAACTAGGGTAAGCAAAATGTTATTTTCTGATAAAATGTAGCTGGCAAAGTATTTTATTGTTACCTATTATTAGAATGATTAACAGGGATACATAGATCTTCATATAGACTACTTCATAAAATATGCCCACGTATTAGATAAGGTCTCTAGGTTCTAATGTAAAATTGTTGCAATCAGTAAAAATGGTGCCCGTAGGCGCGTGGAGCAGATCAAACACAGAAGGTACTTTTTTACGCACACTGCAAAAATATACTTCCCAAAATTATTTCAAGTGTCAAAATTATTTGACAGCTCGCTTGATAGAAAAAAATGGCCATTGAATTTATACATTTCAACAAGCATTTCAGCTTATTGATATCATCATGACACAAAAGTGACAAAAAATCTCTGAGCTAGCTTTTCTGTGAGCTGTGAAAACTATATATTTTGCAGTTTTTGGGCAGCAACATTAAAACTACCAAGTATACAATTTATATATTTAAAAATATATTATACTTTCAATCAAATGGGTTTTGTATGTTGCTTGGTTATAGTATAATAATAATATAGTATAATAATAATGACAAATGTGCATATCTATTCCATACATTTTTGACAGAATGTTACATTCAGTGTAGGAAGTGTAGAACTAGGCAATTTCTAATTATTGAAGATCGTGCTGCTGACTTGTCCCAGATTGTTTGATTACACAGGTTATACAGTCATGGCACTATCTTTACCTGACAAACACCTAGTGGTTAAAACTTTGTCACTGCTTTAACTTATCAAATTAAATAAATAAAAAATAACACATAGGAGCGTAATAGTGTTGTGCTGATCTTTTCATATTTTACATAGATAATTATGAAATATATTTTTTAATATGCATGCAGCGGGGGAAAAAAACTAAAACAAAAACATTTTAAAGCATCCATTTGTATGAAAATGTTGTTGTTTGCTCATCCCAAATTTGAACGTGCTTCGCAAACCAAGTACTGAGATTCAAAACAAATCTCAAATCAACTTAAGTCACATTACAGCAATATTCTTTTTGCGAGAGGAAGGTCTGTGTTAGACCTTGACCATTCTAAGTTCGACAGAAACAGATACATATTTTTTCGAAGCAAATAATTTCCTTACAAGATGAGGGCTTAAATATTGGTTCACACCGTGGAACACTTCCAACACAAAGCTATTTGTATACTATAGCGATGAAGATAATATTTGTATTATCATACTACAGGGTGGGTACATCTATCTAGCCAAAATGCATATGTCTCCCTTCACAAGGGCAATGCAAAATGCATCAGCAGAAACTTCAGTCTAATGTTGTAGAAATAGTGTCTATGTGTGAGTTCGTAAATATATTTATTCATCATATAAAATTTGAATTCCGTCATAGCAACAAGATAAACACAACAATAGCCTGATCGTATACCAAAAAAAAGCTGTGAAAATCCCTGCTCACTCAAATGCAAAATAAACATGTGAAATGATTGTCTCATTGTACCACGTATTCTACTATGAATATCTGCCACTAAATATGAAATAAATATACAATCCTACCATTAGATTTACAGATAGAGATTCAGTGGTCATTTATTGTCTGGTACAATTAGTCTGAGACATATACAACGCTTTCTACCGCTATTACACTATCTCAAACGTCGACTCGTAATACCCCCCATGCCCTGCAAGCCCGTCTCATTCATTACAGTTCTTTCTGGTTTAATTGTCAGCTCTTTTATGAAACATAAAAAACATTTTAAAAATTATAGAAATATATTAAAATACAGTCCCAGGGCAAAAGAATACATAGTGTAGAGTGATGTTTTATTGAGGTACAGGAGTGAATTATTAGGCTACATATTTTGGTGCATGTAACACTGATATCAATGTTTTTATCTTAAACCATCAGACGGGGCAAATATATATGCTTTATAATGGAGAAAACTAATTTTATTAATTTTATGACATGTTTTGGATAGGGCTTTGGACCCATAGATATGTAGCCCTCTATACTGATGAACATAGTAATTCCCACTTGATAATGATGCAAAAGTGAGTTTTATGAGCCAAAACTGTTGATTTGTAGTTATATATAATTATTATAATTTTTTTTAGAGCAGTGCACTTTTTAGCCATTTGGATTGATTTGGAGACACTAACGGACAACAGGGTACTCTGTACACTATATTTCGCATCATAGATCTTTAGTAATTCTGCATATCATCCTCAGATTTTGTACACTTGTAGACATGGAGTTTATGATCCAGGAAATGTATAGATGTAGCTCTCAGTATTTTGTTGCATACTAAAGAAAAACTTTTTTCTTTGCATTTTTGCCACTTTATAAAAATAAACAAATCTAAACCATTTGCCAAGTTTCTATGATGCTCCCATCTGGAGTTAAAAGCTTAAACAGAGCACCCCCTAAATAGGTGAGAATTTACCAAATTTACCATCTGCGGGTTAAAACCAGGGGTTAAAACCCTGAGAAAAATGACCCAATACCAGTCAGGAGCATTCTTCATAAAATGTCTCTCCAGACATAGCTCATGAAAGATGACATGCAGCATGAAGCTTGTGTCAGAGCACAGAGCCCCATGTCAGCCAATCAGGGACATCGTGTGACTGAATGTTTAAAGAGGACGCTTGCCGTCTCATCGTTAAGATTTAAACAACCTCCCCCATACCACCATCGCTTCCAAAACCCTCAACATGTCCATCTCCCAGTCATCTCACTTACCCCTCCAACACCCTTTGCTTCAAATTAAATTCCTCAGATGTTCTGCTGACGGTTTTTTACGTAAGTAATGGCCTCTCTTTATGCGCTGCTCTATGACTGGATGACCAGCTGGTTGACGTGCTAATTTAGTCACCAGGTCTTGATCTGTTATTTTGGGCCCTGCTTCTATCAGCCTCTTTGTCAAATCCTGGTCATCTTGGACATCATCATCCTTTCACTGAATAAATCTTCATAATCATCACCCAATGAGTCACTAAATTATCAGCTCTATTTTCTCGCTCTAGAGAAAGACATTTTTAGTTGTGCATCTCTGATTCAAATTAAACTGTATTTGACTACAAAGGTTGTTATTCATCAGAGAGGTACTATACATTTCTAAGAACTTAAGAATTATGTGATGATCACCTCCAATCCGGCGCCAAAATTCCTGAAATGAAGACACAAGGCTTTTTTTCTGTTTTTTTAAAGGTTTTTTGTTTTGTTTTTTTTTGCTTGGCTGACTGCTCCCTGCCGAGCAGGTTCAATGCCAAAAAGACCATTTTCTCAAAAATCAATATGTGTTTCAAATTCATGATTCTCCTTGATCTTGGCTGCTCCTGGTGAAGCTAATAACTGTTGTCTTGTAAATGAAATGTCCGACACTGAGATGTGCCTTGTATTTCACTGTCAAAAGATTGTGTTTTCTCACAAGCACAAGAATTTCAAAACAATCTTGCCCTTATTGGACAAACTGTCAGAAAAAAAATATAATGTGTTAAAGTTCATAGTGGATTAACATAGGTTTTACATTTTTTAGCTAATCTTTAATGTGTTCATATCCGAAACACTTTGTGTAGGGGTGTTCCCACCATGTTTCAAACTGTGGCAGATCGAGAGAGGTGAATCCCTTCTGTATCCTCGTTGAAACATCCTCTGGGAGCCTCCTCACTCCTCCAAAGAGCATTTAAGGAATTGGAATGTCCTTAAAGATGGTGGGCCTCGATTGATTTATGGGTCAGTTGAGGACCAAGAAGACGAGGGCCGATAAAATAAGCGATTGGAATGAACCCCCAGAGAAATTAGGCCTGGTACAAGACACCCTCAAAAGCAAAGATTTTCCATTGCCTTTTCTCACTCGGCTGCTAGGAACCTTCAAAATGGTGGACCAAAGTCCGGCTATGACCTTCTTACCAATGTTAAAGGTACTGGTGAAAAATAGACACTCAAGTAAGAGTAGTACCTATGGCCTTTGTGTTTATACCAATTTCTGTCTTTAGCATATTTTAGTTTCCTATAAACAATAAGCTTACTTTAATTTATTCTGTTACATGCATGTTATGTATGGAATGCATGTTAGAATACAGCCAGATTAACTTTTAAGGCAAATTTTATTTGCCCTTGATGGTTCAACAACTTAGAGCGGATAACTATGTCACTATGTAACACTCTTCACTCACAATGGTTCTCACTTCTTTGGATCCTCTTGAGACAGAAAGCTGCTATTTTTAACTTGGCCTCCTTAAATATTACTATTGGTCTGGTGTAAATGAGACAGTAATGTCTTTTGAAATTCGTATTCGATGTATTTTTTCCTCTGTTTAGACATTTTTTTTACTGTGATTTGTGAATTTTTGACATTCTCCATAACGTTTGTGATGTGAGATTTGACACTTGAGTGATTTTTGTAAATGCCTGTTATTTCACAGCCAACCCCTCAGAGTTCTCTCAGGTAGGAAATGGCGGCAAAGCTAAAGTCCAGAGTATTTCATAAGCCAGAGATGTGTGATCTGTGACCTGGCTAATAAATACAGTATATGTTTGTTGTGCTGCAACTAAAATACAATAAGTTCAGTACTGTTTTGAGTTTGTATCACATACAGTGCCCTCCACAATTATTGGCACCTCTGCTAAAGATGAGTAAAAAGGGTTATAAAAAAATTCACCTTTTGGTGAATTAGCTTAATCTCACACTGAAAAAATTTGAAAAATTCAGCCCAATTAACTTAAGTAAATGTGTTATGATAAAGAAAAATCCCTCATCAAGAAATAATTATTTTTAACAAAACCACGTGTGCCACAATTATTGGAACCCCTTGAAATTCTCATGAACAAAATGTAACTGAAGCATTTTTTTCATTTATATTTTATATATTATATATTACTTTTTAAAGTTGATCAGAGTGTTTATGAACTTTCAAGCAGTAATCCATAACTTCTTGTTTCACTGGGGTATAAATATGAGGTGACACAGAGGCCATATTCCCTTATTCATACATCAACATGGGGAAGATAAGAGAACACACAAATCAAATGAGGGAAAAGTGTTTTGAGCTTCATAAACCAGGGAATGGCTATACAAAAATAGCTACACACCTGAAAATACCAATATCTACTGTAAGAAGTTCAAAACAACTGGAACTATTACAAACTTGGAAGTGGCTTGAAAGAGGGCCCAAGTTTATTTTGCCCTCATGCACAGTAAGGATAGCAAGAGGCAAAAAATTAATCCTCAAGGATTACTGTTGGAGAATTACAGAGGAAAGTAGCATCTTGGGGTCATCAAGTTTCCAAAACTACCATTAGACGTCACCTCCATGCCAACAAATGATTTGGAAGGAATGCAAGAAAAAAGCCTTTCCTGTCATTTCACCACAAACGTAAGCGCCTGGAGTTTGCTAAACGGTACTGGAACTTTGACTGGAACTGTGTTCTATGGTCATATGAAACGAAAATTTAGCTTTTCTGCAACCAACACTCAATGTGGGTTTGGTGTAAAAAGGAAGGATGGCTATACTGAAAATAACCTGATCACCACTTAAGTATGGTGGAGGTTCCGTGATGTTGTGGGGCTGTTTTTTCTCCAAAGGCCCTGGGAACCTTGTTAGGGTACATGGCATCATGAACTCCATGAAATACCAGAAAATTTAAAATCTGAAACTGGCAGCCTCTGCCAGAAAACTAAAACTGGGTCGTCGTTGCAGGACAATGATCCAAAACATACATCCAAATCAGCACAAAAATGGTTAACTGTACACAAAATCAAGCTTCTGCCATGGCCAACTCAGTCCCCTGACCTAAACCCCACTGAAATCTGTGGGCTGAGCTGAAGAAAGAGTGCACAAGAGGCCCTAGGACTCTGGATGATCTGGAGAGATTCTGTAAAGAGGAATGGTCTCAGATTCCTTGCTCTGTATTCTCCAACCTTATTAGATGTTACGGGAGAAGATTCAGTGCTGTTTTATCGGCAAAGGGAGGTTGTACAAAGTATTAAATGCAGGGGTGCACACATGGTTTTGTTAAAAATAAAAAATTCTTGATGAGGGATTTTTTTTTCTCAGAATAAATTTACTTCAATTAAAAATTGGATTATTCTAATTTTGTCAGTGTGAGATTAAGCTAATTCACCAAACGGTTAATTTTTTTATAACCATTTTTACTCATCTTTACCAGGGGTGCCAATAATTGTGGAGGGCACAGCCAGAAGCCTCACAAACAAGTATTTCGACAACTAACTTTGAGTGTGCAGTCTATATGTTCAACATATATATGTTCAGTCTATATGTTGGCACATACCCTATTTGTTGTTCTGTGGGTGTTTTCTTCAGGTAGACTGTTGTTTTTTGAAACAATTTATATTTTTAACTGTATCGGCATTATTCATGACTCCACAGAAATCCTTTGTGAAAAAATACATTCAAATGACCCCCTGTAGTTCATGAGGCAATTAGTCTGAGGTAGAGAGGGAGAAAGTTACCTTCCTCAGAACAGAATCAAAGACGCAGTTCCAGAAACCTCAGATAGTTACAGCCATCGCCCAGCAGGACACATTTGCCAGGAATGTTCAGTTGCATTGTCTTCTTCATTTCCCCCCCCCCCCCCAATTCAAATTCCTTGAACAAGAAGCACCGCTATGAAGGCGCTGTCAATGTCTTAATATAAACACCCAGAAACATGCCTTACAGTAGCACTTTAGTCACATTCGTATGTTACACAGTTTATTTGTGTTTGTAGGCCTATGCAATTTGTGTCTCTGTGTTTCACAGAAAAAGAGAGATGGGTAGATAAGAAAGAGAGAGAGAGAGAGAGAGAGAGAGAGAGATTAATCCTAATGAAATGATATCTCTGACCTCCTGCAGTTTACTGAATACAGTAAACTGGGTAGTGATAGAGGTTGATTGACCCATCATGCACTGAATCCGGCCCTTAACAGCATAAATATTTGATCACACGAAGTAAAAATAACCCAGAATATCCCCTTTATCACTAAATTATTTTTTATTCTTGTATGGCGGATACTACATTATGAATTCAGGTGAAGGAATATGAATTGAGCCTAATATAGTATTCAGGAGAAGCAGATTTGAAATGTCATGGATTATTTAAAAGAGTTGTCTCCTCTGCGATAATGCATATAATTTTATATCAAAGACCTTTGAATCATTCTCTGCTTCCAAGGCAAGCAGTCTGGTCGCTGAGCACATTTTTATTTTATTATTTATTTTTAAAAATAAAGGAATTAAAGCGCCAGGACAGTATCTCAAACTATCTTTGCTCGTGAATTATAAACCATCGCTTAAAACATAGTGATATCAGAGGTGGGATAATGTAAGGATGTGAGAGTACGTGCGGAATAACGATGAGCCAAATGCGACAAAGGAAAAAGGGATAAAAAGTCCCTGGCCGTAGCCAAACAATAACATATCGCTATAAAATGGGCTAGCCTCGTAAACACGGGCAGAGAGGAGACTCTGAAAGCCACCACTAAATAAAATAGTGAGAAAAGGAAAGGAAAAACAAGGCACCTTCGGAATGTGACTAACGCCTGATAATTGGTGAAATAAACTAAATAAAAATAACACTCACACCCTCTGAAATGAATGTAAGCATAGAGAGGAAAGAGAAAAAGGAAGCCGAAAAACTCATTCCCTTGGCTTCAAGGCCAGAAATATCTCAAGCTGTGACAAACAAAGGAAATAATTATTTTTTCTTAAAACTGCAGCGAGACAAAGAATGACTAACCCTGACTTTTTCAAGGCTCGAAATGATAACGAAGCGCCAGGAAACGGAACTCAAGGGCTTAAATACTTGGCGGCAGGTACGGCAGGCGAAATTAATAATTAGCGGGGAAGAGCAAAACCCCGAGACGGAATGTGGAAAAAATCAGATAGATTGCTAAAAGGTGCAGAGAAGCAGAAAACTGTAAAAAACGAGGGAAGAAAGCCACAACCCATGACAAAGGAAGCATGCTGTTTCATACACCATAGCAGGGACTTACAGGTTGTTATGGTTTTTATTCTTCCTCTCTAAACAGGACTGATTTAAGAGACACCAGGTGAGTTAAATCTCTGGCCAATCAGTGGCATTAATCAATAAATTAACTATCGGTTGGAGAGGAAACCCAGCACTACTACTGGCCTCGAGGGCCAGATTTGAGTGTCCTTAGTCTGGGATCGACAGGTCTCAGCTGACTAACAGTCAAACCGACTCCATTTATGTCCAAAAGGGATACAAATGTATCAGAGTAAAAAACAGTTCTAGTCCAGTTTAATAGTGAATACAGTCAAGCCGGAAAGTCTGAACACCCCTTTCACCTTCTCCACATTTTATTGCGTTACAGACATATTCTACAATAGATTGAGTTCATTTTTTGTCTTAAAATTCTACACAAAATAGCCCATAATGACAAAAACATGTTTTTAGAAATTTTTGCAAATGTATTAAAAATTGAAAACTGAAATTTCTCATTTTCATAAGTATTCATACCCTTTGCTTTAACATATTTTTAAAGTATTTAATATTTGGTCGTATATCCTTTGCATGCTGTTACTTCCTGAAGTATGTGACCCATCAACATCAAAAGACTCTTGATATCTTATTTCCAGGTACTGTTACAAGCGATACTATAAGCTCTCTGCATTTGAATGAATCTCTGGGAATTGGGGGGTGAGACTAGATTCAGCTGTAAATTACGCTGGTACAGTATAGAACACATGACTGGCGAAATGGCTGTACGCATCAAGGGTCTCAGGTATCAAACGAGCCCCAAACCATCACTCTGCGGCCAGATATGGAGTAGATGTGGATGGAGCCCTTTAAGGGTTGTTTCTCCTGACTTTTTTCCCCATAGAGTTCTATAGGAAAATGAGTCAGGAGAAATAACCCTTGCAGTGATCCATCCACATCTACTCCATATCTGGCAACAGAGTGATGGTTTTGGGGCTCGTTCTCACTTTGTCATTATGGGCTATTTTGTGTAGAATTTTGAGACAAAAAAATGAACTCAGTCTATTGTAGAATATGTCTGACACGTAATAAAACGTGGAGAAGGTGAAAGGGGTGTGCAGACTTTCCGGCTTGACTGTATGTTCATGGAATGGAGTAATGCAGAAGTGGATTCCTGACTGATAGGATAGAAACTGGGCAGTGATATTTTAACGTGTAATCACTTGATATAGCAGGCAGCTGACCCAGCAGGATAATAATAATAATCGTAATAATAATAATAATAATAACAATAAAAACAAAAACAATAATAATAATAATCTAGGCGATTGGTGGGAACATCTGGCATTTCACAGCACATCTCCGCAGTTTTCTCTGAATTAGAAAACCGTGGATTCACAAGTTTTTGGTACAGACTGTTGCCAAATGAAACCTTTGGTCAACGTATTATTATGAAAGAGATGCAACCCCTCTCTGAATACATACTTGTGACACTGTACGGAGGGTGGGAGTTGGGTGATGGAACAATAATTTCAACAGCTACAGAGTCTCGAAGATGAAAGCAACACCTGTCAGTCTATCTACCTGCAGACGATGGACACTATCTGGCCCAGAAACCAGCCCCCTTGGTCTATTTTGGTATGTTTTATAGAGAAATGACAGGGAGAAAAGAACACAGAGAAAGGAGAGAGGGGACTGGAGGTGTACACCACCATAAAGCAATTTTCAGGAGTTCAGCTGGCTGTGAGAGTATAATCAACCCTCTATTCCCCTGCTGCCAGCTCTGTTATTGTTTTTCTAAAGTAAAGTCTTCCCTGGTCCCAGGGATGGCTCCAATAAATTTCCACTGTGAGATGTCAAGTCAATTTTAGAAATGATTGGCTGAAACAAAACAACCCCCCCCCCCGTCCAACACACACACACACACACACACACACACACACACACACACACACACACACACACACACACACACACACACACACACACACACACACACACACACACACACCACACACACACCACACACACCACACACACACACACACACACACACACACACACACACACACACACACACACACAAAACCTCTCCCATTCCCCTCAAAATAACAAGAACAAAGTACCTGTGAAAAGTATCCAAAAACCCTGCTGGTAAATATGACCGAGTCTTTCACAGTCTCAATTTTCAAAACTTGAGCCCTCTCTGTCAGAGGCGAACTATGGAGATCCCACAGTCGAGTCACAAGTGTTGCTTTTCATTTATTGAAATGTAACGGTGGCTAACTGGCCATAATTTCTTACTGAACGAAATACGGCACCTTGAAGCCAAGTCATCTGGGAGTGAGAACTCGGAGTTTAGAATTAAAGTTTCGTACACAAAAAAAAGTTGCTCACCGGCATTAAAGCAACACTGTAATTGTTCGGTTTGCAGTGCGGGCCAAACTAAGATCTCAAATATACCGAAAAATAGAGGACATTTTTTCCAGCCTTGACAAAATAAGTGGTGATTCTTTTCTGATTTCTTGGCATCAAACAGACGGCACACTGTTTCACCCTAAACAGGTTGCTCGTCTGTTTTTTTAAATATTTGTACTTGATTTCTTGGCAGAAATTGACAGGAGCAGAATGATGGCTTCACAGCCTGCTTGGCTTTGGGATGAGCAGCAACCTTCTCAGAAATGACATCTTTTATTTGTAAAGAGGAGAAAGGCTGGGACTGGGTGTGGGATACCCTGCTGGACCATCGCGCCGGCGGGCAACAAAATGGCGGATGGAAGGGCGACACCACGCAGGGGCTTGCCATTTTTTTATTGGCTCCTTAACCCCTGTCTTCTCAGGATGAACACCTCAAACTGCCCTTTGACACGCCCGCCCAGTCTCTTCCTCAGGTGGTACCAATGATTCTGTGCAAGCAGGCAGTCTAACATGCTTTTGGCCTCTCGCTACTGCAGCGGCATCTTTGTGTAGTCCATACAGAGCCAGAGTGTTGAAGATTCTGCTCCGCAGTTAATATATATACAGTCAATCTGAGCTCATAGCACAATAGACACTGCTATTGTATTTTTAGATCATACAAATTACAGTCCTGATGCGCTACTTGCTTTTCCCATGGCCTCAGAAATCGAGAGAATATCAGAGAGAGGGAGAAAGGTTGCAGTGATTAAATTAATTATGTTGGAAAATGTTTTTTTTTAAAAAATGTGTTAGACTAAATTTCCCATATCATAACCTTAAACGCCTGTACACTTTCGAAAAGGTGAAAAAAAACATTTTATATGGGCAAACGTGACACCTATGACAAAATAAAATCTAATTAATGGAAAACTTTAGCTGGCTAGAATTAGCGATACTGAATTGGCTTTGTTTTTGTTTATTTTCTGGTCACGTCAGCCCACGTTAACGAAGTTAACTTAACGTTTATTATTTTATCACCACCTGTTGCTAGGCAGAATTAGTAGGGGCAGAAATGTTTCAGCCCCTCCGCCCAACATAATTTGCGGCAGGTTTCCCCTGCTTATGCAGATCACGCTCACATTGTTTCCCTAGCAACGGTGGGGCGCTGCCCCACAGCAGAGACTAGAGACATAGGACAGGGATCGCAGTCCGCAGCGTGAGCACACACATACACACAAAGGAAACTACTCAAAAACAGCTCTATAAGGAGTGTGAGTCAAGTTTATTATATTTATACAAGCCAATTTCACGATTAAATCACTGTTTTGTATTAAATATAAAATACATTTTGGCACAACGTTCAGATGTTACGAGTATCTTGCACAACAGCGCTATGTCTGGTGGGGACCTGCCCCTAATGTAAAAACGCCACTGCTTGCATTCCTTGCTTCCTGTTTGAATTATTCTTATTGATTATTGGGTAACGCTGATTAGTTACCATTTTTTGCCATTGATTTCATCTTTTTTTCTCTGTCAAGCCACAGAGGGAGAAACTAAATGGGTATCATATGGCTGTGAAAAATATCATTTAGGGTTGCGAAGAATTGCTGACAGACATGTTTGTCCATTCTGGGCATCAGCACATCAAGAAATATTCAGGTTGTATCCTGGAATTTTACCACAGTTTTAGCTGTGATGAGCCTCCCCCCTTGGGGCCTTGCCACACCTATTTGAGCACCGGCAAAGGCACATCTTGCAGTTTCTGAGCTCCAGAATATGAAACAGGATAGGTTATTAATTCTCTTTCCTTCCCCACTGGTTATGTGTGACGGTCACTGTGAGGTGTCATGTGATTAATTATCTCAATTTGGCATGTAAGAAGTCAAATTAAATCTTCAGTACCGGCCGCAAAGGTTTCTGGTAAATATATAAATAAATAACGTACATTTTTGTTAAAATGGCATTTTAACTTCAAAATTCCTGTACTTATTTATTTTGAAATCTCAACATTCGAGCATCATTTTTGCTTTTTTGTGTCGATACAACGATACAGCAGAATGATACCAGGCTCTTATACACTACAGCCAAGGTAGCAAAATCTGAGCTCATAGCACAATTTTTTAGACTAGTCTGACAATTTGAGCTACTAGGTAGGTCATCCTGGGTAGTGAGGTCAATTTTTCAGAAAACCTGCCGAAAATATCTCTATCATGCGATCAAGGTCAATACTGAAGCGTGGACCTCCGCTCTCATCTGGCAATGGCCGAGAAATGTACATTTCAACCTTGAAAGCTTTAACAATCACAATAATAAGTATGTTGATTAAGACATTCTTGAGCAACTGAAACAGTATTTCCAGACAGAAAGACATTTCCTGTCAAAGGTCACGTCAGTCTTCCATGTAACATCTGGGCTGCCTCCGTCAGTATACTGCATTGGGATACAGACACTTAAAAGGCTAATTTTTTTGTCGCTGTGGGGTTTTCCTTCTCCAGAGAGGAGCCATTTAGCACCATGGGCTGCATGGTGCAACAGGGGAAGATCACCTATATGCATCTTGTGTAAGATAACAATGGTAATAGACTCACCTGTCGATGTCTGTCTCCAGTGGCCCCTTTGACTCCGCCTCGCTATGCCCACAGGCCCAGTTACCATTCCCATCAACTAGACCGGTCTTACCCTGCACGCTTGATTTATGGCAAACCGCAGCCAAAAGATACATGTGCACCATCCCCTTCCAACTTCCTCCCCACGAGACTTACAACAGAGATTGAAGTAAATGTTTTCTCATCCTGACCTGGTATTGAGATTTGAGTGCTGGATGCTATTGGTCAGAAATGTCCTCAAACTCAGCAGCGGAACATCTCGCTCCATCTGGTCTTTCAGGCTTTTCGGGAATTAAATTTCATTTTCTTAAAGAGCTGACTGAACCCATAGTCCCAGTAATAGCTCCCCAAAACCCTGCACTTTCTTAGGTTGAGGGGGCGAAACCCCATAGTAGATAGGCTTTTGCCACATCATAGTGCCTGGATCTGAAGTTTAATGGTGAGAAGGAGTATCTGGTGAACAAAAGGTCATAATCTAAATCAGAATATGCCATATGGGGATGATCTATAAGGGTGTATGCACTTATCCCTAATCAGATGTGTTCAGTCAATGTCTGCCAGTATACAAGCTCTTTGTCTGCGGTCAATAGATTAATTAATTTTGTCAATCTACTGGCAAGTTAAGCCAATAATCACAGTGTTGTTTTCTGCCATTCGGCCCTTCGTGATGTTAATGGGAGTGTAATGTTCTCCTTCTGTCAAGCATTTTATAGTTGAGACATCAGTACTTGCTGGGCTTCATTTCCAGCCTTTGGGTATCCCCAATATTAATAACCCATATAGTATTACTGTATAATGGTTTAATTGTTAGCCCTCTCCCTTTTTATGATGGTGTATTACATTATGCTAAGTCAGTCTGGTTAGGGTTTATGATGCCTCATGGGTATCTTCAATGAGAAGGATCAGGCTCGTTTGTTTTCTGTTGCGTCCTTGCGTATCTGTCATGAGAATAATCCTGATTTCAAAGTTTCACTCGTGAGGTTATGAGTTAAAATGGTATGGTTTTGGGGTACGGGAAATTAAAACCTTCCCATTCATTGTCAGACCTCTTACAGAAACCTCCCAATAAAATGTACATACTTCCTTATCTGGCCACCACCATGTGGGGGCTCATCACAGCTAAGACTGTGGTAAAATTCCAGGATACAACTTGAGTATTTCTTGATGTGAGACCTAAATATAGGACAGCTTGATGGGTGGACCCATACTGTCTTTTAATAATGAGAGCGTCTGTTTTCCATGCCTATTTGGGGGACCCTACCCTTGTGTAGCCTCATATTGGGGATACACGGCATGTTTACATGCTGCTTATTCCTCCACAGACTCCCCGACTTTTTACGACACCCCTGTTACCGTCGCCTAGTTGGTCGCACCTCTGCCTAATTGATTTCCCACTACCCAACAGAACTCAGTGAGCCGTTTTGCATCAGTATGCATCAGTCTTGCTCATTTAGTCTATCAGCTGTAAACCATCCCTGGTTTTGAAAAGTAGCAGGAAGTCCATATGTCTGTGAGGGAGTCCATATGTCTGTGATGGAGTCCACTAACTACACCTGCCTGATCAGAGACAGACGCTGCGCTCAAACTGTTCCAAAATTCACTATTGTCAGTTTTCTCCAATGTAGGATTGTTAAACAATTTCATATTATCTGCAATGAACTAGGTTTAAATGGTTCCTGGACTTGGGCTGTAGACAAGTTATAACAGGGCTTTACTCCCTAGGTGGATTCGCCAGTGTCACATGCTATAATGTGAAGTCTATAATGTCCACTGATACTGACTTGACATATGGGCCCAGTCACCTCCAGCCTAACTTTCACCTAGTAGGCCTTCTCAAGACTCCAAACCTCAGTGACATACAAAGATACACACGTTTATGCCTCAAAGCCAGTACCTCTTTCCCTCTTTTGCATTTAGGCCATAACATACACTTACCATAGGAGGCTCTAAGAGGCACAAATAAGACACTCTGTCCCTTGAACAAACCTCCATTGGATGAAGAACTTGTCTATTCCAACCACCCTAAGACTCCTGATCCTTTACTATTTTCATTCGTACCTGTCTGAGTATATTGGTTCACTTCTTCTTTTTCACAGATTTTTTCTCTTTTTCTCCCAATTTGGTAGCCAATTGAATCCTATGTTATTCAATTCCCCCCATGTAGAAAATGCTTGAGAATTCGCCGCTACACAAACCCGTCAGCCGGTAGTAGAAAGGATGGCGCCACGTCCTCTTCAGGGCGTGAGTCCTCGAGCTACTGACTGCGATTCCAACTCGCCCGGGGCAGTGGCCGCCAATTTCCACTCCCTCAAGGCACCGGCCCTATTCGGACCTGGCGGGACCGGGCATAGACTGAATGTCTGCTCTTTTACCGTTGCGCCACCGCGGCGACCCTGTATTGGTTCACTTCTGATCAAACCAGAATGCCACCCATCATTGCCACCAATTGGCAGAGCTGGCAGAAGAGGAAAAAATGCTCAATAAACGGATTGAGCTACCTCCAGCCCATGAGAGAATAGCGAGCATATTGATTTGGACAAAATTTAGAAGCGAGACCTCAATTTGGTCTCTGATTTCCCACAGCAATATTCATGTCAGTTTAATAGTTATAATGAATTGAGGGAAAAAAGAGCATCTTCATGGTCGAAGGCTGTTGCCCTTGTTGGGCTATAAAGTTTTAAGACAGACTGTCCAGATTAAAGGTGTGTCTCCTGGTTATTTGTAGGCATGGTTCTATAACCCCCGCCAAAAAAAAAAAAAAGAAAAAGAAGAAAAAGGGTTTTAATATTTCAACACGGTGGCATGCCCCTTCTGCTTCTGCAAAAATAACATAAAAAGTAAATAAATGAATTGCCTACCATCTGATTGTCCATTCAGTCAAGGAAACTGTACATTTCTGAAAAAGACCCTGTGTCACTGTGAATGAAATTAACTCCACCCTGTGCATTAGCACCGATAACAAAACACGGATAAACAAAATGCTAATAAAAAGGTGGACAGATAAACAAATGCAATATTTC
Source organism: Ilyophis sp. 1 JC-2022 (assembly GCA_022702515.1). NCBI lineage: Eukaryota > Metazoa > Chordata > Actinopteri > Anguilliformes > Synaphobranchidae > Ilyophis > Ilyophis sp. 1 JC-2022. Next base: position 42,622,268 of record CM040398.1, on the reverse strand, counting down.
ATTCTCCAGAAGAGGACATCTCTCATATAATTGTGTAATTCAGATGGATTTGCATATCAGGCATGAAATAAACAGACACAATTGATAATAATGAAGAGAAAATATGTGCCAAAGTGCACAGAATGCTAAAAAACGTGGAACCTCCCCTGCCGGCTGTTAAAAACCACTGTACTCAATTAAGTGCTGATCTTGAATAAATAACCCATGAAACGCATGTCTGTTGATTCATCGCTCAATGGCCTAGTTTCTGATCCTCCAACTAAACAGCACATTATTAAACCTGCACGGACGAGAGACTCCATTCTGGATCAACACTTTGACAAGTAAATAGACTGGCGTCAGTGCAAAATCCATTTATAAATATGGAAACAGTGTTGAGCAGTGACTGAGGAGCTATAGCCAACTCTGAGATTGCAGGTGCAAATCCCAAGTCCTCACTTGGGATTTGCACCTGCAATCTCAGAGTTGGCTATAGCTCCTCAGTGCCAATTATTTTACGAGTAATTCTTCGCTAGACTTCACATCGGCATCAGTGAAAATGTACACTCAAATAAATAAATGAATACATAAATAAATGTACATATTTCCTATTAAACATTTCTGCTATGTAGGCACTTTTTTTATTTGTGTATTTTTTTTTTTCTGATTCGGTGGTTGTTATTTGCAGTGACAGGACTCAGTCAATGTTTGACTTCAACACTTTTTTTCTGGTTTGATGCAGGGCATGTTACCATGGTAACCCCAGCCTCAAAAAAACTTTTAAAAAGTTTGCTGAGGAGTGGGTTACAAAGCTCTAACTTGAGAATGTCTAAAAATATTTACCCAGAAGTACTTGCAAGACTTGTAAAACAAAAAATAAGTGTAAAATTGTATCTTTTCTCTTATTTCTGTACCTTTTACATATTATTGATATTTCCTTGTCACTAATTTCATTTTGTCACTGGGATTGGCTTATAGTTATTATGTCTTAATAAAATGGATAGTTCTACTTACTGATTGATCAAATTATTTATCTCTGTGTATGCTTATGGGATATGACAGCTAAAAATTCAATTTCAGGATACAGTGGAATGTGTTTTTAATTTTCTTTTATGACAATGTGTTACAATATTCCCTCTCTTTGTGTGGTTACTCTCTTGTCTGAATCTGAATGCCATGACACAGATTTCCCAGGTATATTGTGGTATATTGACAGCAAAGGGTCTGACTAAGTAGTGTCAAAACTTTGGTTTGGTGGTTTCTAACAGGTGATTCTGTGCGCCCATTTCAAAATGTCTTTAATACTGCTCAACAGAAAGATGGATTACTGTTCCCCACAAATGGGATTTCACAAATCACCTTGGGTAATGGCAGCAATTTAGGGTGAGAAAAACCACTATTGCTGCATCTTTTTATGTTTAAAAGCTGACTATTTTTGCGCCGTGCCTCTAAAAGCCGACAGCTGGGGTGCTCAAGGATACTGGGTTTAACGTAGCAGGGTCTCCAGCTGATAATCCTCTCAGAACCGTGGCCAATGAAACTTTGAGCAGAGTTTTAAAGTATCTAGCAGGGATTGACCCAGGTTGATAGGAATGCTGATCAACCACAAATGCAATTATATGTAGGTCTGTCCAGATCCTGAGCAGGAGTAGTCATGTCGAGCGGAAGTAGTCATATCGAGCGGAAGTAGTCATGTCGAGCAGAAGTAGTCATGTCGAGCGGAAGTAGTCATGTTGAGCGGAAGTGGTCATGTCGAGTGGAAGTAGTCATGTCGAGCGGAAGTGGTCATGTCGAGCGGAAGTGGTCATGTCGAGCGGAAGTAGTCATGTCGAGCGGAAGTGGTCATGTCGAGCGGAAGTAGTCATGTTTATACTATGTTAAAACACCATAAAAAACAGTGGTCGGTATTAAATCATCATATTTCTTACCTTTGACCCATTATTAATCGCAAGCCTTTTTTCTCCAGAAACACTGTCTGGTGGGTCATCAGCAAGATGTATGTCAGCTAAGGAGGTTTCAGCAGAAACCAGGCTGCTGTAATTCTCCATTCAGATAGCTCGTTAGCTCTCAGCAGAGTGAAAAAGGAGGGCTGCAACAATTAGACCAGCCTTACAGGCTTTCCACATTGGGAGACAAAAAAATGAAACAAAAAACAAACAAACATTTCAACAGGATAAAACATAAAAGGAACAGTTTTGTTGCTTTGGCATACAGGACACAGAGTGCTAGCTGTTGAATTTACATTTAAGTCCTGGAGCTCTGTTGAACTTGAGCCATGTCAGCTCTCATGAGAAGAACTGACTAATAGAGCTCTCAACAGAAGTGCAGCCACTGTCTACAGGCATTAGTGCTATGCTACTGAGAGCCTTGTCTAACTATATTTAATGCAATAATATGTTGTGTGAGTACAAGATTTGAGTGCAAGCAATAGATTTGAGTGTGAGCAGAGTAGATTTGAGTTTGAGCAGAGTAGATTTGAGTGCAAGCAGAGTAGAGTCGAGTGTGAGTAGAGTAGATTTGAATGTGAGCAGAGTAGATTTGAGTGTGAGCAGAGTAGATTTGAGTTTGAGTAGAGTAGATTTGAGTGCAAGCAGAGTAGATTTGAGTGTGAACAGAGTAGATTTGAGTTTGAGCAGAGTAGATTTGAGTGTGAACAGAGTAGATTTGAGTTTGAGTAGAGTAGATTTGAGTGCAAGCAGAGTAGATTTGAGTGTGAGCAGAGTAGATTTGAGTGTGAGCAGAGTAGATTTGAGTGTGAACAGAGTAGATTTGAGTGCAAGCAGAGTAGAGTTGAGTGTGAGCAGAGTAGATTTGAATGTGAGCAGAGTAGATTTGAGTGTGAGCAGAGTAGATTTGAGTTGGAGCAGAGTAGATTTGAGTGTGAGTAGATTAGATTTGAGTGCAAGCAGAGTAGATTTGAGTGTGAGCAGAGTAGATTTGAGTGCGAGCAGAGTAGATTTGAGTGTGAGCAGAGTAGATTTGAGTGTGAGCAGAGTAGATTTGAGTGCAAGCAGAGTAGATTTGAGTGCAAGCAGAGTAGAGTTGAGTGTGAGTAGAGTAGATTTGAGTGTGAGCAGAGTAGATTTGAGTGTGAGCAGAGTAGATTTGAGTGTGAGCAGAGTAGATTTGAGTGTGAGCAGAGTAGATTTGAGTGTGAGCAGAGTAGATTTGAGTGTGAGCAGAGTAGATTTGAGTGTGAGCAGAGTAGATTTGAGTTTGAGCAGAGTAGATTTGAGTTTGAGCAGAGTAGAGTGTGAGTAGAGTAGATTTGAGTGTGAGTAGATTTGAGTGTGAGTAGAGTAGATTTGAGTGCAAGCAATAGATTTTAGTTTGAGCAGAGTAGATTTGAGTGTGAGTAGATTTGAGTGTGAGCAGAGTAGATTTGAGTGTGAGCAGAGTAGATTTGAGTGTGAGCAGAGTAGATTTGAGTGTGAGCAGAGTAGATTTGAGTGTGAGCAGATTAGATTTGAGTGCAAGCAGAGTAGATTTGAGTGTGAGCAGAGTAGATTTGAGTGTGAGCATAGCTAATTTGAGTGTGAGCAAAGTAGATTTGAGTGTGAACATAGCTGATTTGAGTGTGAGCAAAGTAGATTTGAGTGTGATCAGAGTAGATTTGAGTGTGAGCAGAGTTGATTTGAGTGCAAGCAGAGTAGAGTTGAGTGTGAGTAGAGTAGATTTGAGTGCAAGCAATAGATTTGAGTGTGAGCAGAGTAGATTTGAGTGTGAGTAGATTTGAGTGTGAGCAGAGTAGATTTGAGTGTGAGCAGATTAGATTTGAGTGTGAGCAGAGTAGATTTGAGTGTGAGCAGAGTAGAGTTGAGTGTGAGTAGAGTAGATTTGAGTGCAAGCAGAGTAGATTTGAGTGCAAGCAGAGTAGATTTGAATGTGAGCAGAGTAGATTTGAGTGTGAGCAGAGTAGATTTGAGTGCAAGCAGAGTAGATTTGAGTTTGAGCAGAGTAGATTTGAGTGCAAGCAGAGTAGAGTTGAGTGTGAGTAGATTTGAGTGTGAGCAGAGTAGATTTGAGTGTGAGCAGATTAGATTTGAGTGTGAGCAGAGTAGATTTGAGTGTGAGCAGAGTAGATTTGAGTGTGAGTAGAGTAGATTTGAGTGTGAGCAGATTAGATTTGAGTGCAAGCAGAGTAGATTTGAGTGTGAGCATAGCTGATTTGAGTGTGAGCAGATTAGATTTGAGTGTGAGCATAGTAGATTTGAGTGTGAGCAGAGTAGATTTGAGTGTGATCAGAGTAGATTTGAGTGTGAGCAGAGTTGATTTGAGTGTGCAGAGTAGATTTTAGTGTGAGCAGAGTAGATTTGAGTGCAAGGGTACAATTTTCAGGACAATTCTGCTCTCAAATCAAACTCTTCTCCTCTCTACCTTTTGGTGTTTTATAGGCTCCATATTATAAATTCATGGTACAAGATTGAAAGGGAAATAATGAGGCAATCAGGACACATCTTGTCATTTGTCACATGCAAAGCCTGTGAGATTACAAGACCCCAGTGATTACAATACAGGTCACAATGTATTTCTCATTCATGTTTTCAACATGATATTCTTAATGTAGTGTTTAAGATCAGGCAATGTTCCTTACAGAAATGGCCAACTGCAGCTGTTACCGCATTCAAAGGCATCCGACCAGATCAGAGGCTTGGTCAAGCTGCCCAGTCATCATAAATGGAAAGCACAGGCACTTTTGGTAGTTTGCCTATAGTGTCTATTTGTCTGTGTGTGCACTTGTGTATTTACGTGTATTTACGTGTATTTGCACGTTTGAACTCCTTACTGGACCATGGAGAAAAGCTCTAATCTTTCAGTATACTGCAAGGCAAGGGAGAATTATGGGCGAGTGTATAATGTTGCATTGTTTGAAGTAATTACAGCTGAATTTCACAAAACATTTGTTGCGTTTGACATTAGTGCTGATTCCAATTTCCCAATTTGCCGCTTACAGAAATGTTAATTCTCCCAGTCTACAGAGAGGAGAGGGATAATAATATCTGACTGCTGGAGGTTACCGTAAGGTACCACAGTGTACCTTCTGTGGATGAGGTGCAAATTAATGTAAGGCTAAACTAGTTTTCTTTCCAAATGAAATGTTTATGTTTGTTTATGTTGTTCAATTAATTTTGGTCCCCCGAAATGGGAATGTATAAAAAGGACTGTAACTACACAGCTATGGCTGTAAATACCCTCAAATTAAAGCTGGCAGTCCACTTTAACCTCATGTTCATTGTTACAATTCAAATCCAGCGTGCTGGAGTACAGAGCCAAAACAACAGAAATCTGAATACTTATGGACCACACTGTGTATAGCACCATCAATAACATATGACTCTATATTAAAACAATTACATGCCTGTGTTTTAAATGGAAATAAAAGTGTTGGGAAGCTTTGGTGTGATGACACATCCAATAGAGCATGGATACTCAAATCTGGACCTGAAATGCAAATCCGGCCCGGGTTTTCTTTCTCCCAGGTAATTAACTGAACAATTAATGGTATCGATTGGTCAGACTGTCTTCACACCTGACTTCCAGGTAAAGGGATGGTGGAAAACCAGCAGTTCTCGGACCTCGAGGACCGAGATTTGAATACCAGGGAAATAGAGGGCTGTCAGGGTTCAAGTCTGTTTCCCGCACTTCAAGAAATTCTAAATTCTGTGATAATCTGGCAAGGCGGCAGCGCTGCTACGGACAGAAAAACCCGGAACAGTTGACGGAACATTTATTAGAAGGAACTTTACTTGGGGCCTTGCTAAATAAATTATTTTTTGTTTTTTTGTTTTTGCACGATGGCCCTTATCATTCTGGCCTTATCGTTCCACACAGAATGATCAGAACCCACCAGTTATCAGCATGTCAAATCAACAACGAGTCATTAAATTGTGCACATCTTGATGTGTACGGGCCAAGGTGGCACACTCTCTGATTTTGAGCAAAGTATAGGGGACCTTTCATTGTGAAAGGCACACGGTAGGGTATCTATCCCTGGCACTCTCTTTCAAAGGACCCGTTTAATAATCCTCTGGCACATGTGGGGCACCTCTCCAGCTGGCTGTTGCCGTGGTGATGACGGATGTTTCCGGACACGGCTACGCACCACCGGACGGCCGGCCCCATCTATCTCTGCCCCCCCGCTCCCTTATTTTGAGCAGCTAAACTGGGGCAGAAAGATGCTGTGTGGAAGACTTTGTGTCTCAGGAATTTGAGTTCTGTAGACAAAAAAGAATCCTAGAATGTTCGGTTGTGTCTGTAGTTGTGTTGAGATACTGAATGGAGTATCTCTGCTTAACCTTCGTAACGAGCTGCTATTTGCAGTCACTTATTACCGTGGCATTCAGATTTTTCCATCATTTTGTTACTTATTTATTTAGTGACGACTCAAAGAACACAAAACTGAAAAGCATGCTGTTGAGAATGGTAACTTTATTTTACCCTGACAGGAAATGTTTAAAGTCTAATTTTATCAAGATATTTTTGACTGAGCTGAGAACAGGTGAACTTGTGCCTTTTCTGCATTCAGTACGGCGGCCTGAGACAAACGTGGATATTATGTTTAGTTTAAGAGTCCCGTATTCTCTTGTACCGCACGGATATCCTAATGGACTAACGCTAATGAAAATGAGAGCGTTGGAGGCCAAGCGGTGGTTCTCCCTGTAATGAGAAAATAAAATAATGAAAATTTAAGGAGGAAAAGGATTATTCCCACAGCTCCATTAAGAATAACCTTCAGCCTCTTCACAATTAATTAAAAATAGCTCTCAATTAGCAAAATACGCCTTTAATATCACGCCGGCATTCTTCTGTTTCTCTTTCCCACAAAAGATTGGACACACATGGCATTTACTTGAAAACATTTTGTGTGAAATGTATTTTTTTTTAAATTGTGTTTTTAGAGCAGTCATGCTGTTGTGTGTGTGTGTGTGTGTGTGGGACTGAGGACAGAGACCTATCCCCTGAGTATAATTAATACTTCTGAACCATGAGGACTAAATGACCAGCCATTATATTCAGGGCGTGAAATTAACACCAGTCACCAGCCAAATGCTGGTAAAACTTTGATTGTGGCTGGTCAGATTTTTACTCTAGCGGCCACTTTGGCTGGTAACCAACCAACTTGTGTTATATTGTATAGTGTAATGTGACTGGTAAAATGTTGAAAATGGCTGGTGATTTTTAGCCAGTGGGTGAAAAAGTTTATTTCATACCCTGATTATATTAGCCAGTTCTGCAGGTCTTCTTGCCATCTACAAATGTGAGTGAACATGACTACACCATAGAAACAGTGGCGCCGCCAGGGGGGGCCACGGCCACCCTGATAAAATCGCTGGCCCCCCCACTGGCCCCCCCACTGGCCCCCCCTCGCGGCTCGCGAGTCGCATATGCATAATATGCTTCCGAGTCTGCATAATATGCTTCTATCTGATATTTTACATTAGGTACTATTCATTTAAATCAATAATGTATATTTTTTTATATACTACAACAACATAATAGAATTCCTGAAATTCAGTTATGGCTTTTGGTTTTGGTGTGCCACCCCAAGATTTTCAGTGCCCCACCCCCCCCCCTGGCCCCCCTTATGAAAAATTTCTGGGGGTGCCACTGCATAGAAATGCAGTCTGCTGGTATCCTACATGAATCCAGTTCAGTAAATTTTAATCAAACTTTAAATAAAACAATTCCCTTGTGGAAAAAAACAATATAAAATAACGCACTCACCTGAAATAACAAAGTCAAGAATGTTTCCGTGACAACACTGAAACTCACACAGCACAGGCCACGCGCCCTGCGTTCACGCATTTCACTCCCGCCATGCAGCATGCGCGCTTGCTTTTACGCAGGCGACAGCACAGGTCAAGAGTATTGAGGACTGTTGACGGGGAGTTTGAGTAGCTAAGTGGCTGTTTCACAGTTCGTTACAGGAAAGGGAGGTGACACTTTTTCCTGCAGCTGTGTGAGAGAAGTGAGGCGTTGCGCTGCCAGGAACTTTTCCACCCACTGGCCTGAGGGCCACATGCATCGTGCGCGTCGACCGCCCACGCGGCCCCAGTCCAGCCGCCCTCAACGGCGGATTGTTGCTTCGTACCCCGCTCTACACGAACATGACTTCTGTTGCTCGGCTTTTAGCCGCGCTCTTTCCTATCTTCGTTCATTTATTCGGTGGAGGTGAAAATCTCCACCGCGGGTCTCGAGCGAGGGCTCGTGGGCGCTCCGCGACGGCGTCCATCTGGCGCACTGAAGCTGAGGGCTGACTCACCGATGTTTGAACGAGACTGGCTGCGACTGCTGCGTGCACACGCTGCAGTGCAGGAGGGACCAGACGGTGCCAGTCTCACCCCATCTGGGACTGCGTCGTCACAGTGACGGGGTGTTTCACGCAGCGGTGAAACATCAGCGGCCTTTTTATTCACCACAAGAGCTACCACCCTTATATTGTACATCTAAGTGTGTTTCTAATCTCAGAAAGTAGGAGTTTCTCAGGTGTTCTAACCATAATGATATTATCGCGCTGACAGTATGGTAATGCAGTAATACCCAGCTGACACCAAATAAATACAAAATCTCTCTTTCTGCCTCAGCAGGTGTGTAATGAATATTCACATGCAAAATGGCTGCACCCCCCCCCCCCCCCTCTTTTCTGACCAGTCGTCACAATTATTTGAGCTCCTTGCATAGCAACAGAATATACGGTGATAGCAAGGTTCTGGCTAGGCTCGTACACTGGTCTCCCGGGTACATTGGGTATGCTTTTTTTTTTTTTGCACATGCTAAAGGTCTTAGTAAATCAGGCTCATCGCATCTTTAGAAAGTGGAGGATAGTGTAGCGATCTGCTCCTAAGGCGGCCTAACTCACTCGCTAAAGGCAAATGCATCTTTAGCGCAGTGGTTAGCACGATGACCTCGTGTTTGAGCTCAGACAGAACCAAGCCATTACAATACGATGGTGAGGTGGAAATTAACCTGCTGACTGAAGTCTGAAGAATGAGAATGTGAATGAGAGCCCCGCCCCCTGCATATGCTGGGCAATCGGCGAGTAACAGAGAGAGCGTGTCTCTCCTCCTGAAGGACGGACGGCGCAAGCGGGTCAGTGGGGAGGCGCAGCCTGTCAAAACGTGGGAGCATACGACCCGAATTCTTAGCGACGGTGTGGGCCTGTGAGGCCCTGTGAGGCCCTGGGAGAGGACCGGCCGGCCGATCGTAATCGCCCCCGATAAAAAAAACATGATGGATGCGGAGTGTCCGAAAGACAAAGGCGCTCGTTTACGGATGGCGAGAAATAAAAGAGTGTTCAAGGGCTGGGAAGGGAAGGCGCCACAAAGGGAAACGCCATCCAGTGTCTCCCCAGAGAAATGATGTGCGGGCGATAATGATGGGGACCGTAGCAGAGGGATCAGGACTTTAATAAGGCCTCGGGAATGGATTCTGCTAAGATAATGAGAGCGGCTGAGATCTCTTTGATGAGGACGTCTCCTTGAGTTATTGCCAGACTTTTTAACAGTCCGCTCATTGGGACATGTGTGTTTGAGGTCTTCCATTCAGCTATCAGCTATGTGAGCCGATGCTCACAGTACTGTTCATCGACTAGTTTATACTACGGCCAGGCACATTGACACAGTAGCTCCATTAGGATTCAATTAGCCAGATGCAATGCTGTGGACATCCATCCAAATTACAGAAGGCATTAGTTGCAGTGCTTTTAGTCAGTTCAATTTTCTAAACTATTCTTAAAGAAATTTCAAATGGCAGATTAAGAAGTGGATTGTACAGTAACAGAATTAGGTTATGTCAGAGCTAGCATGATCACCTTGATCCCATAGACCAGCGGTTCCCAAACTTAGTCCTCAGGGACTACTGTGTGCTAGTTTTTGTTCCAACCACAATTGCAATCCCATTATTTTAATAAACTGTTAATTTTTCTTAATTAGGTTATTTTCACGTTTAAAGGGATTATCCCCTTAAGACACATTCAGTCTGAAATGGCTTGTGCTTATTGTGCTATATTGCAAGCAATTATATAAAAACAGGTAACTATTTTTTTTAACTGGTCAAATTAAACACCAAGGTGAATCAATAGGCTCCTAATTGCTGACAGTGTGGACATATGGTCATGAAAAATAACATTTTGGTAGATAATGAAGAATTCAAAGACAAAGCAAATGACAATGAGCCAAATCTGCATTGTGTTAATAAGTTTAAGGAAAAAAATGATGAAAGAACTTCAACACATGTGTTCAACAACCTAATTAGGAGCCAATGCTTTTTTCCTTTTTCTTTGCTCTACTAATTAATTTAAATCTGTCTTTTTGGTGAACTTGTTGTAAGAAAAATAATACAGGTGAGTCATTAATAAATCCTCTTAGGCTGTTCATCATTAGATGGATTTATTTATTTATTTATTTATTTATTTATTTATTTATTTATTGAGGTGATTCACAATTTACAATTTAGTCATTTAGCAGACGCTTTTAGCCCAAGCGACTTACAAATGCGCATTTCAAGTGGTCAGCAAACGCCCCAAGAGCAAGAGATATGCAAACATACAATCATATAAGTTCCACAGCCGAGGGGCATGCTTTGAGACCTACGAAAAAAGCATTCGTTTTTTTGAGGTGTAGTCTGAAAAGGTGAGTTTTTCGATGACAGCCAGTGAATCTGCATCTTTGTCTGATTGGAAAAAGTCATTTCACCATTGGAGCTTGAGGGCTGAGGCAGCTAGGAGAGGCTGTCGGGTGCTCAAAGAAATGGGAGTGCCAGCTGGCTAGTGGATGCTGAATGGAGATGCCCGGCCTGAAAGAAACACTTTGGAGCCATTGACAGTGATTGAAGCATGCGTCCACAGGGAAGCCTTTTAGTGGGAGGATCAGGGAGTTCTCCAGCTTCAGGTGGCGGGTGGACATCCAGGCTTCAATGTCTGCCAGGCATGCAGGGATATGTGCCTGATCTTGAGTGTCAGAAGGGAGGAAATGAGTTGAGTGTCACGAGCATAATGATGACGTGACAAGACATGAGCAAGGACACCTGGATCAAGTGATTTAGAGTAAAGATGAGAGGACCTAGCACTGAGCCCTGTGGGACACCGGTGGAGAGGGGGAGAAGGGAGGAGACAGAGCCCCTCCAGGCCACATGGTAGGATCAATCTGCTAGATATGAGGCAATCCATGTGAGGCTGGAGCCTGACATGTCCATTTCTGCAAGGGATGAGACAATGAGCCGGTGGATGACTGCGTCAAACACAGCAGACAAGCCGAGCAGGATGAGTACAGGCCTCGTTGACTTAGCTTTCGCTGAGCGAAGAGCACCTGTGACGAGAGTGGTCTCAGTGGAACGGCCAGACCTGAAACCTGATTGGTTGGGGTTGAGGAGGTTATTCTGTTGCAATCAAGGGGCATGCTTTTGAGACCTACGAAAGAAGAGAGAAGCATTTGCTTTTTTGAGGTGTAGTCTGAAAAGGTGAGTTTTTAGATGACAGCCAGTGAATCTGCCTCCTTGTCTGCTTGGGAAAGGTCATTTCACCATTGGGACAGTTGATTGCAGACTGCATTTGTCAAGAGTTTTAAATAAAAAAATAGAGGAGTGAGAGGTTGTTAATTGTGTACATCTGCTGGACCCTGGCTGACACGGGCCCTCTTTAGACCAGTCGAAAGAGAGCAGCCGATGAGATTTCACAGATTACATAAATGAGAAAAAGGAAATGTGGCACTCTGTCTCCCTGATCTCTTATAAATTGGCCATAAATCATTGTTCATTTAATTTTGTAAGGTAGATGTGTATCGACCGCTGTTGGGATGAAATAAAAGAATATGAAGGTTTGCAGAATACAGAATAATTTTTTTTTCATGAAGGTAATTGTGATTCTGTCCGTCGGAAGCAGGTGGATGAAGTCTCTCGTGGGGTGGGGTTGAGCGTGGCTTGTTTTGAGTTCAGACCAAGGGCCAAGTCCAAGGTCCCACGCCTACCCACAGAACAGATGAGGGCAAAGTTCAACTCATTACAGAATGGAACTACCCTGCTGGAATAACTGCACTTGGTCTCCTGTGCACACCTAGCATCGGAATATTTAGCTTCTCATTTTTATGTAGGCCCACTTCTGTATCTTACAAACAAATCAAGTCTATGCTTTGTCGCATGTGTAATAAATTCAGAAATATTCACAAAATGTAGTAGCGGCATTGTGCAACAGTACATTTAGCTCCTACATTCCACAGCTGTTTAAAATAAATTAATAAATTAAATATGCATTACATTTTTGTTTATCTATCTTTATGTGAGCACTGCAGGTGAGTTTGTATCAATCTATTTTTCAGTGCATTGCAATGGCTCCTCATAAAGCCAGGGACCATAAAAACTGCATTTACTGTGGCAGTTAAGAAACGGCACATTTTTTCCTACTTGAAACTGACTTTGAACTATTATTTAAAATACAATTACTCGTATATAAAGTAGCTTTTCAGTTTGTGCCCCATACTGCAGTCTATACAATGTGCAAATTACACATTGCACCTTAAGTATTGTGGGGACTGATTGAAATGATCCATTTAATCAGCACAGTAATCACATATGCCTTTTCAAGGTCTTTTCAACAATGATGTATTCTGGTAAGTATGTTAATATCATAATGTGTGAAATAATATACTGTTCATGCTCCCATGAGAATTATTGTAGTAGCTACTTATTAGGGACATTAAATATAGTGGTTTTGTGCATTTATTTATTTGTTCCATTGGGGGCCATTTCTTTACGTTACAATGAACATGCTGGCTTGATTGTAAAACATCTGTGGAAAGCTACCTGTCGATTTATTCTCTCAGGAAAAAGAGGAGATTCTGACCTCTGTGGGGCTGCTGCCACCTGGAATTATGGGAAGGGAACCCACCCCACCCCTTACACACACCTTCTCTGCTTGATTGATGCAGGTAGGGATACACCTGCGGAACTGGGATTTTACGCTGACCCATTTAAACCACAAAGACATTCAACAGCACCAAGAAACTGTGTGTTGTTAAATTGCACCGGAGTCGAAAACAAGACAAGAGATACAATACATAACTTCCCACTTGAAATAATACAAACGTTTAAGTTATATTGTATATTGTAGACCCGTGAAGTAAACCGGTGTCTTCAAATAGTGAGGAAAAACTATTTTTAACTCTTCCTCCCCCCGTAAATTCATGCTTTCACCGTAATTTGCGTGAGTGTGCGACTCGTAGCATGGCTGAACATTGTTTTAGTACAGGTGAAACATTACTCCGGCGGCTTCGTTCCCATCTGTCTTTTTCGATGGGTTGTCATAGTTTCGAAATGACTTGGCAGCACCAAGAAACAATTCGCTCTGAAGGAAATACCTTCACAGAGTTCCGTTTCCCTTTATCCTTGTGCCAATTTCTCCCTCCACGGCTAGAAAGGCTCCCAGCCCTTTCTTTTATTATTTATACATGTCCCTTTTAAAGCTTCTCTCACTCTCAGTGCAATCAGGTACGCTGCAGTCCAGAGAGGTTTTCTGCACCTTTTTTTTTTTGGTGGGGGCGGGATGGGAGAGGGGTGATGATAAAAATTCTATCACTCTCCAATTTTCTGGTGTCGTGCCTTCTGGCTGAGGCGACGAGCACATTTCAGCGGCAGTGCCATGTCACGCCGTTCTGCGTTCTCGGGCCCATGGGCCGGCCCGGCCCGCTCTTTTGCCTTCTCATCACAGCTGAGAACAACACAGATCTCGCGGTTCGCTTTTCACACGTAGCGAGTCACACACGAGCACCTGCTTCACTGAAAACAAGCAATCTGGTCTCTGAATGTTTCATTTGGAACCGGGTTGCATTCATTTAAATATATCTGCCCCAATCCTATACTTATTAAACAAATAGTCATTGTATATCATTGCGGTCTCATACATTTCAATATCCATGTACTTAAATGGTGCTTTCAAATACCTCTAGGTATTTGATAAGACTCTTGGGGTCAACAAGTGAAGTACACAAACACAGTGTATATGGATAACAACTGAATATCATGAATCTACCAATATCAGGCTTGCTATGACATATTACTAGAATATCAACAAAGATGTGCTTTTTGTGTATCTCTACATATTACAGTTGTATGCTTCGTTACAGCCAATTCATTTCTTGAGAACTGAGAAAGAACAAGGGTGAATATTTATACTAATATTTTACTAAGGACATTAGCCAAGCTTTCTGGTGTCCATTTATGTTTTCGGTTGCAGGAAGGAGTAGATCAGTTGGAAGTATTAGGGAAGCTTGCTGTGTGACAAATTCTAGCAGTTACTTTTTCATAAATATTTAACATTCATGAATAATTATGTATGCAAGTTAGAAGGTAAATGTGATTATACAGAGTAATGCTCAGAATCTGAATACATGTGGTGATCTGTGTGGTTAGCTAATGAATACAGCAGCTGTTGTTGCAACAGGTCTATGAAATCCATTTACAAATGGCCATATATGTCTCTACATCTTCTTTGCTAACTAGCTCCACTATGGGATGCTAGAGTGCAGCAAAAAGCAGTGAGCAGGTGTGCATCAAGGGTCAATAGATGCCCAGAAAAAAATTATATTTTACTCATATATTACACTGAAACGTTTTATGGAATATAATACACAGATTCACTGATCTTTATATTCTATGGATTGACCAATTTGGTGGATGTAAAGAAGATGGAACATTATTATTAACAGTAGAGATTTAAAAGGAATGTTTTTTTGAAAGCTGATTTCTTCTGAGTTGTATTTCAGTTCTATTCATATTCTTGACCCCTCAGGGTGTTGTGTTTACTCTCAACAAGTACGGGCTCCTCTTAGCAGCTGTCTGGAGACTTTAAAATTAAGATATTGAACCTGAGGGTTGTGTCGCCAGAGAGTGTTGTTAAGGTAACCTACTACAAGGCCTTTGCTTTACTGCACCTCATTGTACTGACTGGCCGACTAGCCGAGCTACACCAGAGTTACACTTTCCACTGTCAGAAACATCATTAAGAAATGAAAGTTAGGGGAAGATCCCTGGTTGAACTGCGTAGACTGGTCAGGTATGCAAAGCAAACCCCACGTACAGTATCACTGCAAAGGACCTACAGAAAGGTTTAGTGACGCTGGTTTTGTGGTACACCGGTCCATTGTGCAGCATTGCTTACCAAAAATGATCTGTATGGAAGAGCTGTCAGAAGGAAACCTTTTCCTATGATCTCATCACAAAAGTCAACGTCTGCAGTATGCAACACAAAACTGCTCGATAAGCAGAGATGTTTTCTCTGGCTTATCTATTATGACATAATCTATTATGCTGGTGTGGCAGCCAGTGGCACAGGAAGTATCGTGCGGTTGGAAGAAATATGGATTCAACTAAATATCAACAAATCCTAGAAGGTAATGTCCCAGAGTCAGTTAAGAAATCGAATCTGAAAAGAGGTTGGATTTTTCAACAAGACAATGATCCGAAAAATACCTCAAAATCAACCATGAACCGCTCAAAGGAAGAAAGATTAAAGTTTTGGAATGGCCTTCACAGTCCCAAGACTTGACAATTATTGAAAATCTGTGGTGAGATCTCAGATATATATGCAGTGCATGCAAGAAGACTCAAGAATATTTCTAAACTAGAAGAGTTCTGCAAGGAAGAGTAGGGAAAAGTCCTGAAACAAGAATAGAAAGACTGTTAGCTGGCTAAAAGAAATGTTTGGAAGTTGTGATTTCAGCAAAGTGAAAATAATTTAAATGAGCAGAAATATGTAATGTTTATATTTGTTCCCTGCAGAGGTTAACTTCTTTACACTTAAGCAAATAAACAATATATATATATATCAGTGTTATCCCCAAAGAATGTAACCCGAACTCTGTTCCTTCACTTACGCCACGGTGTAACCGAAATAGTAGGCGTGTCACCCCTATCTTGTTACCATTCTACTTATGCTCAATCAGGAGAGAGATGCTTCAGCAAAGCCAGGGAAGAGCAACGAATCAGAAAATAATCACCGCTTATTTTGTCAAGCTGGATATACAGTGCTCTCCACAATTATTGGCACCCCTGGTAAAGATGAGTAAAAAGGGTTATAAAAAGTTCACCTTTTGGTGAATTTGCTTAAACTCACACCGAAACATTTTTAAAAATCAAACCTTTAATTGAAGTAAATTTATGCTGAGAAAAGTTTTTTTTAACAAAACCATGTGTGCCACAATTATTGGCACCCTTAGAAATTCTTATGAACAAAATATAACTGAAGCATTTTCTTCCATTTATATTTTACTTTATGAAGTTGATCAGAGTGTTTAGGAACTTTCTAGTAGTAATCCATGACTTCCTGTTTCACTGGGGTATAAATATGAGGTTGACACAGAGAAAAAGAATGATGGCTATACCGAAAATAACCTGATCCCCACAGTTAAGTATGGTGGAGGCTTTGTGATGTTGTGGGGCTGTTTTTCCTCGAAAAGGCCCTGGGAACCTTGTTAGGGTACATGGCATCATAAACTTCATGAAATACCAGGAAATTTTAAATCTGAATCTGGCAGCCTCTGCCAGGAAACTAAAACTGGGTCATCGTTGGGTCTTCCAGCAGGACAGTATTCTATAACATACGTCCAAATCAACACAAAAAAGGTTAACTGAACACAAAATCAAGCTTCTGCCATGGCCATCTCAGTCTCCTGACCTCAACAACATTTGACATCACCAAAGACAGCCTCTGACTCACTCTTGCCTATTCCAATACATTACAGATTACTTAAAACTCCATTGAAAGCCTGTGGGCTGAACTGAAGAGGAACGTGCACAAGAGAGGACCTAGAACTGGAGAGATTCTGTAAAGAGGAATGGTCTCACATTCCTTGCTCTGTATTCTTCAACCTTATTAGATGTTACGGGAGAAGATTCAGTGCTCTTTTATTGGCAAAGGGAGGTTGTACAAAGTATTAAATGCAGGGGTGCCAATAATTGTGGTGATTTTTTCAGTGTGAAAATTAAGTTAATTCACCAAACGGTGAATTTTCTTATCACCCTTTTTACTCATCTTTACCAGGGGTGCCAATAATTGTGGAGGGCACTGTATATATATATAGAAATGATCGTGAAATTGGCAAAAACAGTTTGGCCCTATCCACATCTTGGTCACAAGTTTATGTATTTATGTATTTCCCTGTTGTAAAGCACTTTGAGCTGCATTCGTTGTATGAAAGGTGCTATATAAATAAAATACTTACTTACTTACTTACTTACAGTAATGGAAATAAAATTTAGATTCAGCTCAATAAACCTAATAATACATTTGAAATTAAATGATTTGTCAAAATTTAAATGCATTGTTAAAAATGTGTTATCTTACTGCTGTGGGTATGAAATGGAGTAACACGAAGGGTTTTTGAACAGCAGGTTCTTATAATGGCATTTTCTGGCAAGGATAATGATGTTCACTATTCAGTAAATATGCAAAATGGAAAATATTTGAAGTCACTGTGACCTCTGCTTGGTTTTAGAGAACAATTAGATTCGCAAAATGTTTTTGAGAAACTTAAATTCACAAAATGGTCTCTCAAAAATCAGCCTTGTTAAAATGTTTCTTCAAACTTTAGATTTAAAACATTTTTTCCCCTGAAGAAAGAACAAACCAAAACTATAGAAAAACGTCTTGGTTTTCGTCCTTTATTAGAACTCTCTTGGCTTTTTATTTCACAAAATGAAAAAATAATGGAAGAATCGTTTGTTTTCAACAGGCTGTAGTACCAGAACAACTACGAATAATGTTTATGTCCAGAAAAAGGCCGAAGTTGGGAGGAGGGACGCAGAGTGAAAAGTCAGGTTGACAAACGACACCCATGGAGAGTAGCAAAGAAGCGACACAATCAGAGCTAGTTATTCTCCTCGTTATGCAGCCGCCGGCGTTCGTCATTAGCGCCTGTCAGCCCAGGGTCCCTAAGAAGGATTGCGAGATGGAGCAGAAGCAGGTCTGAGCTCACGATGATCTGTCGCAGACAGGGAAGGTCACAATTCTCTGTAGCAGTTAACAGTAACGTTGCATTACATCGCAATCACTTAGCAGGTGTTCTCATCCACAGCGATTTATAGAAGCAACGACGGAAAAACTCTTCCGAAGCTAATTGTCAAATGCGGCACAATGGGATTACGTGTGACGCTTTTGTAAGCAACACTGCACTGTCCTCTTAGAAAAGGGGAAAGCGCCAACTGGGCAGAAATATGTGTCCTGTATGTCTGTATATTGGCCCCTGCTGGTCGGATGACTGCCTGCGGCGTTATTTAATAATAATGGCTGTGCTGGTGCCATTTTCGCAACCATGGTTCTGGAGACCTGCTGTGCACGTGGTGTTTTTGTTCCAACTGAGCATTTAATTAGACATGTTGCACTGAAGTACTAATTGAGTGCTGTTCTGCATTTGACATCATTTAGCAGGAATGTGCTGTTTGCCCTGTGTGATAAAACAAGACTACTCCGGTTTATTTTGATGTCGCATTTAACCTACACTTTGGCAAGTGTCTGACTTGTTAACTTGCTTTTATTTTGTAGCCAAGGATGCATTTACAGGGATTAATAAAGATTTAGGATTCGCCCACACAAAATGTCGCATACATTACAGCTAAAGCCAGAATACGAGTGAAATTTAGAAAGGAAATGTATGTCTACCCAAATGTCCACAGCAAATTCTATGTTACATGCTATTTTGGAGAAATAAATAAATATATAAATAAAAATATATAGATATACATGTATATATTTCTGTATGGTGGATCACATGGTTTTGTTTGCAGCAGTAATTGGTGAATTGCATTTGGACTCTCGTGTGGCTCCCAGGGTGTCCATCATTACTTAACCATAGGGGGTGACATCATCAACCAGGAGGAAATGCAGCCCAGCAATACTGCCGTGGCTAGGAATGTAGGCATTAGTAGTGCTCGTGGGAGTGTTGATCCTAAAGGTTACTTTCTCTCTCTCTGTCTCTCTCTGTCTCTCTCTCTCTCTATCTCTCTGTCGCTCTCTCTCTCTCTCTCTCTGTCTCTCTGTCTTTCTGTCTGTCTGTCTCTCTGTCTCTCTCTGTCTCTCTCTGTCTCTCTGTCTCTCTGTCTTTCTGTCTGTCTGTCTGTCTCTCTGTCTCTCTGTCTTTCTGTCTTTCTGTCTGTCTCTCTGTCTCTCTCTCCCCCTCTCTCTCTCTCTCTCTCTCTCTGTCTCTCTGTCTCTCTGTCTCTCTGTCTCTCTGTCTCTCTCTCTCTCTCTCTCTGTCTCTCTGTCTCTCTGTCTCTCTCTCTCTCTGTCTCTCTTTCTGTCTCTATTTTTGTTTCATACTTACTGTATTTATTTATGCTGCTGATTAGTCATCAGCTGATTAACCTCACCTCATTGGATGGAAAGCCTTCTTCTTACCAAAAATGCTTTTCTAGCTAGAGGAGCCTCTGTTCCCACCATGGTGTCAGTGTTGAAAAGTGGGAAATTCAGCTCGGGTTTGATTCCCCTGCAGGAGTGGTTCTCAAACTCAGTCCAGCGGAACCCTTGTGTACAATGTTTTTTTTTCCAACCACAATTGCAATCCCAGAATTTAAATAAACTGTACATTTTTCTTAATTACGCTTTTCATAATTCATGTTGTGAGGGATTATTTGCCCTCTTAAGCCACATTAGGTCAGAAATGTAGAAGGCCATGTAGAAAAAAAGTCCCATATTCATATCGTGCTATATTGCAATAGATTACATTAAAGATTGAAGTGAATCAAAAGGCTCCTAACTGGTGGACGTGTAGGCACATGGCCCCTAAAACTAACCATTTGGTAGTTAATAATAATAGAGTCAAAGACAAATCAATAACAATGAACCAAACCTGCATTGTGTTAACAAGCGTAAGAAAAAAAATTATGAATGCACTTAAACACATGTGTTCAACAAGCTTAATTGAGCAAGAGATTGGCTGTAGCAAAAACCAGAACACACAGGGGTCCTCCAGGACCGAATTTGAGAACCACTGCCAGACAATGCCATTGGTGACCTCCACACGGACAATGTGCCAATGCTGTCAGCCCAAATGACTTAACAATGTATGCCATCGCATACAAACAATCCCTGCTTATTTCTGCTCAGCAAATGAATGCCGAATAATATCAATGTATCACTGACCTGCAACTTGCCTCACTGAATTGCATCTTTAGACACCAAAAGGCACTTCTTCTGCATAGCCTGCATTTAAGCCTTACGCTGCTGTTCTCTCTTCTTTAGAAAAATATTTATTGAATAATATTCCACATAATGTATAACAACAATAAAAATAGTCATCAGGGGTATAGAGATAAAGAAAAGACTGCTCACATACATTTTTTTGAATATGAAGAATAAGCTCTTTGCTCCATGTTTACCAAGTGATACAAATAATCTCATAGAGCTGGAACCAGACTTGCAGACTAATTTATTTCCAGAGTGTGTGTTTATAATCTTTTTTGCCCGTGTCAGCTCAGCCCGGGAGCATTACGGGCCTACCTACAAGCGGGAAAAACGGGCCGAAAGTGACTACGCCAGCGGCGGCCCCATCAGTCACGGCTACTGGCAATCGGGCAAATTTTGTACGCGCCTCTCGAAACGGTTCCAACTGTATTACCTCAACCCAACGCGTGGAGCCCGGAGGTCCTTGGAAATAGTCGTGCTATTTTCTCTTAAAAAAAGAGCACATCTGGACCATTTACTCTTCAATGGATCGTTTTTAACGTGCAGCTGCCACCGGAGACGTGATGCTCGAAACCGTCGATGTGGCGCGGTGTCGGCGCTGTGAATAATACAGCCCCGTGGCGCGTTCAGCTATGCAAATGTTTGACAAGGGCCCTCAGCAAATTCAAACTTCATTTCTGTTTCATCTTTTTTAATATTCTGCCCACAATTTGCAGTTACCATTTGCTACCTAACTGTGCCTGTTACTATGAGCAACAAAGTGCAAAAGGCAATTGACTGCATTTACAGGAAGCCAAATGGAATGTGGAATTCATGAAGAGGAATGCTTACTTGGTGCATCTCTGATGTCATCTTCAACATCGTCATATCTCTCTCTCTCTCTCTCTCTCTCTCTCTCTCTCTCTCTCTCTCTGTCTCTCTCTCTCTGTCTCTCTCTCTCTGTCTCTCTCTCTCTCTGTCTCTCTCTCTCTCTGTCTCTCTCTCTCTGTCTCTCTCTCTCTCTCTCTCTCTGTCTCTCTCTCTCTCTCTCTCTCTCTCTCTCTCTCTCTCTCTCTCACTCTCACTCTCACTCTCACTCTCACTCTCTCTCTCTCTCTCTCAATTGGCTCAATTGTCTTCAATGATGACATGACTGCTGACTGTAGCAGGAGGATGAATTCTTAAGTGAACAGAAATGTCTTATCTGCTCAGATCCAGCCAAATGCCTCATTGGACGGTGCTTCACCTTGCAGCAGGACAATGACCGCAAACACACTGCTAAAGCAACCAAGTTGAGATTTTCAGGGCCAAAAGGTTGAATATTCTTGACTGGCTAAGTCAATCACCCATCCTCAGTCCAATCGAATGTGCGTTTCACTTGCTGAAGACAATATTGAGGGCAAAACTCCCCATAAACAAACAGGAACTGAAGATGGCTGCAGTACAGGCCTGGCAGAGCATAACCAGGGAATATAGCCAGCGTCTGGTGATGTCTATGGGTCGCAGACTTCAGACAGTCATTGAATGCCATGTATTTGCAATCACCAGACAGACATCACTATTCACCGAAAGCTACCGCGTAGCTAAAAGCACCTATGATCTTCTCCAAAATGTGAGAGACTATGCTTGTCACAATAATGAAGTGTTAATCTGCCGACAATAATATTCATCTCCAAAAGCACAGACAAACCGGGTATGCAGTACACACGTCGGATTCTTAATAATAGCTTTGAGGCACAGCTTGTTGCTCTGGGTGATTTAATGAACAGACATGGGACGTGATTATGAAATGAAAAGACATCTGATGTTGTGATTTAATGAAAGGGCATCGGATGAGACAGTTGACTAAATTTGACCAAACCCTAATAATGTAGTTCATTCATGGACATGAATGCATTCCTCAGGCGTCTTTGATCATAGGCTGTCAGATCATACTAAAGCTATAATAAACCATACAACTATTGACGATTACATTGTTGGGTGGAAAGAGACATTGCGCCAAAGACATAATGGTTTTATTATGATCATCTGCTTATTATCATTATTAGCAGTAGTATTATTATTGCGAGATATTATGCTGCTTTATGAAACCATGAAAGGGACAGCTTTTAGTGCAGAAGTGTTATAAGAAAGATTGAACTGACTATGAAAATACAGAGAAAATACAAGCAGGGCAGGGCGTTCCATCTTTGACCATTATGATGCATAGGCAATGCTTTCCCTGTGTAACTGAATTGATTCCCTGCTGGCCAGGTATCATGCAATCAACGTCTCTTCTTTTCCTTGTAAACATTTCTGAGGGCTAAAAGTAGGTCGCTAGCACTAGTTAAGTCAAGGATGCTAAGTTGTATTTAATTCACATTTCTTTATCCTGACAGTTTCTAAAAGTGGGTGTGAATTATGAAACGCATATTGGTGAAAAACGACGGCAGCTTTGAATCAGACATTTAAGGTATTTTTTGTGGCTTACGCGTTGTTCTTTACGTGCTATGTTACATTTTGTTGCGGTGGAGTTACAAGTACAAGTCCTTACGCTTATTCCGCTTCACGCGAGCAGTTGCACCAACCGCTCATTTCTTGCCCCAGATTTCTTGTAGCATGTTTGCAATTACATGAACTTAAAAAAGGCTGTTACTGTTGAATGCACATTTAGCCAAGCCAACGAGGTTCAGCAAATGTAAGGCCTAATTAACAAAAGTATGGTATTGTGGCATCGATGAACTGAATGGACTGCTTTCACCGTTAAGCATTATTATTAAGCGTTCTTATCTACTTATGAACGTAACTAAGCAGGGTGGCAGTGCAGCACGATGGTTACAGAACTGGAACGGTAATTCAAAGGTTGTGCGGTTCAGTTCTCCGCTGATGCATTACTAGCGTACCCTTGAGAAAAGTAGCTGACCTGCGTTGTCTCAGTAAAATACCGTGGATTATATGTGAAAATTGGTGGAAGTTTCTCTGGAAAAAAGTGTCTGCTAAAAGCTGCAATGTATATGTAAGTACAGCCTAGCCTACGGGTGTGAGGTCATTCTTTGGGCTGCTGTTGTGAAAGTACCCTTCTGTTCAGCGAGCTTTGGTACTGGAGTATTTGCATGGTGTTTATATCCCTAATTAGAACCAGTGCATTTGCCGTCGGCTGAGTTTCCCCCGCCCTTTTTTTAACTGACCTTTAAAAAGATGTCCTTCCATTCAGTAGGTAATTAACACCTACTATGTTAACAGCCAGGGCTTAACACAGTTTTGTTCAGGATCTTTTGCATCCTGCTGATCTTGACATCGATGACAAATTACGATTTCCTCCAGTGTCCAGAGAACAAAGGCTACTGCACAAACTGTCACATTCTAAGGTAGTGCGTTCTATTAATAGGCGCATCCTATTAAATGCTCCGTGCAGGGATCAAATCCTGATGAGACCGGTGCCCAGTGTGGTTGGGAGCACCATGAGGCAACAAGTAATTGGACACAGCGTGGCTCAAACAGAGGGGCTATCAGTAGGAGCTTCCACAGCCTCGCAGTTCATTAAAGACTCCTCTGGTTTATTGGCCAAGTGCACTCCCCCTGCGCCAGCTGTGCAAGAAGCACAGTCCCCTGGCGCAGTTACTGCACAGCTGAATAGAATAGAATAGAATAACTTTTATTTTCCTGTGAGGGAACTTCAGTTGTAGTTTCCAGCAATAAAATAAAAATAAAAAAACACATAGACATTGGGGCAGACCCACAAAACACAAACAAACATGTTAAATAAAGACATTCTGTTAAATCAGATGTTTTATATACAGATGTTAAGTTATGAGTGGAGTGGAATACATTATGATTATGATAAAAATTATTATTATTAGCATTATGATCAAAATGACTTTAAATGAAATGAAATTAATTCATTATTAATTATGAAAAATTGAGCATCAAAAGCAATAACGTGAGCTGATGGCAGCGGCTAGCAGGCTACAGGTCACAATGATGGAGGCAGAGGAGGACGGCCATTCAGACGTTCAAACTGGCTTCGAGATTATTCAAGGTACTATAGGAGCATGGGGGGAAGACTGAGGATTCATGAACACAGTGTTGGATGGGCCTACCAAGTGCTGTCAATCACTCGCTTGCATGAACCAACGAAGACAGTTAGCAGGGCTTGCTTTTCATACCGAAAACACTGTTGCCAGGATTCAATCAACGTTGGCTTGGTGAGCTAATCCTGTCTTGTACAGAGCTGCGTGGATGGGAACAGCCATGGTTTGCAGTCAGCAGCAGTCCCACAGTACCTCGACACATTTCAATTCATTTTTAAACTAGAAGGAAAACCTGGGGGTTTATCAAACACAATTATTTTCCTCACTGTCTGAAGATATCTCACACCGCGTGACACTTACCTAAACTATGATTACGAATGAGGCGATGTGGCGACCCGGCAGTCAGGCTGAAAGGAGGTGGCATGCATCGCTCTCTCCTGGAAAGAAGAGAAAGTTTGACAGAGATATTCTATCAGCTCAGTTTTCATCGAGTCTGATAAGGTCCCGGCCCTTCTCTCATAAGAATTGAAAAATGAATTCTGTCAGTCATGATACTGAAAACATCTTGCATTGCACAGAGTCTGTGAAGCTTGTGGAAGGAAGTCACATTTAACCCCCCACCCCCACTCCATTTTTGCACAATTTGCCACAGATATTAACCTCTAAGGGTCAATGGACAGTGTATTTCAAAGTGCATCTCCCCCCAGCCCGTTTTTGAAAAAAAATATATCGCGGTGGCAGTTCTTCGGTGGTGCACGTTGAAGGACCAGATTCTTCAGCATGTCTTAGAAAGCACTCGCTGGTTTCCTCTGCAGTGACACAACCACCATTGTCTATCTCTGTTTAATTGATTCACACATCGCCGGACTGGAACCGACACACTCTGCTGAGCAGAAAGGATGTTGGACATCAACTAAAGGAGAAGAAAGTCTATTTCAGTGATGTAGTCTCACCGTTATTGGAGGGAAAAAGACCAAACCAGTCTTTTTGTTGTTGTTTTTTCACACTGCCTTCCAAAATCATTCACACTCTGTAGAAAGATGAGCAAAGAAGACTGTAAACAATACAGGTGACAGGAAATGCTCAAAAACGGGGAAATGATATTATTTTATACTAAAACAATTACAAAGTATTGGATATACTTAGATATTATTGGTCCATATTGTTATTATTATTATTATTATTATTATTATTCATACCCTTAATAATTAATTCAACTAAAGTTGCATTAACATGCTACTTATTAAAGTATGCACATGGCATTATAAACGTGGATTTCCATGTTTAACTGGGGCGTAAAAATCAAGTAACACACATCCACGTGTTGTGTTCAGGATCTTTTTCTTCAAGTAAGAATCTTGTTACAAATAAATAAATACAAAATTAAAGCTACCAATTCCCACTGTTAGCTGAATAATTTAAAAGTTTAAAGCCACTGGATCTGGATCAGTGGTTAACCTGCATGTTAAAGCATGCAAGTGCATTGGCCCTCACTGATGGTAAAGTTGACAGTTTCTGAGGCAACCATTTTTAAAGCCCACAGTTGTAGATCTACGAGACTTGGTTACGTAAAATTTACCATGAGATGCCACTTCCGTGCCAATACTTTTGGAAGTTGCCAGAAAAAAAACTGTTGAGGACAGTTAACAAACATAAGCATCTAGAGTTTGCGAAATGGCATTGGAACTTTGATGGGAACCTGGTGTTACGGTCAGATGGAGACCAAAATGTAGTTTTTTTGGCCATGTACAGTAGCAGTGGGTTTGGCGTTGGAGCATGGACGCTGATGTTGAAAATAACGTCATACCTACAGTGAAAAATGCTGATGGCTCTTTGATGTTATAGAGTTGACCACAAAATTATTGTTTTGCCATCTCAATCTCAGTCTCAGTCTTGAACCCAATGAGAAATTTGTGGTTTGAATTGAAGAGTCCACAAGTCCACAGCTCAGAGTCCACAAGTGAGACTGAAGGATCTTGAAAGGTCTTGAAGGGATATTATATGGACAATATAAAAAACACTTTAACACTATAGAAGATGACAGTAGTGTTATCCTTATGAAGGGAAGGAATCCTGAGAATGCGGGTGTGAATATTTGTAGCACTCATTTTTTGTTGTTGAAATAAATGTCATATGAGGGAGAAAAAAAAAGGTTATTTCTGGTTGATTCCATTGTATGACTATTATAGTAGAACATTTCACACATTAAAATATAGCTCAGAACAGGTATAATTTATTTTAGTCTTTTTTTTATTCACCTTTATCAAGGGTGTGAATAATTTTTTCATTAAGGAATTTCTTTTGTTTTTTTCCAGTGACTGTAAGAATAAATAACTTGCAAGCTAATTTAGTAAGAACCGAATGGCCTAATCATGAGATATTCTTATGATCTTACATCAAAGTGACATACCCTACACACCTGCCAGATCCCTGCGTTCCGCCTCCTCAGGACGACTGGTACCCCCCCCCCCTCTTCTTACTAGCACCCGGTCTCGACGTCTGTCTGTCCTGGCCCCACGGTGGTGGAATGAGCTCCCCGTGGAGGTCAGAACAACAGAAAGTCTGACCGCCTTCAAGCGCAGATTGAAGACTCACCTCTTCAAGCTGCACCTCTCTCCACCCCTCCCTACCTCCTTGTGACCTCCCTTGATTATGTTTTATGAATCCTTGTTTAAGTGGTTCAAGCTTCTAGTTAATAATTGTAAGGTTACTTATTGGCTTATTGGTTACATATTATTGTTACTTACTCATTGGTTACTTATTATTCACATGCCAATCATCAATATTGTGTGGTTACCCCCCCCAAAAAAAACAAAAAAAAACCCTAATCACACTGACTGCACCTGGTACTTGAATTCGTATTTACCTTTTAGGGTTGCTTTAACGCACTTGTTCGGAAATGCACTATGTACGTCGCTCTGGATAACAGCGTCTGCTAAATGACTATAATGTAATGTAATGTAATGACTACAAATCTTGTAGGCAAATCTGATTTTGAGCTCAGATTTAAAAAGGGCGTAAAAAACAAACCAAAAAAAAACAACGACAAAAACTACCCAGATGACTGACGTAACTCACATTCTGAAGGATTAAATTAATTGTCGCGACGGTCCTTGCAGTAGTTTGCGTGGCTTAAAAGACGGTCTCCCGCCCGCGGCGTGGGCACCCTACGAAAGAGAAAACATTAAGCCAGCCTCCTATCCGCGTCTCCGCCGCCATACCCCATCGCCTCGGCGTGCTCTCCTGCAGCTCAGAGCCGTGAGGCTAATGGCTTCTTTGCTCTGCTTTCCAACCCATGCAGCCCGGAGGGTGTGTATGCTGAAAGAGGAAACATCCGGAGTGCATTACCAGCTGGAGGCCGGGGGCGTCGGGCGGCTCTGCGCCGCACCTTCCCGACGGGAGCCCGTTGAAAGATGGGTTTGGGGCGTGGGGGGTACTTGGCGGGTCGGGGCGGGCTTCGGGTGTTTTTGGGTCGGGATGGGTAATGATGCTGAAAGAAAGGGGGGTGGGGGTCGGTTTCATGAAGAGCGGTAGACACAGTAACGGGGAAAAAAACGCTTTCTGTGGTGCTAGCCAATGCCTCAAGCACCCCGAGCACGGCGTAATAGCGTGAGACAACCCCAAGAGTCCCCACATACTGTGCATGCTACGAGATGTGCTCATTAGTACATTCCCTATGGGGAACAATGAGGTCCTCTAGCGTGAATAGCTAAAATCAAATAGACATTATTACTGTACAAGGTGGGCTGACAATTTTTCCCATTCAATCTCATTCTTCCCATCATTTGTACCATGTCAGTAGAAGTTTCAAACAGCAAAGTCTCAAACAATGTTCGAAGATGTGAGAGACATAACTCAATCATTCTTAGTCTCCTGGTTCTGTACTCTAGCACTTTGAGTTCTAGTACATAAAATGAAAACGAAGTTGAAATGCAGACTGCCAGCTTCAATTTGAGGGTATTTTCATCCATATCAGATGAACCGATAAACAATCGATACTATAACCTCTCTGCATTTGAATGGGAATTGGAGAGTGGGACTAGATTTAGCTGTAAATTACACTGGAACAGTGTGGAACACAAACACATGGGTGGCTGTATGGCTCTAAATCATCAAGGGTCTGACATATCAAACGAGCCTTAAAGTCCCAGGGGGGGAACAAAGCCAAAAATCGTTAAAATGTATGTATGATATCAAACTTGAGTGTGTTATTAAGCATATTCACCGAAGTTTGAATTAAAAAAATATATATAAATATGATAAAACACTGCTCAAAAACAGCTGAATTAGCTGATCAGACCTGTACTATGACTGTCGATTGACATTCCTCTGTACAATGCAATACAAAATGGCGGGGAAAATCGGGGTTGTACAACCATATATGTACGAACCTACGACACTGAATTTGAGAGTGTAGAAATTCCACAACCAGATAAGCCGCGTTCTCTGGCTTCACATGTGATTGCTGCTAGTTAGCTTGCTAGTTGACGTTGGGTAGCTCGCATGTTGAATGCCATGGAATTGTTTGGTTGGTTACCCTGGCAACTAAAGCTCTGCTTCAGTTTTGTGCTTTAAAAAAATCATCTGTGCAGCACCGGCGAGCACAGCGATGAGAAGGCATATGTGACATTATTAGCTAACGTGCTACATGCCCAACATTAGCCAAGATATGCGTAACGTTACTGAAAGTAGTAGCTAAATCCACAGAGCAAGCGAACACACTGGCCATGTTCGAATAAGGCATTAATGCGGGAACGCATTTGTTTTGACAAATGCTGGTGGGAGGGACAAGCGACATCAGCCTCGTGATTGGTTTGGTATTAGTGACGTCACTATTCCCACTTGTAGTACCGCCCACCTTCAATCCAAAAACAAGGGTAAAAGTATCCAGTATCTCAGAAATGAATTATTTCCCATACATGTATATGCATATTGTATGTCCACAAGACCCAAATTAACCTAATTAGAAGGCAATCACAAATATTTGTTCTCTGGGGCTTTAAACCATCACTGTGCTGCCAGATAGACAGTAGATATGGATGGATAACTTGAAGGATTTCTTCTCCTGACTTATTTTTCCATAGAGTTCAATAGAAAAATTTGTCAGGAGATCCATCCATATCTACTGCATATCTGGCAGCAGAGTGATGGTTTGCGGCTGGTTTGATATCTCAGACCCTTGATGACTTACAGCCATTTAGCCAACCATGTATTCCATACTGTTCCAGCATTATTTACAGCTCAATCTAGTCCCAACTCCCAATTCCCATAGAGATCCATTGAAATGCAGAGACATTATAGTATCGCTTGAAAGAGTACCAGA
This sequence comes from Ilyophis sp. 1 JC-2022, assembly GCA_022702515.1. NCBI lineage: Eukaryota > Metazoa > Chordata > Actinopteri > Anguilliformes > Synaphobranchidae > Ilyophis > Ilyophis sp. 1 JC-2022. The sequence goes on along the minus strand of CM040398.1, from coordinate 42,592,810 downwards.
ACATAAGATACCAAGAGTTTTTTTTATGTTGTTGGGTCACAGACATCAGGAAGGCATCACATGCAAATAATATGCGACCAAATATTTAAAATGTTATTCAAATTAAATTAAACTGTCCAATATTTTTTGATGCCCAAAAAGGGGGGGGAGGTTTGGGCTATGTACAAAAGGTTCTATAATTTCTAAACGGTTCATCCGATATGGATAAAAATACACTCCAATTAAAGCTGACAGTCTGCCCTTCAACCTTATTGTCATTGTATCCTTTCGAACTCAAAGTGCTAGAGTACAGAACCAAGATAACAACGAGATAATCAAGGTTATTCACCTCACCTGTCAGTGGTTTTAATGTTGTGTCTGATTGGTGTATAAATATATATATACAGTATACTGTATATATACAAAAAGAAAAAACACGTGCTCTTCGCAAACCTGAAGAAGAAATGCCGAAACACATCGTTCGTCTCTTTCCTGTTGGTTTATGCTTCCAATTGTATTTTGATCAATTAAAAGAATATATTTATAATAAGGTTGTTGTTGTTGAGTGTGCGGTTTACACTGAACCATCAATTATTGGACAAAGCCCAATGTGTTTTTTCTTTTTTGGATGTACTCTTGCTGCAACCTGCACCACTATTGAAGAAACACGTGTGCATTGAACAATTTTTCTGTTGATATACAGTATATATACATGTAGTGATACAGTACATATATACACATTATACACCAAACATACTGTATCATCAATTTTCAAAATACGTATATGTGTGACTGTATTAGTATATAATGTATAATTAATAAAATAAAACTTCACAACAAATCAAATTGAAAATGAAGTATAACTTTATAAGAAACCCCACGGGTGCAATTACAATGTAGTCATAGATTGTAGGCTGTCTCTCTATGGTCGGATAAATCAAAGATGTATTCCCTAATACATTTCTGCTTCTGTTAGACATTTACTTTACTGTCTTTTTTAAGCTTTCTCGTGGGATTCTTTAGCCTTCAAATTACTGCAATTATTTGGAAAGATGTTGCAGTTGTACAGTCACCGATGTAAGACTTTAAAAATACATTTAGAATGATTCCCCTCAGCAAAGATGTGCTTTTAGGATATTTATAACTGTGATAACTCCTTCATTGTTGATCTAAGATAAATGGAGCTGCCAATTTAAATGATTTTCTGCTCAGCGTAGCTATATGACAAGTTCAGAAATGACTTGATTTGAAAGGTGTCTAATCCTTTTTTGTTTAGTGATTTTAGATCTTTTCAAACTATAAATGAACAGTTGAAAGTGTTAAAGACTCAACCTTCAATGCAAAGTTGCTTGAATCCAGATTACTGTTAAAAATACAGTTTCATTTATTTTTCATTCATAATATTCATGAACCACTTTTAAAAGTGTCTTGTACGTCTGTGTAACAGACATACCCGTACTGGTAGCGTCAATACCAGTAAACTAGTTTTTGGAATGAGGTGTCCCGGTTTGGGAGACACAGATGATAATCTCCAACAACAGGCAGTCTCCAACAAATGCTGGAGCTTTAAAACTCCTGGGCTACTAATTAAAATGTTACATTATACACCAATTATCTGAGAATAACCTGAGTACTTGCAATTCAATGAATGGTCCAAAAAGAAAAACTTTTATCCAATCCATCTTTCTGTGAGGTGTGGGTCAATGAGTCCATAAAAGCCATAAAATGCCACGCCAGGCACACAGGAAGCTCATGCAATGGCATCAATATTTCCAGCATCCTGAAATGATTGTCAAGCTGTCATCACACACAGGCAGAGCTCCACTGCCTCCACTCGCTTGTTTACTTTGCGTTTGCTCTTCTTAAGTTACGGGTAAAGTGAGTCAAACGCTGGGGAAAGGTGAAATTGACCCTTAAAGTTCCAATATGAGTGTGAAAAGACCAAATGAGTCTCAGTCTCTGAGACCAAATGAGTGGAACACAGAGTCAACCTTAGATTTCTCTTAAAGTGTACCGCACGCTGTATTCAGTCATAGGTAATATTAAGACGGTTAATTGACTGTGCATGTGTATGTTTCGTAGGACACAATCAATGCATTTGACTGCCCCTTTACAGAACGTAGACTGCGTTCAGTTGTGACTATCAGTGCGGCAGCTCTCACTGGGACCGCCCCCACTGATATCGCCCCCAATGATGACTGCCGGCTTTCTCGCCCAAGTGATTAGCAGTGCTTAGTCATACCAATAAAAAAATATACATGAGTAAATAAAAAAAATAAAATAAAAATGTCAAATCTAGTGACGGATGAGGGAAGTTGGTTTTATAAGCGATCTGATCCCGTCATGCGACAGCTCACGCAGCAGAACCGCCCTAATGATGCCCCGAATCTCCTGAGGTGAAAGGTCATTGGACTGTGAGGATACACATGACATGCATTGCTAATAATTAAAATGTTCCATCTGTTCCATATTTACCGGATTACAGCGACTTGTTTTTTTCTATAATAATTGTGCATTTCTCTCCCTCTCTTCCCTTCCTTCTGCACGAGAGAGTTCTGCCTTCAGCGTTCAGTTAATTTCTCATCTTTCACAACGTTTTATCTTCAACCTGTATCAGGCCCTCCCTGCATGGCAACGGCAATAATTAACAACAGTGCAACATCAAAAACAACATCAAAAACATCATCAACCGCAGCAGCATCATCATAAATGCCTGCGCCATAAATAATAATCAGCAAGACTACATAAACAACCACAATGCAACGTCAAGAACAACATAAAAAATATCATCAGCCTCAGCAACATCATCATAAAGGCCTGCAACATAAATAATAATCAGCAGAATAACAAACAACAAATAAGCAATTGATGTCATCATCATTGTCAGCCACGATGCCAGGATAGCCATAGCCTCGGCTGACCCTCATTCGGTGGATAGCCATAGCCTCGGCTGACCCTCATTCGGTGGATAGCCATAGCCTCGCCTGACCCTCATTCGGTGGATAGCCATAGCCTCGGCTGACCCTCATTCGGTGGATAGCCATAGCCTCGGCTGACCCTCATTCGGTGGATAGCCATAGCCTCGGCTGACCCTCATTCGGTGGATAGCCATAGCCTCGGCTGACCCTCATTCGGTGGATTGCCAAAGTGTTTTTTTAAGATGCAAAAAAAATACATAGAAATTTAAGAAATGTCACACGCCACTCCCACCACACTGCTAACAATACTTTATTTTTGGCATTTTTTCTAAATAAGGCTGTTTTGATAATACTTAATTATTTCAGTTCAGTTGACCAAACATATTCTAAAGGGGAGTAAAAGACAATTCTATTTCTGTTATCTTAAAATGTATTTTGGGGCCACACGGAATCATGAATTCACTCGTGAAACGTTGTGGTTTTCAGTGAAGTAGTGAAGCACACGGTTTCCCATTGCTCTGAGTGAGTCAGTTAAAGTTGTGAAGCACACGGTTTCCCATTGCTCTGAGTGAGTCAGTTAAAGTTGTGAAGCACATGGTTTCCCATTGCTCCGAGTGAGTCAGTTAAAGTTGTGAAGCACACGGTTTCCCATTGCTTCGAGTGAGTCAGTTAAAGTTGTGAGGCACACGCTTTCCCATTGAACCGAGTGAGTCAGTTAAAGTTGTGAAGCACACGGTTTCCCATTGAACCGAGTGAGTCAGTTAAAGTTGTGAAGAACATAGTTTCCCATTGAACCGAGTGATTCAGTTAAAGTTGTGAGGCACACGCTTTCCCATTGAACCGAGTGATTCAGTTAAAGTTGTGAAGTACATGGTTTCCCATTGAACCGAGTGAGTCAGTTAAAGTTGTGAAGCACATAGTTTCCCATTGAACTGAGTGATTCAGTTAAAGTTGTGAGGCACACGCTTTCCCATTGAACCGAGTGAGTCAGTTAAAGTTGTGAAGCACATGGTTTCCCATTGAACCGAGTGATTCAGTTAAAGTTGTGAGGCACACGCTTTCCCATTGAACCGAGTGATTCAGTTAAAGTTGTGAAGCACATGGTTTCCCATTGAACCGAGTGAGTCAGTTAAAGTTGTGAAGGACATAGTTTCCCATTGAACCGAGTGATTCAGTTAAAGTTGTGAGGCACACGCTTTCCCATTGAACCGAGTGAGTCAGTTAAAGTTGGGAAGCACATGGTTTCCCATTGAACCGAGTGATTCAGTTAAAGTTGTGAGGCACACACTTTCCCATTGAACCGAGTGAGTCAGTTAAAGTTTTGAAGCACAGTTTTCTGTTGCTCCGAGTGAGTTTGTGACTGATTTAGAAAGTGGAATTCAGAGCTCAAAAGGAGCCTGACAGGTGACTAATGAACCTCCTCTGGAGGGAGCGTTTCTGGTGGACGCCTATAGCCTGCAGACATGGGGAGATATAATGAGGACGGCTCAGCGGGTGGCTAATTTGCGGAGAAGGGATATGGTCGCGCTTCCAGCTTCGCTTGCGGCCGTTATTCGACTTTCTCGGGTACCGTTGGGAACGGTGAGTCGCGGTGAGGTCTGCTTGCACGGGATCTAGAGAGAGAGAGAGAGAGAGGCAGTAGACTTAGACCACTTGTGCTTTGAAACATTAGTGTTTTATGAGATTGGTGAACATATTGGGGGGGGGGGGGGGGTGGGGGTCCCTGGGCATTTTCCGGCCTAGACATAAACTTTCAAGATCCTTCAGAATCTTTTGTATGCTCTTGTGGACTGCCCAGAAATTTTCAATAGTTCTCGAGACCGTGATGGCCATTGCAAAACATAATTTTGTGGGTCAGTTAACCAGGCTGGTTTTTAGGATATGATTATGATCATTCTCATGCATAAACATCAATTTTCAGCTAAATTTGAGCTTCCTGGGGGAATACCCGGTTTTCTTTAAAGTATTTTTGGACTAAAATTATTTTTAAGGATTCTGTATGGAGAAATGGTCAAAAAGCCCCACGATTTACAGTGAGCACCATAATTCATTGGACAGTGACATATTTTTTGTTATTTTGGTTCTGTACTCTAGCACTTTGAGTTTGAAAGGATACAGTGACAATGAGGTTGAAGTGCAGACTGTCAGCTTTAATGTGACGGTATTTTCATCTGTATCGGATGTACCGTTTAGAAATTATAGAACCTTTTGTACATAGTCCCCCCCCCACATTTTTGGGCATCAAAAAATATGGGACAGTTTTTAACATTTGGCCACATATCCTTTGCATGCCATGACTTCCTGATGTGACCCAACAATGTCAAAAGACTCTTGATCTTATTTTCTGGTACTTTTACAAGCGATACTATAACCTCTCTGCATTTTAATGGATCTCTATGGGAATTGGGGGGGTGGGACTTTATTTTTTAAATTATTACTTTATTCTACATTATGTTAAACACAAAATACATTTTCAAGAGAATTGAAAAATGTATATTTCAAAATGACAGATATATTTTCTTCGGAAATTGAATTATTACCTGTTAAAAACTTTTTCTCTTTTAGTAACTTTTACACACAATTCTTTTATTGCTGCCAAAGGAAATGCACCAAAGTGTTCCAGTATCACTGAAAATGAGCAAAATTACTACGCTGGCCAAGCTGTGGGGCTGGTTTTTTGCGCCACATTTCTGGTTTTGTTCACAAAAGAGCTCATATTCCCCATCCAATTATAATTGCTGTCTTTCTTCAAATGTGAGTAAGCAGAGCCCTGCCTTAACAGTACCTAAATGTGCAATATAAGAAACCGCAAACTGGAAACATTTCTCATCTGAAAAATATTACATAGCCTTCATAGTGCCATCTGAATCCATACAGTTACTGCTGCTACAACACAAACGCCTGCTTTCAATTGGCATTTGGTCTTAACTTTGACTTTATAGTAATACATGCCAGAGTTACCTTTTTCATATGTAAACTCAATGTTTTCTTTCATTAATTCTGGGGATTGCAGTACTTGCTATACAGCGTCTGTAAAGGGGGAAACAAAGGTCACATAATTGAGCCAACGCTAAGAACCCATGTTAATTGAATACAGGCCAAGATAAATGTGATCCAACTCTTTAACGCGTCGCAACACTCACTGATATGGCCCGTAAGGGCTCAAATATCACGATATTGCCCCAAACCCGAGCAGGGAGTTTGGGATTGATAGGATTTATTGGCCATTGGGGCGCCGACAGGCATCGGAGCATGATTTAAAGGCTTTGTGAAAATTGAAGCTGGAGGAAAGTGCTTTTTTTAATGACCTGCCATTTTCCTCTCCTCTGAGGCGATGGCCACAGACTGGGATGGGGCCCGGGACTAGAATGGTCTGTAAGAGCGAAGCTCGCCTGCGGAAGAAAACAAGTTTACCAAAAAAAAAAAAAAAGTCGGAAAAAGTGTTTTCTTATCTGTGCAGTTGCAGTCCGTTTTTAATCTTTTCGCCCCGGTGGATTTCTCCAGCTAATGTGGAGACTGGAGACCTCTTTGGGCATGCTTCAAACGGCGACTCGCAATCGCGCAAATCCCTACCAGGTGGGCCTCAGATGGCAGGGGCCACGCCGCTCTGTGCTCTTCTTACGTCAAACCGCTATCGCTAAGCAGGTGTGGGCTTGGTTAGGTACTTGGATGGAAGAGACGTTCTCGGAAAACGAAGTTTCTGCTGAAAGAGGCGTGGTGGCACTCTTCTCAAATCCAATCCCCCTGCAGAGCATCACCTTATAGCACCGATCATGTTCTGCAGAACGTGCTGTCTTTTGGATGAGTTTAAACTGAGGTCCTTACTGGCCATCAAAGTTTCCGCGGCACTTTTCGAATGACGTTTGAAAGGGGCATTCACTCAAATTCTCATACAGCGGTCCACCTGACCGTTCCCTGACATTTATGACTGGTCAATTTCAATTCAGTTCAATTCAATTTTATTTGTAAAGCACTTTCTCCAGAGAACTGTGACAAAAAATGCTTTACAGAGGAACTGGAAGAAAAATTGGGCAAAATGCAGGCCTGCGAGTGAGGTAAACACTCCCCAGGGGGAATACAAACACTCAAACGGTGACAGAAAGAAACTCCCCAGTGGGAATACATTTTGGGAGGAATCAGGCTTCAGTGGGGGGAGCCCATCCTCTGCTGGCTGTCCAATGTAAAGAAAAAATGAAATGGATGGTGACTGAAATGTAATAAGGGATCTATCACAGCAAATAATCACATTGGCAATATCAATCCCTTGCCTACCCTGCCCACGTTGATTCAGAAGGTCGTGACTCCATACTGGAGTTCTCAGTTGACCTACCAGGATAAATAAAGGTAGCATGCGATAAAATGAATAAATTAAATTCTAGGTGATAATTAAGAGCAACAATGGGCAGAGAATCTTCCCTAATGACTGGGGCTGTATCCCTGCTGCCGCCTGTGGAGGCACTGCGATGTGTGTGTGTGTGTGTGTGTGTGTGTGTTTGTGTGTGTGTGTGTCAAAATGGCATTTTTCCTCATGGTGCAGGAAATGTTGCATGGTTGTGACTATTGATTCAGTCTTCAGAGAACCTGTGTACTCCGCTGTTCTGTATTCTTATCCTTCCCTTCATCACTTCCCGGCAGCAATACCGATGGAAGGTTAAAGGTCATGCAGGATTCAAAAGGGCCCAATGTTCTGGCATGTTCAGCAATGGCGCTAGCAATTTTTTAAAACTACTCTGTGACCTCTCAAGTTAACCCTATGAGAATGTTATGTGGAAAATAACTTTCTAAAAGTGCCTCACATATTATTAGTTTCACATTGACTTTTAACAGATGACCGGTCTGTTAAAATTGTAAACAGTTGTGACGCTAACGCTGGTTGCATTCTCCTGAGCATGAGGTGGGGATTCTGGCATCTTCTCTACTTTGTTAAACATTCAGTGCAGATAATCCAAATAATCTGGAAACGAGCTGCACGGCCAAAATGCAATTAGTGGCTTAAGGAATTAGCTGAGCTGAAATCCGAACAAAACACACATTTTTTTTCTTTGAGTTAATTGGTGGGTTTATGATGGATCGTGACAAAAGCCATGTAAACAGCTGTCAACGTGTGGAAATCTGGACTCAACCTGATGAAAAATAGTTTCTCTTAAAGTTCACTTGCCTTTGCAATGAAGTAGCAACTGCTGTTGTGAACGTGAACATTTCACGTGATGAATGTGCCTACGTCACTGAGATTGCTGGAGGCGCACACGCAAATGACCACGCGAATGACTACCTGCTTTGCTGTCACTACACTTACCATAACAACTGGGAAAGTTGTATTTTTATTCACTTTTTTTCATGTTCAGCAACTTTATCAATGCAATACATTTTTCTTAAATTAAATATGTTTATAAAAGTATACCTTAAGTACACTTTAAAAATGCCATTGCATTTAGTGCCCTTTCATTTTACTCTCCAGAAGTAAACCTTTATGGTTTGAAATGCATACAAAGTACATATATTTTTTAACTGTATCTCTGATAATGTGCTGTGACTTTATAGACTTTAACTGTGAAGCTTTTTGCATAAGACTTTACCTTATATTACCATATTGTTTGTTTATACACAAGCTTTGGAATGGTAAGTACATGTTTATTAGACCTCTCTATTGCTTCAGAGTCAGTTTTTGATTGCAATGTCATACTGAAGCCCCACAGTGATCAAGATGCTTAGAGCTGAATATTAATATTTATTCAAGGTAAATAAAAATAAAATGAAAAACTTTTCTTTATGTTGTTAATCAGAGCAAAAACTTGCTTAATCCCTTCCGTGTATATATATTTGGCAATGTGATCACAGTCTCTTCCAACAGCACAGACTGACACATCTTTATCATCTCAGGGTGAACCTGTTTGTTTTCCCTCCCCATTGCCTAACGCGATTCGCAATGTGTGTTTAACAGGTGCATATTGAAAGACACATTTTACATTTCCAAATAATCTTTGGAATTAAAAAACACATTTCTTCAGCGCTAACTCTGCCACATTAAATTGACAGATTTTCAGAGTAAACTGTAAATTCAAATACCAAAAGAAAAGGACGGTTCCAAAAATTGCTTGGAAGAATAACCTTGAGGATCGGCAAGGGCCCCTCCGCTCAGAAGATGAATGTTCTCTCGCTCATCGACCCTGGCACTCTTGTATTTTCAGTGGGTGTTTTTAACTGAGCTAGTTCTGTGTCAACCTCTCCAATCTGTGAACCAATATACCACTCTGCTTTGTGGATTGTTGAATTGAACCACAAGGCTGAAAGCTGCCAAGTTAAACCAAGGCACATGTCGTGCTGGTATTCAGGAACAAATCCAGAGATCATTTTGAAGTGGCCGAGTTTCATTAGAAGGGATGGCCTTTTCACTTTCACATGCACTGATACTGCTATGTGCTTTTAAAATTTAAATTAAAATCACATCCATTTTAAGACCATTAAGTTGCTTTGTATTTCCGAACATGGGGGGTCAGCACTACAAAGAAGCTCAAAAATGGTAATTACTTGGGTTCCCTTGTTCATCTTTGCAGTTAATGCCTCTTTCCGATTGCGATTTTCATCCACAAATGGTGCCAAGTGTAAACACGTTAGGCATGTCAGGCCAGAACCATACAAGCAGCACCAAAGTCTCGCCATTCAGTTGGGCAAATGTGACATCTAAAGACCTGTACTGCATCACAATTCCAAACAAGCCTTCAATCATATTATCCAAAAGTGGCACTATTGCATAGTTCCCTACACTGTTTACCGAAGTACATCTCTGACAAATCGCTGCTTGTTGATTTTTTTTTTTAGAGTAGCTACTGTAATGTTGCTATAAAGAAGCTGCTTTATCTGGCTGGCTAATGGCAGCACAAAGGGGAAGAAAACACATTGGCTAGATGCACCTGAATCTGCATTAAAATCAATGTTTCATGAATCACACTGTGCAGGACAGCTCTCACTCAACCCAAAGTGCTTTGTGCAGCATTTTCTATAGAAATGTACCTCAAACCCGGATTTGCTCGCAAGCGCATTCTGAAAAAGGCCGTGAGTGGTTGCCACTAAGCCGGGGAAATGTAAATTGAACATGTTTGTTCAGTCCCTGCCCGGTAATGTCATGTCGTAAAACCTACGGCATTAGTAACAACGTACTCTGTCCTTTGGACAGTGATGTACCTGGATCTACTGGCCTTGTCATCGTGCCCTCAATCATCCTTGTCCCTTGAAAAGACACAGCCTACCATTAGTGAATATTCTGCAATATATTTGTCAGAAAATAACGCTTGCTCTTGCTTTCAAACCGACCATGCCATTGTCATTGATAAATGTTCACCTTCGTCGTCAGTGTGGCTCGTCTTCTTCGCTCTCGGACTGTGGCATCCTAGAAAGGGAGTCAACTTCACATTCAGCGGAGAACTTATTCAACAAAAACTAAATTCACATTATTAATACTTAAAAAATTATTTACATTAATATAAATTATTATCAAATCTCTTATCTGTCGTGAAATTCTTCTTGTTTTCTATTTTTTCTATTTTTTATGTTTCTATTTGTCATTCATCTATTAGCTTTGTCTTTTTTGCCTATATGGTTTCTTTGAATATCATAAGCAAACAATAATTGACAATTTCACTGCATGAAATCCTTGTTTCATTTTAATTCTCAGATAGAAATTTCACAGATAAACACGATTTATGCCCCCCTTTATTATAGTGATTTAAATTTTAAAAAATCACATGACAAATGAATGACACTTTCATTGTTAATGTGATCTATCAGAGGTAAATGGCAACCATTAACCATATACACTATATTGTTTGGAATTGAGAGGAAAATAATATGAGTTTTAGCATAAGTTTTATTTCTGTATTGTTTTAAAATCCCAATAATGTCGTGGGTATATTTGACCCAGGCGAACAGTTTCACATGCGCTAATAGGTAAATAGAACACAAGGGTTAAAATAAGTGGTTATTGCTAGCTAAAATTACTAGCTAGTTATTGCTAGTTATCTTTCAGCTTCTAATCAAAAATGAGACTGTTTTTAGTGTACAATGACTGGCTGCCTACATTTTATGCATGCTATGGCTGCATTTTAAGTCCTGTCCTGCTGAACAGTTCATACGGTGGGGGCGGAAAGTATTCGGGCAGTGACACAATTTTTGTAGTTTTGGCTCTGTACTCCACAACATTGGGTTTGAAATGAAACAGTGACTATGAGGTTAAAGTGCAGACTTTCAGCTTTAATTTGAGGAAGTTGGAAAAGATACAATGACAATGAGGTTGAAGTGCAAACTATCAGCTTTAATTTGAGGGTATTTTCATCCATATCGGAGGAACTGTTTAGAAATTATAGAACCTTTACGGCATCAAAAAATATTGGACAGTTTAACATAATGTAGAATGTCTGTGTCTGTGACCCAACAATATCAAAAGACTCTTGATATTTTATTTTCTGGTACTCCTACAAGCATCATCAAGTCATCAAGGGTCTGATGTATCAAACTTAAATAGGCTTAAGCCATCACGCTGCTGCCAGAAATACAGTAGATATGGATGGATAACTTGAAGGGTTTCTTCTCCCGACTTATTTTTCAACAGAGTTCAATAAGAAAATTTATCAGGAGAAACAACCCTTAAAGTGATCCATCTATATCTACTGCATATCTGGCAGCAGAGTGATGGTTTGAGGCTCGTTTGATATCTCAGACCCTTGATGACTTACAGCTAACCATTTTACCAACCATGTATTCCATACTGTTCCAGCATAATTTACAGCTAAATCTAGTCCCACCCCCCAATTCCAATAGAGATCCATTAAAATGCAGAGACGTTATAGTATAGTACAGGAAAATAAAATATCAAGAGTCTTTTGATGTTGTTGGGTCACAGACATTAAGAAGCCATGGCATGCAAAGGATATGTGACCAAATATTAAAAATTATTTTATTCTACATTATGTTAAACTGTCCATTATTTTTTGATGCCCAAAAATGGGGGGGACTATGTACAAAAGGTTCTATAATTTCTAAATGGTTCATCCGATATGGATAAACATACCCTCAAATTAAAGCTGACAGTCTGCACTTCAACCGCATTGTCATTGTATTCTTTCAAACTCAAAGTGCTAGAGTACAAAACCAAAATAACAACGAGATAATCAATGTTATTCACTTCAGCTGTCAGTGGTTTTAATGTTGTGGCTGATCGGTGTATAGAAAATCCCCATAATCGAGGATGGGCATAAAAACGGCGGTGACCAATCTTCTTCTAGAGTTAAAAGAAAAACAGGACTCGTTTCTGAAATAACTTCTATCTGTTTCCCATCCAAAGAGACTATCACTGTGGGGCTTGGTGATTTTCTTTTAGAGTTAGAGAAGATCATCGGTTTGGTTTTGCTCACATTTAGTAAGAGCTTCAATTGACACAGTTGAGATTGCAGACTGTCAAAGGCGGTTTGGAGGTTTTCAAGAGCCTTGTGTGCGCAGAACAGTATATAACAGTATTGTCAGCATAGAAATGGAGGTTTGAGTTTAGAATGTTCTGTCCCAAGCTGTTTGGGAAAGAACCATTTAATTGGAAGTGAGTGAAAACCCTGTTTGATCAAGTGATGGTGCAGTGTGTCTGCTTTTTCTTCTGGAACGCTTAATCGAGAAATCAGTCGCCGGGCAAACAACAGAATTGAAACCACAAACCAGATGACGGAAGGAGTAAAGAAGGAGCTGAGCTAAACCGTTACAAGGCAACGACATACTCGGTTGAAGAAGACCAAGATGTAAGCTATTACCATTGGGCTTTTTAGATAATATCAATGGCATTGCACACATTGGAATGTTGGGTTATTAAACATTAACTGTGACATTAGTAAGCTGAACATTAGTAAAATACAATAAAAATACATTTTAGATGACTTGATCATGTATTTGCATTATGCTTTAACTGCTGTTCAATCACAAATGACCCACTGCAGTGGAGTGGTAAAGCTGTCAGGAACAGGAAGCTGTCAAGGTGCAAATGTGGGTTGTGGTCAAGACCACTGCTTCTCATATTGACTGAATCAAAAACTAAATCAAGCCAGGCTGGGAGAAGCAATACAAACAATTGATGGTAAAAAAGCTTCTTCTTTTATTTCATTTACAAATTATTTTGCTACAAAATGTGTTGACAGTCATCACATTTGTATGTCCTTGAGAAAAACATTTTAACAGTAACCTGCTTTATTTAAACATTAATCCGAGAGCAGAGGATAAATGTGTGATGGTTCGAGTTATTTTTATATTGTTTGCCTATGCATTCGCAATTTGGTCAAATTAGACTGAAAGTGAAAATCCTAGCAAGCGCTGACATATTCAAATGAGCATTATATTAACAAATACAAAAATGAGTTGAAATGAAATTCGGGGTTATATATAAGCCTGAAGATACAGCTGAGTTTGAGGTTGGAGTGAGGAATGGAATCTATGATAACATAATAATGTAAACAGCAAATACATCTACACAAATTGTTTCTATTTGTTTGTGACTTTGTTACATATCAGACCAATGTGAGACAGCAGTATTATATTTAAATGTTCAAATGGAGAATTGAAGAAGATCATATGTAATTGATTGCGAGATTTGAAGACTTAGGGCCTGGTTTACTAAGACCGTAACAAGTGTAAAACCTTTTAGCACATGTGAAATCAATAGCATTACCAATGATTGGTCATGGTATGGTATTTGTTTTGCACCAATCAATAGTCGTGTTATTAGTTTTGCGTGCGCCAAAAGGTTTTGCACATGCTAAAGGTCTTACAGCCGGATTCAGAGATGGCCAAATTAAGTCGTGCACTTAAGTGCCTCTCCTGCGCGGATTTAACGCGGGATGAGATACGCCGCATTCTAACCTGCGTTACACGGGTGCGTTTCTCAATATGTGGGTGGCACAGGGCATGATATTCTAATGACTGTTTCTTGTACCTGCCCCTGGGTTGCCAACTTTTTACTAAAAAAATGTGTTGGGGTATACATTTTCAACATGTCGGTGACATTGCCTTTAATAACCACATTTGCCTTTGTAGGATGGGAAGGGCAGTGAACGTATTAATCCGTCGCATTGATAAAATGATCATAGCTCCTATTGTCGACTTGGATATATCCATCACACAATCAAAATAAATAATTGCTGGACAGTGGTTGCATGCAATATTATTAAGTAAACAATGAAATCGTTGAATTTACTGAAAAAAAAGATTTCAAAATCAAATTTTTAACATACATTTACCTAATAAAGTCATGTAGCCTACGGTGGTTGAACACAATAGCCTATATGCGACATCTTCAACTTAATAATTTTGGAGATGCTGTGCTGACACAAATCGTCTCTCTGTCAAAGCGAATATGATCCAGACACTGTCTATCAATTAATTAATCTAATACTTGTCTATCATAGCCGACTTTTACATATTTTTCTTTTTATGATAGCTTTTTTATAATTGCAAGTTAGCTATGCAAAGGAAAATATGACCAATATTATGTTGAAATAACATGCACTCATTCTAATATCTATTTATACGAAAGTTGCTTTATTTTTCATAATAATCTATGGGTGGCGCTAGACATAAAGCACTTTTTTTTCCCGAACTAAGTTCAGGAGGGGATGTGGTTGGAGAGCCAAACGCGACTTTAAGGGGATCCATAAGTTACCCACAACGGGGATAACCACTAGTACAGGGAACGGACGAGAATACCCTTTCAGAGCAGGAGAAAAACAAAAAGGGAAAATAAGCCCTGGTGTGTCCGCCAAACAAAAAGCAACCCGGAAAAGCGGGCGATACGACTCGAAGACTCGAGCAAGAGGGATGAGCGGAGAAAAGAAAAGGAACCTCCAGCAGGAGGCGGAAGGAAAACTAAATAAGAGGTAACCAAGGTTACTGCCTCCACGAGGACAGAACGAAAACCGAGGAAAGAAATAAAGCGAAAGAAAGACAAGGAGAACTTAGTCCTATAAAACTGAGAACTTAGTCCTATAAAACTGAGAACTTAGTCCTATAAAACTGAGAACTTAGTCCTATAAAACTGAGAACTTAGTCCTATAAAACTGAGAACTTAGTCCTATAAAACTGAGAACTTAGTCCTATAAAACTGACGCCGAAAACGCTACAGAAGCTCCTGCGGATCTTTCAAGCAGAATGAGAAGCAGTCTTCTAAAACCTATTCCAGATTACCGGCTCGCGTGAAACAAACGTTTACACAGAAGCACCGAGAAGTGCAAACGCCCACCTTAAATAGAGGCGCACACCTGACGCCAATCAAGAGTAATAGGACTAGCCGGAAAAAGAAAGAGAAGGGCGCGAGTGCCCTCTGGCGACAGACAACCGCCATAACCGCCAGAAAATAGTGAGCAGGCTGAAACCATGACATTTAGTGAAAACTCTGAATATGCGTATCTTGCACGATTTGGAGACACGCCTCATTTTCATCAAATCTCCGCCCAGTGCGTAATGCTGCATATATAGTGGAGAGACGCTTAAAACAGCGAATAAGTCAAATGTCTGAATCACAAGTAGCTTTAGCTACGCGGAATTTCTGGAGTAAGTCCCATTTGGACGTGCTTATCTCAACTCTGAACCTGGCCCTTAGTAAACGAGGCCCTTACTTCATTATCTCATTGAACTGGTAACATAGTAGACCTTTCTGTCCGTGGTCGTATAGTACAACTCTTTATTCAACACGCCACTACATTAGGTGGAGCGACCATGCCCACATTGTGTTTAATTACAGTTAAAAGGTCAAACGTTTCTAAGTATGGGTTAGATGTTTGTTCTCGTATAGAGCTGCCAAGTCTTGATTATATGAGAGTCATTATTCTGTGCTATGGGGCCCTAATTTATCTTCCTGTTCTATGGCTTTTGCATATATTGCGTGTGAAAGGTGGTGATACTACACTACATCAGTAGCTTCATTATATGAAATCGTACATGGTAACGTTTTAATGAGGTGGGAGATTACACCTGAATTTGAGAATCATATAAACCCTGCACAGGCTAAAAGGCTGATTGTATAGCCCTGATAATAAATGCCAGGAGCTTTATTCTTGACTAACGATATACTGTAGGCGACTGTCCCTCTATAGAGTATGTTAAAGATGTGGGTGCCGAAAGCACACAGATATTCACACGTTTAATACATTTTTTTATGGATGATGATGACAACAGCCCATCAAACCCATGTAGACTCATCATTTGTCTAATGTCTAGAGAATGTTAAACATTGCATCAAGTCTGGTCTTGAACTCCCCACGGGTCTCTGTTTCTGCAAAATGAAAAATGACTTAGCAATGTGTGGAACAGTTTGCCAAAAGATTGTTTGTTTAACACGTCTATGTAAAAGAAAAACAAACTTGTGCCTTTGACTAATTGTCTTCTTTATCTTGCCTCATTGTTTCCAAACTGTGTGCTGTAAATGTTAAACTGTGTGTTCAACAACTCAGTTTGAAAATAAGGATATGCCTTATCACGTCCCTGTTGCAACACAAGCTTTAAAATAGCAAACAGTGATTTAAAACAGTGAACGGACTCTCTTCCCTGCCCCCCAGAGCTATGCATGCTACAATACTGGTGAAATAGTTTCCAGAGGGGGACACCTTTGGAAGTAAGCGTAGTTGCGTTCAACATCCTGTAGTCCCCATGTCCATGTGATATTCTCGCTCGTTCCCAAATCCTCATATTAAAACCCACCCACAAATATGTGAATCCCCTGTTTCTGAGAAGTTAGTTGTTTCAAAACATACAAGTCTCCCAATATGATTTCTGACACCCCTAAAGGGCCCCTAGAGGGCTGTAGGGTATGCAGATGTTTGCTTCACCTTAATCAACAAGCAGTTCAGACCCTATTTTATTAATAATAATAATAATAATAATAATAATAATGTCTTGCATTTATATAGTGTCTTTCTCACCGGTGACTCAAAGCGCTTTACATTGATGAGGGGGAAACTCACCTCTACCACCTCCAATGTGTAGCACCCACCTGGGTGATGCAATGGCAGCCATTTTGTGCCTCTTTTTCCTCTGTATAACAATGACTGCTTAGCAGATAGTGGTGTATTAATAAAGATGTGATGTCAATAAACCTTCAGATGCTTCTCATTAGGCTGGAGATGTGGGGAAACACAAATGATTTTGTATGTTTTGTGTGTACAAAACACCCCATAATGGCTATTCACAGTGAGCCGCCAAATCACAGCACTGAGTTTCCGTGCTGGCAGTGCAGTGTGTCTGCAGTGTGTCACCCAGGTGAGGGAGGGGGGGGCTACATATTGGCTGTGCAGGAGGTAGACTATCCCCCCTCACTAATTGCACCCTTTGAACCCTATAAAGGTGTGGAGGCTAATGTGCTAACATGCTAATGTGAAAAAATTCTCACCGTGAGAAGACATGTAATAAGGGGTGAACTGGAAATGTGTGTGTGTGACACACCTTGGCCTTTTGTGTAGTACAGGTTGGGGTTTTTGTCTTGTGCTCTCTTTCTACCGTGACTCAGCTGGATTTCTGCCACCCCCTGGTATTCATCCTGGTAATGATAGCTATGCCCCACCGGAGGCCGGTCGGTTTGGGTTGTAATCTGAAATTAAACATCTACGCACCCGACGTTCCACTCCAGCAGCTCAAAATGAATTTCTTGATGCGTTCCCCTTTGTCTTAACCCCGGCCCCTGCACCGTCCCTCTTCTTCACATTCGCTCTCAGCCAGCTACCCCCCCTCCCCCCAGAGAACTACAAGGCTCTGTTTTTTCCTCTGCTTTTCCTTTCGATTTGAGTTAATCAGCATCATAGATAGGGGGCACAGCCTTTTTGGCCAATGCGCCACTCTGTAGTTCAGAGAGCAGTCGGTCAGGAAGACTTTCATATTTATGGGAGGTCATCGTGAAAGAGATGGGTGCACTAACTAGAGCTCACTTGTTTTTCCATCTCACTTTATTGGGGGGATAAAGGCTAGAGAGCTAAAGGCTAGAGAGCTATCTTAAGCCACTGTCCATTCAGCTGGCTTGTGGTTTGATCAATTTACAAAGCTTAAAGGGCATCTAAGGGTGCCTAAGGCCCCAAATAAAAGAGAGGTGTTTGGATGGACTTGCTTAGCTTGTATAAATCGCTAGTTTAAAAGCTGAGCACTGAGTGTGAGCTTGATCTGTACAGACAAAGCTCTCCCTCTGTTTCATTTTCGAAAGTATGTTCAGTTGTTCTTGGGAACTGTCAAGAGCTGCAAAAGCTGTAGCTTGTGTAAACAGGTCAAATGAATTTGGAAGTGCAAATTGGTAGTCTGCTCGAACCTTTGGTGATCTTTTTTCACTCGGGAAATAATCAGCCCAGCTGAAAGCAGCCATTTAAAAAGGATGAATAAATTAGCTGGGAGTTAGCTGGGAAAGATTTCTCACTCTAATGTAATCCATTTAAAATTCGGAGATTGAAGGAATTTATGTTCATATTATTTGGATAGAAATATACTTGTTGCTAAGAGAATAAGTAACATGTTGCTCTACTGCGGCATGCTTTGTTATTCTCTCAGAATTATTGAAATGATTTTTTCCCGACAACAGTTTGAAATTCATGATCTGTGAAAACCCAATTTGAATAAGAAGGAAGGCGGAAGCATTAGCAACCATGTGAACTTATTTAGGAATCACTGTTCCATATGAGATGGCCAACTCATTTACAAGTTTAATTTTATTTGCCTAATCCTGTATTTAATTTTCATTTTGAACTTTATATCAGGGAAGAAAAGATTAAATTCAAGCGCTGGAATTTATATGTATGCTGCATAATGTGAACTATATTTCTTTATTTCAGATGTATTTATGCATTAAGCTAACCAGTAAGCCAAATGAGATTAAAGTGTCCTTCACGGAGAAAAGGTTGTACAATTCTCTATCCTTTTCATCATAAAATGAAATCAAGGAAGGAGGAAATGTAAATTATTTCTCACTTTCTCTCTTTTAATGAAAGGCTGCAGCACATATAGCACTTTTCAAAAGACCTGAGAACCTTTTTCATGTTGCTCCTTGCGCCTGTAGTTATTTTTTTATCTCGTTAAAACCGATCTTCAGCTCCTGTGCATTTTGAGCTATGTACAGTACATCAATAGTCTATGCAACAGAGTTAATCCAATATCGTCGGAACATGTTATTATTCTGTATTTTACCCAAAATATTTTTATCTTATTTTTCCGCCTCCATCTTTTCTGCAGAGCGTAACTGGGGCACACCCATCTCAGCACAGCCTCTAGTTCTACACGCCGCAGTCCACCGGCAAAGCTGTTGACTCCAGTACAGTGCAACTAGCAGGGGGAGTTTCACTTGCGTTACGTGTCGGGCAGTACTCATCCGATCGTAACCCTGGGTGATACTACAGGGCAAACTCCACTCCGCCTCATGTGTGTGAAAAGACACTGGTAGGGTCTGGGTTCTACTGGGCCTGCGCTGCCCGAGAACCCAAAGAATGACTGATATTACTTTGTAATGCTGCTGCTGCTGGTGGTTGTGGTTGTTGCCATTGTTGCTGTTGCTGCTGTATGCATCTTTGTTAGAAGGTGATGCTTAGGTGATGCAATGCTTAACTTTGTTATATATCATGTGTCTGCAACCTTGCTATTGGAGAACTGCTGGGTCGGCTGGTTTTTGGTCTTACCCTGCACTTACTAGATCAATTAAAAGTTGCAGACCCCGTTATATATTATTCATTTACAATAAGTGGTTAAAAATATCCAGTCCACAGAACTGTGTGGTCTGTTGTCTTGAGAATAATCACAGAAGGGTGCAGAAGAAGAGTGTGCTTTACCTTTGGTACTTTGAGCATACTTTGAGCATACTTTGAGCATACTTTGAGCATAGATGCAGGCGGCACAGTCGGTGACTCGACAGGCCAAAGTGGCGAGCGATAGAAACGTTATTAACAGGCGCTTTGCCGTTTAGTTGACTGTTCTTATGTTCTTAACTGTAGCCATACAAGTTAAATACACCCGAAAACACCTGATGTTAAAACATACACTGAGGTCATGCAAAACAGGGCGGTCACATGGGACTTCACCGTTTTAAAAGCTTGACATTTAAAAACTGCACCTGCAAGCATAACCCATTAAATCTAACCTCTCAAAATATTCAGAATGAGTCAGAATGCTCAATTCCGGTTTTACCGAGTGTCTTTCTTAAGACCAAAGTAATCTTTCTTGCCTCATTACCAAGTGTGTCCACTAGGGAGACAATATTCCCACAGAGCAGTCAGACACCCCCCAATATATTTAGCACGTAATCGGTATTGGGCCTTGCATGATATGTCAGTCGAAATAAATGAATGTTTGGAGAGAGAAAAAAAACCTGCCTCTGGCATGTTCTGGTCTCTCAAATCAGTGGACCCACAGAGCTCTACAGAAAGGATTGATTTCAGACTCATCTAAAAAAGGCTACTTTCAAATAGCAAAAGCTTAAAAATATTGCGAACTGTGTTTGTAACCTCTTTTAAAGAGGTGTTTTTGTGCCACATAAATTGGTTGCAGCTCCGTTTTGTAAAATTGTGCAGGTAAAGATAGCAGTGGAAAAAAAGCTCTCAAAGTCTGTGAAAGCTCGTTATGTGGTTAATTGGGCTCTGCGTTCGTTGATTTCTCTGTAATGCATTATAAATGTAGTTGACCTTTCTCTGGATTTCCGCCTCCTTCTCTCACCAAATCGGGAAGGAAAGACTACTTCTTGCCATTAGAAACAGCAAACTGATATTTCTTTAAAGCTTTTGGAATAATTAAAGCTTTCACAAAAAAAAAAGTATTTTCACTGCGTATTAATTGCGAGTTATTCTCATGCACAGCCACTGGCGTCTCTTCATCGAACAGCGCGAATGCCGTTCGTTTATCAAAGCCAAAGATGAGGAATTCATCAGAGACAATACATTTCTCGCCCTTGGGTTATATTTAATTCAGTTTGATTATTAACATTGTTCATTATTGTAAATGCATATTACTATTTCTGTTTGGTAAACATGTCTCATGCACCCCTGTGCCGTTCAACTTATTTGACTTATTTTTTAAATATTTGACCTTTGACTTATTTTGGAACGCTCAACACAGGTAGATGTCATCTCCAGGTGCTGTCTGAGGCTCTTGTTGCTCTGCCAACCTCCAGCAGAGCTCACTGTGTGAAAAAAGAGATGGATTGTCTCTGTCCATGTGATAGGGCCATAGCTTAATCTGAGTGAAGTCGATCATTTGTCTAGAATATTAATGTCACACCAATGCACACACACACCCATGCACACACACGAATGCACAAGCACACACACATGCACACGCACACACGCACTCACACACACGCTCACACACACACACACACACACGCACGCACGCACGCACGCACGCACGCACGCACGCACGCATGCACGCACACACACACACCTCATCCCCACTGTCCTGCCTACAGCTGGATGCTCTCTAAGTAATTAATCAGCAAATAAACAAGTAAGTCACCCAGTGTTGTGATAGATAGATGGGAAAATAACTACATATGGACAGGCCATTAAAAAGATGGATCGATGGAATATGATTGGATAGAAAGATAGACAGAGGGATAAATGAAGCAATTTTTTTTAAAGCCAGTTTAAAAAAAACAGGCCCCTGAATCATCATTTTAACGACAATTAACACTGCTGCAAACAACTGTGCTTTCTTTGTTAGCCTTTTGTTACCTAAAAAAAACCAATGATGGCACATTGAATCACTGATATGGTGCCTTCACACTCAGGTCCACCCCTGTATTTGGTCACGTGACGCCTTCTGCTAAGGTCGGGTGAAATATGAGCCCCACCCAAAATGCTGTGCTACTGGCATTCCTCCCAGTGTCCTCCATTTTCATTCCCAGCATGCCATGCTTTAGCCCTGAGGTGGCCTTAATGAAATGAAAATAAGAGTTTTCAAGTATTTATGGTATTTAAGCTGGATTGTTCATGTTACTCCAGCAGCGAAGTGGAACATTCAATCCTCCCACCATGGGGCATGCCTGGCAAACCTTTTAAAAATTAATTTTTCTTCCTCTCAGTGATCACATTTATTACCCAGTGCAAATGACACATAGATTGAAACGAACAGCGGGAGCTGCTCACCAAAGCAAAACAGGCCAGTGGGCAGTGAGGCCTAGGATGTATGCCAAAGCCTGGGCTTTGGGTGAAATCTGCTTCCCAGAATGAGCCAAGGGTGATGAGGGCAGATGGCGGAGTGAACTCGAGAGAGAAAATAATGCATTGCTACTGGAAATGGCATTTTAAACAATGATCTAGGTTTGACAGAGCTTACTTCTATAGCCTTAAGCTGTAAACACATTACAGTACTTGACTCTCAACTATTGTGAGTGGTACCTGACTATACTTGAAACCCTATTTCTCTGCAGTGTGCTGTATGTCTAAAAACAATGCAAATATAATGTAAATAAATGTGGCATCATGGGAAGGACTCCTGAACTTTTAATTCCCGGATAGATTCCAATCATAATCCAATAATCATCCCACTTGTTAAATCTGCGTAAAAATTTCTGGCATAGAAAGGTTTTAGGTGGTTGCGGAGACAATGCAATGAAAAGTCAAAGCCACTGAGGTGCGTACAGACCTGAAAAAGTAGGTACAGCCGTAACAGTCTTGTCCTAAAAATATACAATAGTGTCATGGATCGCGCCTTCCTTCCCTTATCTCTTAGTATTCCGTTTTTATAACTACCTGTAAATCTATCTGATTTTTCTGTGTTCCACTACGGGTTTTGCTTTCGCCTCGTGATTAGTGAGTTCACCTGTCCTGCATTTCCTCTCACTACTTATACCCCGCTTCCTCCTTTTCTCGTCGCTTCCATGTTATTTCACATAACATTCTAGCCGGTAAAGGTATAGGAAGTGTTATATCGACGTTTTTGCTTCTCAACGCGGGACTTGACTTGAGTACAATTTAGAAAAAAAATAATAGCGCGCTCTTTCTTTTTTTTTTTTCAAGGTTTGGTTTTCTTTGTTTTCACTCAAAACCTACGAGTGTTTTTTTTGTTTTTCTCCTTCTTTTCTTTTGTTCACTCCAATACGGGAGTTAGATAAGTGTTACTTTCTAGCGGGTAAAGGTGTAGGAGTTGTGCGTGCTATCGACCGCTTTGCTTCTCTACGCGGTTCTTGTTAGCAGTACAATTTAGAAAATGTAAAGTGCGCTCTTTCCCTCTTATTTTAGAGCAGAGGTTTAGTTTTTTTTGTTTTCCTCTGAAAACCTACGAGTGTTCTCACCCTAAGGTTTTGGGTTATTTTTATTTTTCTCCTTCCTTTCTTTTTGTTCACTCCATAACGGGAGTTAGATAAGCGTGACTGCTTATTTCTTTTGTTTCGCTCGGATATTGAGCTCTCCTCAATTGATTTGTGTTCTCCTTATTTTCCCCATGCACTACGGATTATTGTCCGTCTTAGTGGTGTTCGTTGAACACTTTAAGAGTCCTTATCTGTCGCACCTGGACCTCCAATATTTCCTCCGTGTCTCTGGCATAGAGATCCCCTACACAATAGTATATGTTGCCCTTGTCATGGCCAAGTATGTATGCTGTACATATTTCTGACATTTTGCCTGCTTCTAAAATCTATACAACATTGCTTTCCAAAGAGCGCGTTTAGTTTCACAGGTGGCTCTGCAGCACTCATTCATCACAGAGTTATAATTGACCCGAATCGGCATCAATGTGTAGAAGGTGCTGGAAAGTTTTACAGCCGAGTCTCTGGTGGCCAGGTTTAATTGGGTCTCATGAAGTGCTTACCGGTGCCCAAGACTAGGAGGCCTGTATCGTTCCCGTTTTGCCAAGCAGTGGCATAATTCACCCCTTGACTTGACGCACAACCATTTTAGGTAACGCTGAGCAAGAAGGACCAAGATATTCATCATCAAATACAGAACTTTATTTATCAGATTAAAGCCAAATCTTTTTATTTTGAGCAGTAAGACTACATCTGAAAACCATTAACATGTCTTTTTGAGCCTGGAACTGAATATCAATTCATTGGATTGTTTAATGTAAGCATGCATAATTCAAAGCGATTAATTGAAAACGGCCCAATGCAGGAGAAGCGATGCATTAAGAAAGTACTTAAAATCAAAAGAGGATTTTCTTAATGGCTCTTCAGGCTAATACTAGTAAATTAATTCAGTGGGGAAGGAGACTGTTATATGATTTTATTTCATATTTTTTTAGGGTTGTGCTATCTTAAAGAAGAGACAAAAATAGTTCAAAACAAAAAATATAGAAGCAGTTAGTGCAAAGACAAATTAAGCTCATTAATATATTTCATAAAATAACCGAATGAACTCTCATGGCTCCATTAATAAACAAAACTGTTTACTCTCAGCCATGTTAATTGCATAGCAATCTGTTTCAGACAAGGTCAATTACATTTATACAATTAAAATTATTGTGCAAACGCCCTATCGTAATGATGCTATGTATTTAATAAAGATACTATATGAAATGCAACTAAGTAAGGTGTCTAAGTAAATTAAGATTCATTCATGTATTTTATATTATTATTTATGCAGTAATTGACAGTGAACAGCCAGGCACAGCATAAACCACATTAAAAACTGAATGTAATAAATGGTAGCATTAATCATCTAATGCTGTCTGAAAATAGCAGGGCACTGCGACATTCATTAGAATTTTGCCTGCAAGCTTGCATGCCACAGTCATTGTACGAGTATGGTATCTTTAAAAAACAGGCACCCAACTTGTACGCATTTGATTTGCTAAACAGAAGATACAAGGGGCTAATAATGAAATGGTGATATTTGCCTAAAGAGAGGAAGTATTATCAAGATGGAGTGTCTTCCATTTTAATATAGCTACTATCAGTACAAAATAATTATTATTTTGGATACAATTCTGTTCTAGGAGTGACAAAATAAAATAAAAAATTTGGCCCACAACCCCTTGCACTTCCTGTTTGTTGGCCTGCTTACCACCACCCAAAAATATGTTCACATTTGATCTCATCTGAAATTCTTAATTCAACTACCTTGCTTATTAACATTCCACATACCAGACAGTATGAAAACTGGCAGGAAATGTTATACCCTACTAAGGTGACAAGCTGCCGTCGGAATGACAAAATTGCACAGGGACACCAGGTGATATTTTGCACGTGATTGAAATGCAACAAGCAATCCGCTTCGAGACAAAAGCTTCAGCCGGCCCGGAATACTCACACGACTGACGAACGAATAAGAGAGCTAATGTTCTGAAAAATGTTCTTATCAAAAATTATTCTGGGAGAGCGGACAGTAATGAATTTGTCCCTCGTTAATCAGCTGGAATCCACGGAGCTGCGTGAGAATGGCTCCAGCTGGGAACTGATTTGTTTTGTTAAAATCATTTGTTTTTGATTGTCTTGCACGTAAGAAAGCTCTCCGCCCAGCATGCAAATTCTCGCTCGTCAAATGTACACCTCTTGGCACATGGTGGCTGTTCAAAATTGAATCAGGGAGAGTGATAAAAGCCCTTTGAAGAGTATGTTTTTTGGAATGTTTTTTCAAAATCCTTAGTCAGTGTCCTAGAACTCCAGTAGTGATTATTACATCAGCATTAGAATGTTCAGTTAAGAACATTCTCATCATATTTGTGATCTAACTCATTCAATGCCAGAATGTTCTGGAATTCAAAGCCTCAGCAGTGCCAAGCCAATATGGCTGCCGACATTCCAAATTTTTAGATTGATCCCGTCAATGTGCAAACTTCTAATAAAACACATTATTTTACCCATTGAACAGAATTTTTTGTTAATGAGGATAGATTACACTAAATATCACACCTCTGGTTCAGTTCACTATTAGAACAAAATCAAACAATATTGATGAAAATAAATAATTTATTTTCAGTGCTTCTTAGTGTAATAATAGCGAAAACAGTTTTCCATAAAAATCTGCTTTTGCATAACTATAGATAGCTATGTAAAAATGAACAATAAAAATAATCACTGGTCATTTGTATAGATATGTACATATGCGCTGTCCACTTGAGTTACTTTGTATCAACTGTTTCAAACAGAAACCAATATCCTGAGTCAAAAATAACATAGGCTAAAATCTGTGGTGTGAGGGACTAACAAAACGATGGTCACTGGAGGAGATATGGGAAATAACTGGACAGAAGTGGAAATCAGAGAATTATTAATTATAAGTCAGGAAAGGGATATTATAAAACCCATTGATGGTAGGCTACTGTCCACGATGCAAACGTTTACCAGACCATCGCGGAACGACTGAAAGCGAGGGGAGTAAGGCAAACAAAACAGCAAGTTTTGTAACGTCGATTGCGTTACAGCAGAGCCTTGGCTTAGGTTTTGATAGCGCGTAATTTACTCCCGCTGCAGAGAAATACAGCGATGTTCAAGTGCATTTACTCATTTCCCCCCATAACTGAGACAGTAGCATAGCAGCAGTTGCACTAGCCTAGTTTATAATATTGTCCACTTGATTGTAAAGTGTTGAATCTCTTTATATTCTTTGTCACTGGTGCAAAAACGTGTTGGTACAAATTGATGGGAACACGTTATTCCCACGGCCCAATGTTGGTTTAGATGGTTAGACATGAGGTTTTAAAAAAAAAAAAACATGGGATAGGCTTAATATAACTTAAAATATTTCCATCTAGTACCACATTAAAAGAAAGAGCAATTGACCTTTTGATTTGCTTATTGTAAAAGTATTATAATGTCCACTCGTTCAAATATACTTTTATCGAGAACTTTTAATTAAAACTTTGGTATCACAGCGTTCAATCAGTACCATGCTACTCAGGGGATCTTTTCCACGTGGAATCTCACGACACTGCAGACTTCTGTCACGGATACATGTTTTCCGACACTTAGGCTGTGTTCCATTATGCATACTTGCACTCTAGTCAGTGTGCATAGCGCCATTTTGTTTGTCATTAGTGCGCTCCGAACCGCAAGTATGCAAAAATCAAGTATATTCTCAAATCCCCGGATGTGGACTTCCGTACTTGATTTCAAGTGTGCATCGATTTCAAGTGTGCATCGATAGTTATTTAAAACATGTTTTAAACGTAAACATAAATTACAAGACACCAGTGAACACTCAGTGAGTTCCCCGTCTTTGAAAACGAGAGTTTATCGTGTTTTTTGAAGGATTTCAGCGAGCCGCCCCAGGCACAACGAGCCACCCCAGGCACAACTAGCCGCCCCAGACACAATGAGCCGCCCCAGGCACAGCGAGCCGCCCCAGACACAACTAGCCGCCCCAGGCACAACTAGCCGCCCCAGGCACAACTAGCCGCCCCAGGCACAACGAGCCGCCCCCAGGCACAGCGCGCAATGGATTATTATGGTTCTATTTACAGAGTAGGCTAGACAACAGACAAACTGAACACAATTTAGCCCTATATTGTTAATGTGTGTTGCCATATAGCCAAATTCTGGAAAATGCGGAAAGTTGTTTTTATATAGGCCTGCT
The DNA here is from genome assembly GCA_022702515.1 of Ilyophis sp. 1 JC-2022. NCBI lineage: Eukaryota > Metazoa > Chordata > Actinopteri > Anguilliformes > Synaphobranchidae > Ilyophis > Ilyophis sp. 1 JC-2022. Next base: position 42,565,419 of record CM040398.1, on the reverse strand, counting down.
ATAATTTTGGCGATGTGGGCCTAAAGTCACATCGTCATTGGCACAGCACATTGGGGGGGGGCAAATTTGCATCTCGCCTACAACAGCACAAAGCCTTACCCCGGGGCTGTCTGGCAGTTCCTATGGAACAACATGCCCAATTAAACAGGTAATAAAACACACAGTTAATGATAAGATGGTAGAAAATGGACTGGAAGCAGGCAATAAATTTACCTTGCCCAGGTACTGTCATGGATTTTGCCTTCCTTCTCTTATCTCCGCGTTCTCTTTATTCTTTTTTGTCATTACCGGTAATCTATCGGATTTTCCTTTGTTCCGTGACGGGGTTTTGCTTTCGCCTCGTCATTAGTAAGTTCACCTGTTATTCATTTCCGTTGACTATTTATACCCCGCTTCCTGCCGCTCTCGTTGCTTCCATGTTATTCCACGTAACATTCGAGCCGGTAAAAAAGGTATAGGAGATTAGTTAGAAAAAGCTAGTTTAAAAAGAAAGGGTTAGGAAGTTTAGAAAGTAAGCAAGTCTCTTTTTCAGAGTTCAGAGCAGAGGCTTTCTCGTTTCTTTTGGTTTTCCTTTCTTATCTAAGAGTGCTCTTACCCAAAGTGTTTTGGGTTCTGTTGAGCTCTCTGTTTTCCTTTTTGTTTCGCTCCACTAACAGGAGTTAGATAAGCGTATAGCTTATTTCTCTGTTTTTTGCTCGGAGATCGAGTTCCTCGTTCTTATCGCGAGGTTATTTGTGTTCTGTTATTTTCCTCTATTCCACTACGGATTATTGTCCGTCTCAGTGGTGTTCTTTCGAACACTTTCAGATTGCACAGCTATCGCATCTGGACTTCCAATATTTCCTCTGTGTCTCTGACACAGAGATCCCCTACAGGTACGTGCTCCCAAACTCATGTGTGAGGCTCACCTCTTACCATTGCACTCAAACAAAAACAAATATGGTTTTTCATTCACAATACAATAGTAAAGAGCAACGAGACTCCAGAAGAGCCGGCCTTCTGAGGCTTGCACAGCTGGAGCTGGCGTCTTCCCATTAGACCCATAAATTGCCATCAGAAAGTAATAGGGCCTCAATGCTCAAGGAAGTGGGTTGGATGTCACGTCCTCCTTGCTCAGGCACCCTCCAAACACAGTGTAAATGTTATGTTCTGAGTATCGGTCTATTTTGTATTTTTATATTCATTATTATTCATGTTATTTATTATTTTTCATATTATCTATTACGTTCCCGGTTCATCAGTGCATCCCCCTCTGTTCGTGGGTTGTCCGAGTCTCATCTGTGTGTTTGTTTAGCCAGTCTCGTGCATGCACTATTCGGGTGACTTCGGGATTTTCCGTGGGTTAACGCTGTTTTTCCGAAGTCTCGTTTTCTGCTACTTCCTGCTTTTGTTCTCGTGTATATTGTACATATTACTAACTTGCACTAACAATCACTCTGGTGCTTTATTAGTTATGTGCACTTTACTAAAGTCATTAACATAAATGTATATTAACAAACTAATTGTCTGTCTTGTAGTTAGATACTAACATTTAACCAGCTTCCCCGCTTTATCTTTTCTACCTGCATTACTAAGCTGTTCCTGAGATACCAGTTAACTTGTTTCAGCTGTTTATCCTTAGAGACCACACCTTCCATTATTACTGTGCACACTCCGCTCCTTCTCGAGCCCGTTGTCTGTCATGCATGTTTTCCGAGTCCCTTCCATGTATTCCTTCTTTCCTCGTTATTGAATTATTGCCTCCCTAATGTTTTAACCCCATGTTGTTTGTTACCCCTCCCCTTCCTCTGTGTATTTAAGACCCACATTTCCTCTGCCGAGTTGTCAGAACGTTGATCAGTTTACCAGTGCCTACGCCTTTCAAAGCTTGAGTTTATCCTGAGGTTCCTGAGACACCCTTTGTTTGACTTCGATTTAGCCTAGCTCTTTTTGTACTTAGCCTTTCGATTTCTGGTTTTCGACTTTTCTTTGTGTACTTACCGACGTTGATTTAGCCTAGCGATTTTGTACCTTTACTTTTCTGATTTCTGGATTTTGACTTTTGCTTGTTTATTGGTTTTAGATTTTTGGATACCACTCTGCTTACCTGGCTTTGACCACTGGACTGATTATTAAACACGTTTAATGTGTTAATCTAGTCACGTTTTTTGCCTTACCCTGGTCTGCTATTGGGTTTTCTGTGTCCAGACGTTTTAGTAAATCAGTGATCCCCAGCCCTGTTTCTGGAGATCTACCGTCCTGTAGGTTTTCAGTCCAACCCTATAAGCATACCTCATTCAACAGCTAGAGATCTCATTGAGCTGCTAATTCATAAAATCAGGCATGCCAAAATAGGGTTGATGAATTGAAAACCCACCGAACCGTAGATCTCCAGGAACAGGGTTTGGGACCACTGGGGTAATGAGTCCCAGTATCCTAAAAACTATTTTGAATACAGCATTCAAAGTGATGCCCCCTAAGCAGCTTTGTGAGAATCTCACACATTCTACTTCTGTAAAATAGTATAATTTTTTATTTGCTAGAGTATGTCATATGGTGCGTAGGTGTTGCCATGACCGAGCTGTTACCCCCTGTTATTTTTCAAAAGTGCAACTATTGTTCTGAGGGACTACAAATCCATATGGCTTTCACAAAAACATCCTACTTATCTGTGAGCCAGACGATTTTGTACTCGCACACATCTACGGGAGAGCTAGTGCTGATTGGCAGATGCGTATCACTGATGACAAATGGAAGCCTCTCCCAGGGACTTGCCTAATGACATGGCTGAGGCATCTGAACTCTGATATGAGTAGTTTCCACTTTCCTCTGGGGAAGAAAAAATACTATGATAACCTCCTAAGACCTGGCCATTCATTTTTGTCTCCTGTAGGGGACACAAGTATCTGGTCTTAATCTCAAGAACCATATATTCTACGATGAAGTATTTTCACTGCGACATGTTTTTGTCATCCAAGACATTATGTCAAAAAATGTAAATACTCTCGGGAGGATATTATAGTAAAATACTTTTAAACACACACTTGAAATCCAAGATAAAAGAGGCCGCTGAGGATCAAACATTTTTTATGTTCTATATTCTGTATAAAATCTTTATAAAAAATGAACAGCCTGCAGCAATGTATCTGTATGTGTGTTATTTCTTTGTACAGATATTAAAAAGCATATTTCAGAATAGAATGATTTCAGTTTTATTGGTGTTATTGAGAACAAGGAGCAATGTTTTACAGGGGACCCCAGAAATGAGCCCCGAGTGTGCACATTGTGCCCCACCCACCCCTCTCGTGGGGGCAGGGGCAGGGGTGGGAGGACGGGGAACCACAAATCGCTGAGGCAGCAAAGTGAACTTGTATTCAAATATATTTTAATCAAATTGTCATCGTATTTGTTGCATCACTACAACACCCTCCGTCGATCCAGGAGAGCGCACGAGAGCGCACGAGAGCGCACGAGGCCAGCTGCTGTTTCTAGTCGCTCTGCAGTCCGCCGGTGGAGCCGCGTAGTCGGCGTGTTGGAGGGGTACACCTCGTGAGCAGCCGGCAGGGGCAAGATGCGCACGTTCAGTTTGACCGGGGGTTCCTTCCTCTCTCGTTGATGCTGTATTCACTAATCCTCTGGCCACGTTCGACGCCGCTGCAGTCCGGGTTTCATACCAGACAGTGACAACATGCACTTTAACAGGGGCCTCCACCTGACGCTTCAGTAGGCTATCCTGTAATAAAGATAGGGATGTGCTGATTGGCTACTGGGAGAGTAGAGTCTTGAGATGACCCAGGTTTCACCCTGTGCCTTCTAAAGCTGAGTCCCATTGGTTTTAGCATTTACTGGTGATTATTTGAGGTCAACTGGCAAAGTAATGAGTAAAAGCGGATTTTTGTGTTGGCTGTACAAATTAAATCCCCTCTTTTTCTGCGGACTGTAAATAATGGAATTATTGCCAATAGCGAGAATGGTAAATTAGCATTTTGTAATCGGGTAGTGCTGAACTCAAAAATGCCATTTTAGGTTAGAAATTGGACCATGACTCAGAAGTTAGTACGTCTCCAGTCTTGACGCAGACTCTGGAAACTGAAGTGCTGGAAATTTAATTTGAGCCCTGTCAGCGTTTTTCCTGCCCCAGCGCCACCTTTTTTTGTGAGTCAGAAATAGCTAAATCTTCATTTGCCCCTGCCCTCACCTACAGCACAGAGTTAAAATTGGGCTTTAAATCTTTTTAGTCTCTGTAAAAAAAATTAAAAAAAAGTAACCATGGGGTGACTTGATTGAAATATTTAAAATTTTGAAAGGCATTAATCCGTTTGACTGCAGAGGCTATATTTTAGTTCTGAGCACAACACCAGCGGACACCGGTAAGTCAAACTGGCACTAGAAAGTGCTTCTTCACACAGTTATAAATGCATTGGATAACCTCCCTCCATTAGTAGGGGCCAGCGAGTATTATCCATGGTCTGTGTGAATGAGAGAAGAAACACTCTTACAGGAAAAAGGAGAAGAAAGGTGATTAGCTACACAGAACAAAATTACCATCAGCTCAAGTGTCATTATAAAAACCTATTATTATTGTTATTATTGGTCATAATGAGATATTATTGGTCAACTGGGCTTTAAGGTTTCATGACCAGGAAGAGCGCACACACACACACACACACACATAGTAAACACTGTACCAACAAGGTATATTGTAATGTCTTTGATTATTCGTCAATATGACAGTGAATTATGATTATGTGTACTTCACGTTAAGAAAGTTTTTCCTGTTTCAAATATGTACCAAAAAATTGTAAATAAAATAAACGAAAAATGGATACTCTAATCCTGAACAAAGACCTTGAGACTCTTTACACACCCCGTTTGTATAATTACTCTCAGTTAATGCTGGTGATACATTTAACGACTTCCTTGCTGATTATATTGCACAATAAGTGAGCGATCACTTGGCAGGTAATTATCTGGCCCCCCTTTGTTTGGTCAGCGTACTTTCGAAGGCAGGAGAAAGCCCTTTGTGACATTGTGCATTGTCTTTGAAGGAGAAGGAGCTCTCCTGGCATAATCTACTGCAGGGAGCAGGGGGCAGATTGATTTAAAAGTGAGGCCGTTCACACAAAGCACACGCTCACAATGCAGCCAAAGCTAATCTATAATGATGATTAAACCTGTTCAGCGTACTGTCTGCGCGGCTGAATGTGGAGCAGCAGAGAGTCGTCTCATAACCGCGCGTGTGAATGACATGCACAAAGGCCAGCTACTGGAGAATTCCTTTGTTATAGTGATTCAATGGGTTGCGTGGTTTCCAAATTAAAGCTGATTTGGAAGGGCATGAAGACATGCTGATTTGCCAAACAGTGAGCTTTTTTTTGGGGGGGGGATTAAGTTACAGTACCATTCATAAAAGAAGTGTGTGTTAAAAAGCAGGTGAGTGCTTTACAATGACTTACCTTTTAGTGTGTGGGCCCCAATACCTTCTAGTCCTTGTAAACTTGTACTGTAGTGTGGTTGTCTAAAATATTCCTATTGATCTGATAACAACTGAAAGGTTTGCTCAGAGGTAAAAAACCTTTGTAATGTAAGCCGAGCTCCTATACGGTGTCCTCCAAAATTATGCATATCCTTGATGAAGATGAACGGTGAATGACTATAACATTAATAATACATGAACTGAGCTATATTTTCATTCTCAAATGTGGGAAATATTCTACTTCAATAACTATTCTATGAAATCAATCAAAATGACACTTTTCTCAATTTATAAATGTATTTCCACCAAGAAAAGAAGTGTCACATGATATTCACACATTTTCTGATCAGATTGCAAAACAATAATTTTATCATGAGTTAATTACTTGGTTGATTTTGAGGCATGCTTAGGATCATTGGGCTTCATTCACCAATCACTCTACGAACAAATGTGTTCTGAAAACTTTCTTTAAAACGTTTTTACAAACATTTCGGGATGAACTGGTGTTTGCGTTCTGAGTTTCTGTTCTACCCAAGAAAAAATTCCAAGTAAGATAACAATATGTATTCCATACTGTTCCAGCATAATTTACAGCTAAATCTAGTCCCACCCCCCAATTCCCATAGAGATCCATTCAAATGCAGAGACGTTAAAGTATCGCTTGTAGGAGTACCAGAAAATAAGATAACAAGTGTATTTCGATGTTGTTGGGTCACAGACATCAGGAAGTCATGGCATGCAAAGAATATGCGACCAAATATTTAAAATGATAACTTTATTCTATATATAAATGCAGGGGTGCCAATAATTGTGGCACACGTGGTTTTGTTAAAAATAATTATTTCTTGATGAGGGATATAAATTTAGAATAAATTCAGAATAAATTTACTTCCATTAAAGGTTGGATTTTTCTCATTTCTCCAGTGTGAGATTAAGCTAATTCACCAAACAGTAATTTTTTGAATAACCATTTTTACTCATCTGTACCAGGGGTGCCAATAATAGTGGAGGGCACTGTATATACAGTATATATATATATATATACTGTATATGCATTTCATGGGATTCTAATACATCAACATCTGAAACATTACAGGGATTGATATTATGCACTGAACAATGGCCAGGTTTCTGAGCCATTTTGAGAGCTGAGCTGCCGAACTAATAGCATCTGTCAATAAAGGATCAAAACCCCGTGGCGAGTCATTTCTGCTGTGACCGCCTGGAGGCTACACTCTCTGTAGTGACTGACAAATTAGCCCTGTGACAGCTGATTAGCTTGTTATTATACTGGAGGAAAAATAAAATAAAAGGTGAAGGCCGGGGGGGGGTATACGGTGCTGAAATCAGGCCAACATCAGAAAGAAGCAGCAGAGTCTGGAATGTTTGCAAGAAAACTTACGGTCATTAATTCAGTACAACTTCCACACGACAAGATGGGGCTCTGCTAGTATAGTCTGGAGTGTTTTAGTGCTCCTCTGAGCATTGCTTTTTCCTACGTGTACTGGGCATTGCGTTTTGAAGAGGATTGGCCTTCGCCTTGATTTTCGCCACTGAAATCACGGGTGACAAAAAAACAAATCTGTCCACTTGCAGTTAAACAGAAGCACCACAGTTTTGCATCATATTTTTAGTAGAATGATCCACCATCATAGAGACATATTTACACAAGGCTTGTCTCTGTTATTTTCCTCTGATGATTGATGATGACTTTTCCGACAATGTGTGTGTGTATATTTCCACTGTAGGAAACGTGAGAAAAAAAATAAAAAAATCTTGTTTTACTTTTTATCATTCTGTATATACATGTACAACTTATGTATGCCAAACATCTGCAAAATGAATACACATTATACCCATCCTGTTCCTTCAAAATCGGGTGGTGCGTCCCAATACTCGAAAAATGCACACTCCTTTCCTCTACTACCACCTCCTCTCCTCCCTGCCCCGGAAACCGATCTTTGTGTCCTAATCTAATGTTGCTGATTAGGCTACATATTAATTACAAATGGTTACAAACTGATTAAAGTCTTGACCCAAACGCCAATGTCAGGTACATGGTATACTGTACATGCAATTACTTGTACTCAAAACATTTAGGTAGTTTTGCATACTTCTGTTTAGGAAACGAGTGGTAGTGGGGGAGTGGAGGAAAGGAGAGGAGTGGTAGTGGGGCAGTGGAGGAAAGGAGAGGAGTGGTAGTGGGGCAGTGGAGGAAAGGAGGAGAGGAGTGAATAATATTGGGACGCAGCCACAGTCATTTCTCCAAGTCCTTCACAAGTGGTCACATGCAGCATCAATGATGCATAGATTTTTAGTTTACTTTAAAATCTTTACAAAACCAGTTTTATTACTTTGAAAAATGATGTTTTCTTTCTTTGATAAAGCCTTACAAAGATTCTCCAAATTACAAGTATCCTGTTGGTTTTCCAAAGCAGTGAATTTCATCTTCTCACAATGGAGCCGCACACTCGATGAGAAATCAATATTGCATTAAGGAAGAAAATAAGACAAATACGGATGTGAAAGATAGTTTAAACACAGATGCAAAACAGTAAACAGGATGCATGTATACACTTGCCACTTTCTTACGGGCTGGATGCAGAAAGAAAAATGTGTTTCACAACAGCTAATAAAACAAGCTACTTGAGACTTTGTACTGGCAAATATCTGTCACACGTTGATGCTGTAACGGTTTATTAAAGACACTGACACACAGCACTTTTTGTAAACGGGTTAATTAGACAACATCCCAGCTAAAGCTGATACAACAAAAAGCAATAATTACAAAAATGGATGTGCTCATTGCTCTCGATACTTATTTCTATTTAACTGTAAACCTTTGTCCTCTGGCCTTCTAATCAACCACCTCTGCTAACACACTGGACCTTGCTGTGCCCAGTCCAGACTCTCTGGCTTGTTTATATAATTAACACGCCATTTGGAAAAGTACATTTTCCTTGTGCACTTCCGTTCAAGGATAGATAAACAAACAAACGTAAAAAAAAAATAACCTTATTCAAACGATCAATTAGTGCGATAACTGAACTAATGAGTTGAGAATGCGTTTCGTGGCAGCTGGTGCACCTGTGGCTGGCAGCCCCACCTGGATGTACTATATTTGCCCTTCATTCTGCAATGCTTCAGTATACACAGAGTGCCTCACGGATAATCGGATTTGGATGGAACGCTGTATTCTCTGACAGTTGACTATCACCCCTGTGTGTGGAACATAGCCATGATGATGCAATACCAGTGCTGCCATTTAAAACATACTCACCCATTCACCTTGCTCAGCCCCTGAAGGGTAGGTTCTGCTTGGGTTAAACCAGACTTGACGGTACTGTGATGGACGGGGAAGGGAGGGGGGGTCTGCGATGATGTAGGGCAGGGGTCCTCAATCTTATCCAGTTAGGGCCGGTGTGGCTGGCGGCTTTTTTTTCCACCAAGCCCAAGCACAACACTCATCAAGGTCTTTAGCAAAGTCTCTTGTGGTTGTTTAGTAGAATCAGGTGTGTAACTGCTTGGTTGGAACAAAAACCTGCACCCACACCGGCCCTTTCTGGATAAGATTGAGGACCCCTGATGTAGGGTATTGGCTACTCAGGGTGGTCGGGGGGGGGAGGGTCTATTTACCTTGTAGCCAATAGGGGCCCCCTGCTTGTTTCAACAATACTGTCAGTCAAATCTGGCCTTGTGCAGTCAAATAAATAAAAACATTTCCAAATAATAATTTTCATCAGACTATGGCGGGGGGTGTGATTTATGCCAGTGAGTGTGAATGAGATCAGTTCAGGTAACAGTACTTTTACACCTCACAGGATTAAATTCACAGCCTCACTCTTTGTCAGATGGCTGCTGTTCACAGAGGTTTGAGTGATTGGCTCAGCGGTAGTGTAGACGTGAAGGTTTTCTGAGGTGTCTAACTCTATAACAATTCTGGAAAGGGTCTGGTCCTCCTGACCAGGGAGCTAGTCATGTGTGGTACCTTTCTCAATGGCCAGGGGCTCCTCCAACTGCTCCAAAACCAGACTCTACAAAATGCATTTCAAGTACAAACGTTCACCTGGGGTTGTGACACATGTTTTGTGACACAAACATGGACCAAACAAGAAATAAGTTAACATGTTCAGGAGCATTCAACGGTGAGGTTTGTTGCCTCTTGCGGTTACGAGCTTTAGCCTCTGCTCTTCCTGGTTCAATGCCATCAATTTCAAAACTTTTGGGAAAACTTTACTAACTGTATATGAGAGTAAGAGGGAGGCCTCTCCTTCAGGTAGTATATTCCATTTGGTTCTGTCTGGAGTTATCAGCTGCCAAAGATGAGCCGACCTGAGAAAACAGAATGAATTAGATAGGAGTGACTGACTTTTCATGGTTCAGAACCTGGGCCATCAAAACAAAGATAAGGCACTGCTGACATTGCTGTGGATGGCAAAAGTTTTTTTATGTAGGCTTTCAAAATCAAATAATTTTACTTCTAAGAAAATGTTCCCGATATATTCCTGATCCCTCAGTCTGTGGCTGAACTGACAGAATATGCAATAGAGCTGTGGGATTTAGCATTCTCTGTACTACTTCATTTTATTCCAATGAAATCACTCCTCTGCATACAGTAACAAAACAAAGCCATGCGGAATGTATATTCGTCGCAGACGGATCGCGATGCCTTTAGTCTCATTTTAACACCTTATATGAAACTCTTCAGAAATTACACCATCGGAAATATGGATATTGCAGCTATAACAACACAAACTGTGATAAAGAAAATTAATAAGGTACCGCAGATATTGGATGTGTATTCTCTCAGACTCTGTATGTTGTTGATTTCTGATAACGTTCTCATCAGAGCCCAAGTCCCCAGAGACTTCAGCTCCCTGCTTTTAATCAAAATGTTGACAAGCTTTGATATAATGTAATTCAGCCCACGTTGAGCTTCATACAGTTAAACATGGACAATGTGGATGTGTGGGTTGAGTGTGATGGAAAAGGTGATACGCTTTCGCGACCTGGTAGCATTTTGCTGTGCTCTCATTTGCATAATGGTCGTGCCCAAAATGGCAGTTTTGCAACAAAGCATTACCTCTGACGTCACGTGGCGCTGTAATGGCGACATGTAGTCCAGCTGTCTCTCGTGTTTGTGTTTGTTCATTTTAATGTGTTTTGTTGTGTCTGGCTTTTGTCTTCGTTTTTTTTCATGCTCTGTGTGTCTGTAGTGGGACGGGGAAGCGGGCTGGAGATTTTTCAGGGCACTCCTGCTGCTCGTTTTGTTAATATTGACAAATTGTCTATTCGATATAATTTTGTTTTTGGTCGTCACCATGGAGACACATTCGCAACATATGCTCAGGAATGTCTGTTGGATCTGCAGACTGCAGCAACAAAGTTTAACATCGCTCTTCACCAGAGTTGAGCATTTCGGGACTGATCCGGGAGAGCAGGCAATCTTCAGAAGGCAACCAGGGAAGGAGAACATAATGCGGGGGAGGAGTGAGGAGACGACTGGGAAGATTGACGCAGTTCGGTGCTCCGTTTTGGCGGTGTGCAGGGACCGCGTCGCTGCGTGTATAGAGGAGAGCTATTTTTTAATCATGGCTGTATTGCACTTTAATTCACTTGATTGATGTAATGATTCTGTTGGATGTCTTTGTTTGATATGTGTGCTGTGGGTCTGCCCCACTGTTTGTCTTTTTTTGTTGTTGCTGGGGCTACTACTGAAGTTCCCTAGCGGGAAAATAAAAGTTATTCTATTCTCAAATTTACCCAAATTTGCAGGGTTTATTTTGTCCCTTGAGGGGCTGCCTGGGGGTGGGCAGCAGAGCCCCCCCAAACATCAGATGCAAGTGCACACCACCAATCTCTCTGCACTTCACTACAGTACATCTTTCTTGTAACTATTTTACGGCAAACACCATTTTGCTGTGTCATAGTAGCGACACACTGCCATATTTTCACTGCTAGTAATATCGCCATGGCTTTCGGTGGCTCAGTTGTGATAATGGGGGACGAGATGTTCCTTTCCAGGGATCCAGGTGGGTCATGTGAAGCTAGGAATGGTGGGATGAGAGGAAGGGGCCAGGCTTGGTTTAGTAGCCCAAGAATGGGTAAAAGTTCATAGAAGCGAGTGCTAGCATGAGGCTGGAGGCTGTTGCAATGTGTGGCATGCGCGTTTTGCTTGGTGAGGGTGGGAACCACCACTCCTCTGTGTCACTATGAGGTAGCAGACGGGCTGTGTCCGTATCGGAGCCCTATCTACTGCATACTGCCTCCTGTGTACTGTTTAGTGTATTTCCCAACCGTACTGTGGAAGTGTCGTAAGATGTCCCACCCTTGCACGACCATGTCACATGTTGTTTTTGTTGTTATTGAAGGAAAACATCCACAAAGCTGCTGTGCCTCATTTTTTAAATTAAGCTGCGCGTCATATTTATGCGACCAAAATGTTTGGGTACTTCTTGAAATGTACACTCCCGAATATACTCAGCGAAACCCCTGAAGTAAGTATATCATACAGGGGTTTTAGAGAAAATTTTGTCCAGTCTTTTTTGTCCAGTCTACTCAGCAAGCATACTTGATTGTATGGCAGGGAGCGGATTCAGGCACTAAATTACATTTCATGGGATTTCTGAACTTGCTGCACTGTTCGCAATGAAAACTATAAGCACTTGCCCTATTGAATGTCCAGTATCACTCAATGTGACCAATCCATTCCATCTTGTTCTAATACAGGCTGGATTCAAGATACTGAGAGACATCGTGGAGGAACGCTTCTCAGAAACAGTGTGGTGATTCCTGATCCAACAAGACCTACAGCATGTTCCTACGACAGATTCTTCTAGAAACTTCTCGAAACACTTTTTTTTTTTCTTCTTCCATTTCCAGCGGGGGAAGTTCGCTAAGCACAGTGGCACAGCGCACGTCAGTAACGAGGGAAAAATGTTTTAGTAAAACTGTGACTAACGGTGTGACACCCGGGAGGCTTTGTCGCACTTCGGCGAGGAGCGGTAAGTACATTTGACAGTGACACGAGTCCCCGCCTCTCACTCGCTGCTGGTCAGAGGCACTCAGACTTACGGTGCGTCCTCTCCCCATTGCCACCCTGTCTGCTCTACAGCTGTCATAGCAAAATGCCCGCCGGGCAAGTCCTGCTGGGAATGATTTTTCACCTGGATGCATTGTTTCAAATGGGATTTAGGTAGCACAATATTTGTACACTAATTAACAATAATGAAAACGGTAGTAAACATTAATTAACAGATAATTAATGTGTTTATTAAGGTTAATGAATGTTACATAAGATCAACAAATACATTAGTAAATGGTTAATATAGATTATAGTAACAAGTCATACACTAAAAAAAGCCCACAAACAATTTGGTTTATAGATTTTGTGCATTTGTTCAGCAGTGGCATCATGGTGTTTTCGGAGGGGGGGGGTCATGATTACAAATCATTTACATCCATCATGTGACTCAAAAAATGTTTGGTTTCATTCGACGGTTTTGCTGTCTTGCAGCTTTGAGCATTTCCCCCATTATGCTTCATTGATAAAGCCTTAAATTCATTATTTTTTTTTCCCCCCCCCTTTTCTTTTTTTTTTTATTTTTTTTTTTTTTTTTATTTTTTTTTTTAGAAAAAAAAAAAAAAGGAAAAAAAAAAAAGGGGGAAGTTTTGGGGGGGGGTTAAAAAAACAAAAAACAAACAAAACAAAACACAACAAATAAATAACAAACAGTAAAAAAACAGAGAAGGACAGGAGGAGAGGACAAGTCAGAGAGTCATGAAAAACTGAGAAAAAAAAAAAAAACAAAAAAAACACAAAAAAAAAAAAAACAAAACAAAAAAAAAAAAAAAAAAAAAAAAAAAAAAAAAAAAAAAAAAAACAAAAAAGAACCAGAAGTGTTTTTTTGTTGCTGATGGTAAAACAAAAAATAAAAAAAAAAAAAAAAAAAAAAAATTGTTTGTTGTGTTGTGCAAGTGCATGCAAGTGTGTGTGTGTGTGTGTGAGGGGAGGGTTTTACATTTTAATCAAAGTGATGAATGATGTAGATAGATGAGATGATGATGTATGATGATGTTGTTGTTGTGTTGAGTGTGTGTTGTGTGTGTGTGTGTGCGTGTGTGTGTGCGCATATGTGTGATAGAGTGTGTGTTTATTGGTATGTGTGCGAGTCATCGTTCACAGGAGCAATTCAAAAATTTATTTATTAATGCAGTATATGATGGGGTCATATTGTTATGAAGGAAGATATCTGGTTATTTTGAATATATGAAGTTTTTTCCATTGAAATGTATTCTGTTAGGAGGTCTAGCCATTGTGTAATACTAAAGCCTTAAATTCTGTTAATTTCACTATATGCCTTTTGTGAGGAATTTTCTGATAATTTCAGAAACTTTTCCGCCTTCATTTAGCTTTTGGGTAGCCTATTAAAACATGGCTATTGTCAGCAGTTGAACAATGAGTTGTTCATTAATTTCGTCGTGAAAAGTATGCACTTTGTGCACCCCTGCTCTGAAGGACAGACCTCTGCTTTAGTTATACAAACATGTTTAAAATGGTAAAAATCCAGCTATTGTAAGACCTCATTTTCATTCTTAGAACGATTGCAGTCTCATTTATTGATGAAATGAGATGAGTAAAAATGTAGCCTAGCCTAGCCGTAAGCTATGTCCCTAGTTATGTAAGCTATGTCCCTGTGCCGTCTCATCTGACGTCACAAAATGGGATATCCAAGTCCTTTCTCGTCAATTTTGCCAGAAGCCTGAATTAACCCCCCCCCAAAAAATAATTCTGAAAACTGTAAACGTGCAGTGACAAGGGGGTCTTGTAAGCGCATTTGGTGATACACTAACAGCTTACCGATTGTAAACACTTGGTTGCAAAGTACAATTCAGTCACTAGACACTCTGAAAGTTTGTTCAAAGCCTCAAGTTTTCTAACATCCCTATAGCCATACGGACTGTTATTGTATAAAATTGGGCGGTTTAAACCCTTGGGAGGCAGCTGACATAGTGGACAGTAAAATGATCGGCCATCTTGTGATTCAGACTGAAGCGTGCTTCTTGGTCCCGTCCGATACCACTCCCAGCTTTGGTACTAATTACTAATAATGGTATTTTTGTGGTTTAGGTTCTGGCTTTTTATGGTTTGTTTCTCTTCTTAGGGCTTATTATTGATATAATCTGTATATTTTTGTACTTTGGTTGCTGGTTACCATAGCGATGTTGCATCTGCATTTTCTGGTCTGCGAATGTTGCCACTGCACTTATGTTTATCCGACACTGGATATGAGCGTCATATCCCTGTGTTAAAGAACACACTCATCTGCATGCAGCTGGTGCCGTAGTATAGCTCAAGATTTATTTATCTGCTTAGAGGACACGTGTGTCTGAAAGGACTTGGCTATCTTGTAAACACACCCTGTGCTGCCCACTCGCAGCACAAAAGTTTAGCGAGTGCTTCAGGGTGAAACACAGCACCATGTGCAATAGTATAAATTCCAGAAAATGGGTTTGTACCAGTGATACTGCATGCAATGCCCTCAGCGCTAATTCTCATTTTTGACAGTATGCCTACAGATAATTTTCTGAATGTTCTCCCACATACCATATATGCGCTGCCTCAAGCTGTGTACAAGTTGAAAGCACATTTTGGTGAAAGAACGTAGAGTGAGGGTTCTGGGCCTGCCTTTTTAAAATATTACATGTCCCTATTCGATACTGCCAAATATACCCCTGATCACAGAGGACTTTAAAATGCATGTGAAGCCTATACAGCCTTGGTCTAAAATATGACTGATTTAAAATCTGTTTTATTTTAAAAATTAATCAGTGTACAATCACCAGGATTATTTGAGATGAACAAGATATTGTGGTTTCAGGTACAGTGTAACCACTGAATAGCCTTCAAAATTTCAATGTGTCATTACAACACATCTTACAGTATGTCCATTTAAGTCTGATGATGAATTAATTGAAGAGTTCTCATTAAAATATAAAACTGATTGCATTTAAAATTCCGTTTTTTTTTGTTTAATTCACATTTAGTGCCATTTACGAGACACTGGACTTTGTTACACTCGACGCTAAGCAGTGTCTGCTAGTTTCAGAGCAATGCAGTTGTCATTTTCCTGTCCATCGCCCATGTTGTTTAAATAGCAAATTAACTTGTGCCTATCTGGGCGGATGAGATGTGGCCAGGTGCATTGTTGGCGTATTGCAATATTTATGCAACTGAAAGCAGTTGCACTAAAACCAAGACAAACCTGGTCTTAAGTCATGTCACAGTTGTTTCAATGTTATTTTATGCGCGCAATATTAAGATAGCAATGTGTGTCTACATAAGCATGTGCTCAACCCGCGTACACCTTCCTGTCTTTTACAAACACAGTGTAGGCGATCTCTATGCCAGAGACACGGAGGAAATATTGGAGGTCCAGGTGCGACAGATGAGGCCTCTAAAAGTGTTCTAACGAACACCACTAAGACGGACAATAATCCGTAGTGGATGGGGAAAATAAGGAGAACACAAATAACCTCGCGATAAAGAGCGAGGAACTCGATATCCGAGCAAAACAAAAGAAATAAGCAGTCACGCTTATCTAACTCCCGTTGTGGAGTGAACAAAAAGAAAGGAAGGAGAAAAATAAAAGAACCCTAAACTTTAGGGCGAGAGCACTCGTAGGTTTGAGTGGGAAACAAAGAAACCAAAACCTCTGCTCTGAAATAAAAGGGTGAAAGAGCGCACTTTACTTTTTCTAAATTGTACTGCTCACAAGTCCCGCATTAAGAAGCAAAGCGGTCGATAGCAGCACAACTTCCTATACCTTTACCGGCTAGAATGTTACGTTAAATAACATGGAAGCGACGAGAAAAGGAGGAAGCGGGGTATAAATAGTGAGCAGAAATGCAGGACAGGTGAACTCACTAATCACGGAGGCGAAGGCAAAACCCGTAGCGGAACAATCCGATAGATTACAGGTAAAAAAAAAAAAAGGAATACAAAACGCGGAGATAAGGGAAGGAAGCTTACAATGTAATTATCAAGATTACAATGTGAAATGTTATATCCATTGGCCAAAGACCCCACGCCTGTCCCGCCAGGCTGTAACAAACATTTGTCATCTGGAAAATGAGCTGCCGATTAATTCCTGCTGTCCCTGTATGCGCGCCCTGCATGCTGTCCCTGTATGCGCGCCCTGCATGCTGTCCCTGTATGCGCGCCCTGCATGCTGTCCCTGTATGCGCGCCCTGCATGCTGTCCCTGTATGCGCGCCCTGCATGCTGTCCCTGTATGCGCGCCCTGCATGCTGTCCCTGTATGCGCGCCCTGCAAGCTGTCCCTGTATGCACGCCCTGCATGCTGTCTCTGTATGCACGCCCTGCAAGCTGTCCAGCATCCCTTAAGTTCAATTGAAGGGATGTCCCAATCCGCTGTAAATTCAGTCATACATACAGTTACCTCCAGCCTAGTCTGACATACCAATGAATATATTAAATTCTCCATCCCACTTTGGATTCCCAAGGGAATATACATGGTATATGTAAAACATAAGGGAGCCCTCTCCATCAACGGGTGATTTGCGATGCCACGTGTAAGGTTACAAATGTATATTTTATACTGGATCAAGCCATGATTGTCATTCCTGCAGTCTTCCAGGGGGACCCCCCCTGGTGGGGTGGCTAATAGGGGACAATGGCTATTCATTAAAGTCATAGCTGATGACACTGTATATCATGCCTACAAGTGTGTGAGTTGTCATTCAATCGAAAACTCACAGAAACATGCAATGTAATAGACGTTTGCAGTGCTGAAAACGCGCTTCAGACGTTTGGCTAAGACAGGTGGAACATTACAATACAGCTCTCAGAAGGCCAGAGATGACTTTATGGCGTGTTGCGTGTTGCATAGCGTTGCCATATGTCAGGGAAGTCTCGTGGACATAAATGAGGACACATTACAGGACTTTAGAAGGCGTGATGCTGAGCTGCATGCGCCGATGCCAATGACCCCAGATACAGCAGCAGCAGCAGCAGCAGCAGCACAGGAGAGGAGAGATCAGCTGGCAGAAGAGCTGCTTCATCTACAGCCTGTCAGCAAACGGAATGCTTTATTTGATTGAAAATAGTTCCAAACTTTGTCCAGCGAATGTTGCAGTTATTTGGAAATTTTTAAATCACATTAATGCATTTTTACAAATGCTTTTCAAATACGGTCTTGGGGATTCACTGCGCAAGATGGTTTTTTACATTTCTATATGATTAAAAAAAATAAAAATTTATACAAAATTCTAACCATATTCTTCATTCTTCACATTTTTATTTATTTGCAGTGACAAGGTTTACATGATTTCAGCAATTAAAACCCCATTGATTTCACCTCTTACTCCATAAATGAACAAGAACATTTTGAAGAGAACTAAAGAGAACTAAATGTCTAAGAAAAATAAACCTTTTCAAGAATCTTAAACGAAAACAAATTTGCAGCATGCTACACAATTCATTCTGAGAATTTTCATCTTGTATATTCTCTGCATGCTTTAACCTCACACACACGAGCAGGTCTGTTTCGCCAGCTGCAAATCACACTTGTTGCAGTCTTACTAAATCCGGCAATATATTGACAATCCACCAAGATGCAAACTCAGGTGGCTTGTAAAGGGAATGCGAGATGACACTCTGATTGGTTTATTGCATGTTACACCCAAGAAACATCTAGAATGAAGACACTATGTTCAGCCCTTTTGAACCTTGTGCCTTACTTTGCATGATATGTTTAAGGACTCTCAAAGAGAAGCGTTACATAAAAAATCTGAGGGGACAAAAGATTTGAGCATATATACCACCAATTGTATTTCTGTTTTAATCGCCCTGCTGTATGCCAAATACAATGAAAGCTTTTAAAACCGTCCCTCTGATTCTCAACCAGCATTGGAGAGGCCAGAGTGTGTCGAGTGATTCTCTTGTTACTGGACTGTTTCTGGGGGGTGTGACTCGGGTCAAACATCCTGCATGAGCGCTGCGATTGTGCGGCCCACGCTGCCGGGCAGCCGTCCAGCCGTCCAGCACCACGTCAAAGTGAATCACTGTCGCGTATAACCTTTCCCACCTAGACGGGCTGATGACATTATTCCAAGCTGGCGGGGGCGGAGGATTTAAAATGAGAACTCCCACGCCCCCCCCCCCCCCCCATCTGTGTTTGATACGAGCACAGGGAGCATGTTGGCGTGAGAGTACTGCTGATGCAGGGTTCTTTCATCTCTCCCGGTGAGGAGGAGCACCCCAAAATGGCTACCCCCATCCCAATGAATAGTGGCTCGACCGAATTCTGCGCACGACTTGTGAACTCTGTTGAGGCTCACTCTCTGCCAAAACCGACAGAAATAGTGGCTTCCGCCTCAATGGTGCCGAGAGCCAATAATGTGTCTGTACATAAAGACCAGGCTACAAGAGGTTTTTGGATAGGGCCTGAATTCCTGATGCTCGGATGCTATCTCTGCGCCAAGCTGTGAACCGTCCCCTCCGGCATTCAGGTCGATTAGAGAAGGACTGAAAAACGGTGTTCCCGTTTATGCTAAAGCTATTGAGGAGCTCTTATCTTGTGGTTGCAAATCCAGCTGATTGAACTGTTATTTTAGCTTGTCTTTTAAGAAACAATATGAAAATGATTTAAGACAACACATAAGAAATCTCATGTTTTATTATTTATTTTGTGTAAAGCGATTAAAACGCTTAGAATGTCTTAATTGTGCAGAATGACTGCAATTTACAACACAAACCAATATATACAACCCAATATATGTACCCGAAAAATACATGTACCAACAAACCAAAAAAATGTGTGATAAGGGATAAATAGAAGTGAAGTAGATACACAGTAGAACTCCATTGGTAAGACCATTTTAAATGGAATTGGGGTCAAATTATGTCAATTCAGGAAATTAATTGTAATATGTTAAATTAACTGAACAAATCTTTATAGGAGATTATACTGTATGTGTTCTTAAAGGTATAAATAGAATTAATTTCCTTATCTGACTGAATTGAAATTGAATCAACCCCAACCCTAAAGACAACACAGGTTTTAAAAAAAAGTATAATACAGAAATGCACTCATGCACAACAATTCAAGTTATTCTAAACTTAGAAAATAGATTTTATCAGTGTTTACTTTTTGGTACAAAAATTACATTTTGAGGAAAAACCTGTAGCTCAACTCTGACACTTTAGTTTAAAGGATTCCACAGGGCTGAAAGGCTAAAGGCTAAAGGCTCTTTATTTTAAAGACACTTTGAACCAGACTGACACTGCTTGGCATCACTGTGTTACTTTTCTCCTTTAAGTCTAAATTTCTATTTATCTAGCTCATAAACTCATTTTTTGCACTATTCAGTAGCTTTTAAACAATACATGCTTCAATGAAAATTTTTATTTATAATTGTATTTTTTTACATGTTAAAATATGTTGTATTTTATTAATGGTATATAGGTCTTTGTTAATTTCAGTTATGCTAACCTTTTTTCTTTTTAAAACACTCCTGCTATTTCTCATACAATCCCACACTCAGTGTGTTCCTACTGTTGATGTTCATGAAACATTATTTGACTTTGAATACCCTGTGCATTTTTAAATTCCATTGCTGTAACATTTATGTTTTTGCAAATAACTGTAAAATAAGTTTAAAAAAGCAAAATACTTTCCTTATTAACCACCGTAGTCATTTGATGCAATCCCTCAGAGTGGTGTGTGAGTTCAAAGGAGAGAACACACTTAAATGGATTAAAAGATTGAGGCATAAAGTGTTGATTAGACTCATGTACAGTATTTGTGAGAAGAGTAGGAGTCTGGGCTTGAAGAAGCATCATGCAAACATTAGCAGGGGCCTTCAGCTCAACTGCCAGTTGCGTCATATTCTCAGTCAGGGTGTGCAGATAACTGTCATGGTTCTGCACCCTTTTTTATCTCTACGGTCATCTTCGTATTCGGAGCTGCGAGAAGGTGCTCTTGCGGCATTTTTTTTTGCCATCTGTGCCGCATTTTTCCTTTTTCTTGACACTTATCCGACACTTATTGCGGCATTTTTGTGTCCATTTCCCCCTCCTTGTGTGGAACTGTTCGCTTTAGTGGTGTTTCACTACGGTGTACACTTTTAGATTCTTTGTCTGTCGTGCCTGGTCCTCCAAACCAGACACTCCCCCTTACAGTAAAATGTGGAATATATATAGTCAGTGGGATTACACTGAGACAACTAGAACATGCAGTTACCACAGAGATGTCAATAGAGCGCCGCAAACTTCAAAAAGATCTTTTGACATGACATTGCTTCCCACACTAAATCAATGTTCTTCTTGTTGCTGGTAAATCAGTTTGAGAGTGCGGTGGCCATTACACGTTGATTGGCCCTCTCAGGCTCCGCCGAGCGGTGGCGTGATCAGCGGTTGTACAAGTAAGCTTTGAACTGTAACGTTCTCCCTTTCATCTTTCAGAAAAGGGAGGGTCGTCTGCCGTACCGAAACCTGCGTAAGAAGGCTTCCAAAGATTTGATTGCCATCGTTGCTCCTTTTCTCGCTTTCCTTTCCAGGGACAAAATAATAGCTTCAGTGGCTCCTGTGCCAAATGCAGTAATGCACCAATAGCAAGGCTGCAGCTGAACAGAGACGTACACATCCATGACAACGGAAGGAAATGGCCCTCGCGTGGTCAGTGCGGAAGTGACAGGAGACGTAAGTGGCGCTACAGAGATGAAGACCTCCATCTCTCGCCTGTGCGCATTACAGTAAAGGGAGGTTTGATTGACTGCCGGGTGATGAAGTGCATTTTTGGGCTGGGGGGCATTGGGAGGACAGATGTTTTATGGGGTCGAGGTTATGGGGGGGGGGGGGGGGCCTTCCCCGGGATGTTTATGGGGGTCTGGCCCCTTGCCGAAATGCCCTGGTGAGCCCCCCAGATTGCTCAGCAGCCTCTCGAACCCGGCCAAGAGCGTGGCCATAAATTGCTCCAGACAGAGAGTACAGCCTCCCATTCACTTTCACTCTCTCTCTCGCACACACATACACACAGAAATGCACGTATACACACACACACATACACAGAAATGCACGCATACACACATCAACATACACAAAAGCACACACACTCATGCACATGCGAACATGCACACACACATAGTTATGGACACACACACACATGCAGTCCCAGACACACTCAGACACACACGCACACGCACACGCACACGCACACGCAAACACTCACAGACTTAAAATATATATATTTTTTATACCAAAGTATTTATATAACTTCAGAAGCACAAGTAGCCATCAGTAGCCTTCTCGCACCAAACTGTGAAATTGAAGTGTTGCCGGGCAGTTTTGCACTTAGACTGAGTGCCTCCTGGGAGAGCTGGGCCAGCAGGGAGGCCGTCCCTCTGCATACAAACACAAAAGCCTCCAGTGCAGCCCTAAAGCAAGCTACTCATTCTCCAAGGCCATTAAAGGCCATTAAGATCTCATGGCACGTATCACACGTAATAGGGCTGACCCCAGTCTGACCACATAATAATTTCCAACTTTAACTGGCTAAATAAGGCCTCAACCCCCCCATTTTCTGTGGAGAGGGATCTGTGGCAAGCGTGCATCGCCCAAGCTGGCATTATGCGCTGAAGGAGTCAAGTTACCTTTTCTTTTTGTAAACCGTTTTGTGATCTATGAAAGGCACTATATTACTGTGGTTCATGCATACTTGAAGTTTCTAGGGATGGATGTTGAGGAAAAGAAACAGGAAGGATATTAATCAGTACTAAATTCCTGACTTTCTACCTCAGATGAATGGTGGACATTCTCACACACAATAGCACTGCAAAAATGCAATCCACCCTTCAGCTTTGTAACAATTGGGTTCACACTCCAAAGCATTATGGGAAAGAATGGAATTTTACCCAAAGAGATGCATCTACCCCACGGTTATATTAACATCACTAATGCTCTACACATTTGTTCATTGACACATCATTTCAGTATGATTTTGCATGGGAGAAGCCAGTTGAGTTAAAGCGCCAAGGGCTCGGTAGCCAGGCAGTTAATTATGCATTCTCAAACAATATGATACCTAGAACAATAAATCCATTTCCATTTTTGGGTAACACTTTATTTTAAGGTTCCGTTATTAAGAATTTGTTAACCAAACTAATTCATTACAAATATGGGTTATTACATCTTACTAACTTATCTGTACATAATTCATATGAATATATAATAAACTGTGGCCACTTTAGGTGGTGCAGTTGAGTTTATGAATGTGTCATATACATGATTTCATGCATATAAACTATTAACTTATGCTTTTACAAATATGAGTTATTATAAGTCATTATTAGAAAACACTTTATAAATGGTTAATAGATCATTTACTAATAGTTTCCCGATTTTTTATATCGGAACCTTAAAATAAAGTGTTACCCATTTTTGAATAAGACATGTTGTTGAATTTAATTCCTGTTCATTCAAAATCCCCTTTATAAATGCAATAATAAGGAAGAGCTGCAAGATATTGTACCATTCTCATGAACATGTCTTTATTAGCGAGTCCTTCGCTGGTGGACCCAAACGCAGGACTCAGTAAAAGCTCTGAGGAGCACTTTATTAAGCAAGGTAGCACAGGGAGTGGTAAGGAGCGGGACTGGGGCTTGCAGGGGAAAGGAGAACGCAGCAGAGCGGGAGAGGGGCTGGAGAGTGGTGATCAGTCCGGGGTGTACTGGCAGAGAGAGCTGGGTGAGAGGGGCAGGAGAGTGGTGATCAGTCCGGGGTGTACTGGCAGAGGGAGCTGGGTGAGAGGGGCAGGAGAGTGGTGATCAGTCCGGGGTGTACTGGCAGAGGGAGCTGGGTGAGAGGGGCAGGAGAGTGGTGATCAGTCCGGGGTGTACTGGCAGAGGGAGCTGGGTGAGCGAACGGCAGGAAACGACAAGCAGGCTGGCAGGATCAGGGAGACAAATCTGGACACGGTTAGAAACACAACTAGACACAGGATTCTCAGACCAGAATACAAAGTACAACTAGACGGACGAGAGAGTACGAACTGGCGACGAGACATCAAACAAAGAGGGAATATATAGGGAGGTAAATGATTGAATGAGTGAGTGCAGCGTGAGAATGTATGCAAGAGTGATTGAATGGTAATTAGCGGCGTGTGGAATGCAAGCGGGAAATGCGGGTGATAGGCTGAAAAATAATGAGGGAAACGAGCAGAGCAACCACGCCCAACCTGCACAAAAACGGAAGACAAACACGAAACATGAAAGTAAGACACGAAATGAGAGGAAAGGGGGAAAACAAGAAGAACGAAAGGGAGGGTGAACTGGAAGGGTGGAGGCGATATATTATCATATTATGCACAATTCATAGCAAGACTTGTGGCATACATTATTTCACTATTACACTTGTTATAACACTTGTGATTGTATTCAGGCCTCTCTTAACCAATGTAGCATTTATAGCATTTAGCAGGTATTATTTATAGCATTTATTTAGCATTTTACATACATTTGTAGGTATGAGAAATAAGAGAGAGAAAGAGAGAATGACGAGCGAAAGGGAAGTGAGGACGCTGCCTGATGAATCGGAAGCAAAAGTGAATTTAGTGCTGTTCTGCCCTCAACCATCTTAGTTCTCCTGACATTCTCATGGTTTTGAACCCGTGCGTCAGGAGTCGATAGGAGAGTTAAATTGTTCACTGGTCACCTGTAGAGCCAGAGTTGTGGCAGTGGTAACCTGCGGAGACCACAGAGCTGGCAGAACTAAGCCTGCTCTACTCCTGTGGGCAAAGCCAGCCGTGCCCAGCTCTGGCAGACTCTTGGTCACAGCCCAGACTGTATAATGATGTCTAGGATACAGGGCTCTGCATGCACATGCGATGAGCGCCTTCATTTACTTAATCACCTGGGAAAATCATACCTCTATGCCTATTTCTCCCCTTCTGTCTGTCTCTTTTTTTACACACACACACACACACACACACACACACACACGCACACACACACACACATATATCATCAATAGTACATGAGACATCATTTATGCACGTATTTTATAAGAGATGGTTCCACTGGAGAGTTATATGTCTTATTTACTTGCCATTGACTCACTCAATAGCCTGTCCACGGTTTCATGCCAGTTGACATCTATCTGTCAGTCTGCATGTCCACATCAAGCTTTAGAAAAGAGGAGACTGATTGATCGATGTTAATTATTTAAACCGAAGAAGAAAACATTTGCATTTGGCATTTTCACAGAAAGTGTCGATAAAGGTCAAGCAATTACATTTCTCCCAAGGCCCAGTAACAGCCTTCAGGCATGAGGCATCCAGAACAACATAATAGCAAACAGAAAGAGAAAATAGGCTCTGAAGCCTCATTTTACTGCTTTAATGAGGTCATAAAGGTTAAAGGTCAACTGGCTGGAATTGTCAAAGTAACAGTCACAAGTGGGGGTAAAGCAAACTAATTACTGCGGTATTTGCTAAATCCATGGCTGCACACAAACTTGGAAAAAGAAAAAGAAAATTGGCCGCTTGCAGCGTTCCTAGGTGTACTTTGAACCCCTAGACCCCAGAACTACATGCAACAGGGACCGCTATCCGAAACTGTGAAATGAGGAATAGCTGGTCAAGTTGTAATGCAGTTCTGTGGTCTGCGACCTGGGCTTTCAACAGGCAGTCCGCGGACCCCTCGGGGTCCTTGAAGGTACTGTCAGGGATCCTTGGCCGGATTCAATATGCATTGACTATATAGATTTTGGAAAATATTTCAAAATATAAAAAAGTTTTTAACCCTTTTTTAACTGGGGTCCCCTGGATGCCTTTGAGCCTGGGTGAGGGTCCCTGATTCAGGGAAACTAGGGGTTTAAAGCTGAGGTTTAAACTCCAACTAAGCATGCTGCAAATGTCACACAATGGGACTGTGTGACAGAGATATCACTTCCCTTTTTTTTGTTTAGTTTTCTTTTACTCTTTCATTTGCATACTAATATATGTGCTGCTGCCATGCAATTAACATGAATAATTATCATTGAATGCTAATTAACCATCGCCGCGCAATTAAAATGAATAATTAGCAATGGTATGACATGCATGACTTTTTGAGGGCAGCTCCCAAGTTTTCATGAGAGATGTCTGTCTCTCTGGATGCTCCACGCCACTAGGGAGTTGATGTATTGGCAATGATCGCACTCTCAGAGCTGAGTGTTGGCTTTCAGCGACGCCACCAGTACCAACTTTATTTAAAATTTTTTTAACTCCATTGGTTTGCATCTCTTCACCTTGTTGTATGATTTCATGTCTGCCTAACAACAGCTGACCAATTGGAACGCTTTTCTTTCGTGCGCACGTGACACGATTTTTCCTACGCGTCAATCTCCGTCCATCCACAGAAATTATTTCGGAACTTTTTTTTTTACTTAAATTTCTTTTATAAAATACAATTCAAAAAAATAAGATGTTGTCAAAAAATAATTTATAACACAATCACCAAGTAGCATCACAGTGGAGTACAATTTTTGTCTATGTCTATATACCATGCATGCACCATATTCATAACATATGTCTGTCACTTACATTCCAAACTACGCTTTCTATGTTTGATCAATCCATGGCTTTAGAACCAATTGGACAACATTTTAAAATAACGCTTTGATGCTTACGAGTAGCCTGCATCCGTTTTAGACAGCGAATGGCATGTTATGGTTTCCACATTACCCCGTGATCATTGTCAGCTTTTAAAACGTCAGCACGTCTGCTGGGTGCCCCTCCCCTGAGACTATATAAAAAGGCTCTCGATTGTCACGCTTCTCAGAACTTTTGGAAGCCTATCTGACCTGCCCACCTGGATGTCCTAACTGGAAACGAGAAACAACTGGCGTAGAGTTCAGTACCCTCAGAGTGGGCTTGATGCGTTCCACCTGTGGCCAGCTGTCATTCTGAAGCTTTCTTTCGGCACGGCTGTGATCACGAGGCAAAGATTCCCTGTTCCAGGGGACCGCAAATAGTGACGCGCATCACATGCTGACAGCAAAGCCCCTGGCAGCAGAGAGTGAGCTCTTATTACAGGCTCCAGAAGTTTGGGGGGTTGGAGTATGTGAGGCTGCTGTCGTTGCACAAATCACATTTTATTTGATACCTGCACTCAAAATATGGGCCACAGAACCATTTCCAATATCACTCTGCACCCAGTAAATGTATCAGATTCATCTGCCTGTAATTATAATAAGAAATAATGTGATTTTTGTTATATAGATAACAAAACAAAAACATTTGAAACATCTTAAACAAGGGTAAAAAAGCATTAAGAATGTCCGTTCCGTTCTCTCGTGGCTACCGCAGATGAAACTTTACGATCGACGTTATCAGCGCGGAACGTATGAATGCAGTCACTAAGGCTCATTGTGTCATAAGAGCCCGTTTCACCCGCCGTTTCTGAAAATCCTCAACGGCCTCAGCGACAGACAGCCACGGGGGAAACATTACAAAAAGCTCCTGTTTCTCTGTACTCTCAAAAGCATCAGCCTACTTTCAGGGCCAAGCAGAAAAAGCTATGCCCTGACACAGTGACAGGTACACGTGCAGGGCAGGACCAAACCCCCCAAGCTGCCGTCTCAATAATGTGGTTAACAGTGGACTCATTTCTCCACCACAGGCCACAACACAGTAGTACAAGTATGTTATAAATGGACCATGGGTCTATACAGGACATATAGGTTTATCCCTCCGTTATCTAACTCGCTAATTCCTGGTCAGGGTCGTGGTGGGGCTTGAGCCTATCCCTGCATGCTTTGGGCAAGAGTCAGAAATCCCCCCTGACTAAGTCGCTGCAGGGCACACACACCATTCACTCACACACTCACACCTATGGGCAATTTAGAGTCTCCAATTAGCCTAACTTACATGTCTTTGGACTGTGGGAGGAAACCAGACCAGAGTACCTGTAGGAAAACCACGTGGACATGGGGGGAACATACAAACTTGGCCTGGATTCGAAACTGTGAGCACTGCACCACCGTGCCGCCCTAAACTGGTTAGATTTTTTTCTGAAATTCTAAATATTTAAAATGATACTTTATGGAATATGGAAATATGTGGATAACTCCAATCCTTTTCCCTTTTGTTTAGAACATCCTGTGATGCTCCATCATTCCCCAAAACCCTGCTATAGCAGATATCATAGTTAGGTTGTCTGTGGCGTAGCCTGTAAAGCACGTGTGCTCATTGTGAGCCGCCATGTCAGCGGTTCGAACCTGTGTCCTTAGTCGCGTGTCTCTCCCTCTCTCCCTCTCTCCCTCTCTCCCTCTCATTCTTCCTGTCTGTCTACACTGTGCTGTGTAATAAAGCTGAAAAGCCCTAAAAATACATCTTAAAAAATAAAAAATAAAAAATATGATAGTTTGGACCTTCTGACCAAATTCCAAATCTGACCATTTAATAAGAAAATGCTGATCAGTAATGAGTATTCCAGGGCAAAGTGGCCCTTATGTTTCACATTGGAACTGAGTTACTGTAGGTGAGACCGTTGAAAAGGATGAAAGCTACTAATTATTATTATTAAAGTTGTTGAAGTATGTACTCAGTAATATATTATGTATGCATGAATGCACATTTGTTAAGGGTTGGGTTCAAATTAGTTACAGTACATAGTTAAGCTTACGAACTTGAATTGCAATTATAATTGCAAAGAAATTAATACATTTCATGCAAATGATATAAGTTCCACGTAATGGCACCATTGTAATTTCATTATATTGCATAAATGGCCCAATGTACACATAAAATCTATATATTTCAGAATATTGTATGTATGTAAATTATTGCTTTATAATCGCACATTGTGCTCATTGAGTTATTTATTTATTTTGTTTTATTTCTGAATTTGCTGCTACTCTTGAAAAAAGTGATAAAAGGGAGACCACTTGATTATATAATGATTAAATGAACAGGAAGGAAATGCAAGCGCATTTATTACCTGAATATAAATGGGCACGGTTCCTTTGCGCTCCTGTTTTATGCCACCAAACTTCATAACCATGTGACTAACGGCTCCCAATAAGAGATGCGCAGAACAATAGCTCTGTCCGTCACACGGGACTCAGCAAGCTCTTATCAGGCTGATGTCATCATCCATAAATGAACTCCCATACAGCCTGCGTATGCAAAAGTCTCGGCTTTATCTCCGTGTCTGACGCTCTGCTCTCCCCAGGGACTCTCTTCCAAAACTGATTCTGAAGGGGAAGGTATTTCCATTTAGCCAGTGGCTGCACTGACAAGAAATGAGAAAGGTTCTCTGATTGTCTCTTTCGGAAATGGGACCACAATGTTCCCGCCGCGCCACAGAAAGTTCAAACGTAGATTTCAGGTGGACAGTTTGACTGTAAGCGTATGGGCACATTCAGGAATCATTTTTAAAAGATTCGATTTTTAAGCACCCACAAATCACCTCTGGCAACTTCTTTTTCAGGAATCTTTCTCATTCCTTTTGCATTGACGTACTGTAATTGGCAATCTCATACTGTGATGAACTAATATACAGTATATGCGTGAGGATTGATTTTCTTTATTCAGGTTTCTATCGTGATTTACTGCTAACTCCCTTTTGCGATGACAGCCCTCTCTTTCGATAAATAAAATATGAGTATTTATTTAAATAAATAAAGATATAAAAGAAACAAGACAATGGAGGATGAAATTACACCAACGGCACCTCTGTTGTTCTGGATGGCTGACTACATGAATGCAAAGACAATCTTAGGTTTTCTTTTTTCTCCCCGCACGATTTCACAAAGTGCTGACAGTAATGTCAGCTGCTGACTGCTCTCCAAAAATTAACGGCAGTCGCTGGCAGTGATGCTTTGGACTAATGCCTGTTTTAAGAATATGGAGAAAATCGGCTGGGGATGTAGGAACTATGAATACAAAGCTGTTTTTATGAAATGAGGTAACAAGGTGCCAAGTTAATTTCCTGACCAACTTAGTGTGTCTTCTGAGGCTTTCTCTGGAGCGCAACTCTGACTTTGATGTTCCCTGAAACGGGAACAAAGGCTACGTTCAAATTGCAAAATGCACTTGTCACCTAGGCAACCCATTTGAAAAAAAAAAAGTGTAAAACGGTATCACATGGGAACAGCGCAGCCAGTCTATGAAAAAGTAACTTGATTAAGGTACAGAACTATCAGACATACAGCCCCCTACTGTTAGCGTCTCATAAAAAAATACTTCAAAAATTATAAAAAAATAAAAAAAAGTTTCCTTAAAGGGTAGTTCCACTGAAAAACAACATTAACCTTATTTAACAGATCAAGGCGCAACTAATTAAGTCTCTCTTTGTTGCTGGCAAAAACAATATGCGAACAGAAATATTTACAGCTAAAGTTACAAATTTAGTAGAGGTATACATCAAAATGATGTACAGCTCTACCACTTCCTAATTTTTGAAAGACTACAATGGCGTCAAGTGGGCGTGTAAATTACATAGACACATAGGCGGAGCCAACGAGGGAGGAAAAATTGCTGCGTCTGTCACTGTAGGGACACATCATAGATCAAGCTAGCTATCATTGATGTCTATAGCTATTTTATTAATGTCAGAAAATTACATTGATATTTCTTTGAATATGTTTTGGCAAACTAAACAGGACTCGAATGTTGTCGGTTACAGAGTGGATGAATGATAGGCTATGGTGATAGGTGGTGTTATGTTTTTCAGTAGAACTGTTACATTAGTGGCTAACTTGCCAGCGAGTAACGTGGCCTCTCTCGAAGAGATGCTGTATGTGCAGGACTCATAGAAACCCTCCACTCAGTGTTGCCATGTCTGCGGTTTGACAGCCAAATTGGACTACTTTCCAAGTGCAGTTGCGCGGGAAAATGAAAAAAAATACGTTGGTTTTGGTTAAAAATATATTTTTGGCTAGTTTTGAGTCACCATTTGGCAACTCTTGCAAAATCTGGCAACCTGCCTCCGCTCCAGTCATAACGTTATTCAGTGTGACTGGCGTTGTCTGACACCGCCCATAAACATTAAGCGCTTTTGGCCATTGTAGTTCACAGTAAAGCAGGTACCTGGTACATGCACAGTAGTTTGTGGCTATATCTCTGCTCTCACTACAGGTATAAAGTTGGTTGTGTCACCTGTGTTCTGTCGTTTCGGGGTTTGCCGCTCAGGGCCACAAGCTCTGACCATGTCTCTCCCCCTCTGCGGGGTAAATTTTTAAATAAGTTTCAGGTGCGCGCTATAATATTTAAGCCCCGCACTTCCGCTATTCGGGGCATGCGGTATAGGTTCAGACCACTTTACTTTAAAGCTTCTAGCTGTTAAGGTAACGCGGGAATTGCCATAGTGCTTCAGAGATTTCTGTGAAGAGTTTGCTTTTCTCTCATTTGCACTTTCTGTTCCTTGCCTTGGTTTACCGTTCTGCCCTTCCCGTGGCAGTAAACCTTCTTTACCTTATCTCTTTATTGCCTATTTATTTAAAGTAAGTAAATTGAAGTAATTCCTTTTCGTTCTCTTTCTACTGCGTGAGTCCGCGAGCTTTTCGCGCACTTTTCTGGGTTGTCATTTTTTGGCTTTATGCCGGAAGTTATTCCCGTTTGTTTATTTTATTTTCCAACTCGAGTCTTCAAGTTTTTCACTCTTTTTTTCTGGGTTGTTATTTGTTTGGCTCTAAGCCGGTAGTTTCTTTTCCCATTTTTAAATTTATTTTTATATTTTTTATTTTTTTCTGTGCTACTTTTACAAAGCTACTTTTATACAAATCAAACATAATTTTTTGGTGGAACTCCTTTTTGATTTTTAGTTCTGTAAGATTCTTATCCAGTTTCTTTCACTTGTGCAACTATCTCAAATATCCCACTTGCCATTAGTTTGACAGTGACAGAAATGTGTTCATGCTTCTCTCACCTACAATCAGCCAAAATAGACATGTCACACTGTCTTTGTCTTCCACAAAAAGGTTACTGATTACAGTCCTAGTTTAAGCAAGAGGAATGGTACCATCTTAAAGGCAGATGAGGAACATATTGCTTTTGATGCTCAATTTCATCATAATTAATAGTTAATTAATTTCATATAATATAATTTTAATCATAATCAAAATGTATTCCACTCCACTCATACCTTCACTTAAATGTGAAATGTCTGATTCAGTTGAATGTTTTTATTTAACATGTTTGTTTGTGTTTTGTAGGTCTTCCCCACTGTCTATTTCTTTTTTATTGCTACAACTGAAGTTATCTTACAGGAAAATGAAAGTTATTGTATTCTACCCTCAATCAATGAACTATCAAACCATACACCCCTGCCCCAAACATCTCCGGTCTGTTTTTAATTTTAATTTTATTTTATTAGCATGTTTTTATGGTTGTACCTTGCTCAAGGGTACAATGGCAGTGTCCTAACTGGGAAATAAACCTGCGACCTTTGGGTTACAAGCCCCGTTCCCTCCCCATTGTACTGCACTGCTGCCTATCTCTGCTCCTGATAAACAAAAAAGGTGCATGCAGCAAAACAAACTATCTTTTCTTTACTTATGCAAGAGAAATAAAGGCTATTGACACTATTTTTCGAGAGAGACCTGGCCAACCTGTATAAACAAGTACATATAAATATGTACACTGCACCGGTTTACATTGTTTCCATGCAGTTCAAGGAAAAAAACTTATAAATGGTTTTTAAACTGCTGCCATGTAGTATTTGACACTTTCTTGGGGATTTAAAAACTCACCCTATCAGTAGAGAATGTTGAGTAACAGCAAAGGGGAAAACTTTCGTAACAAAATTTCACCTGGAGGGCGCTGGGATTGCTGCCAGAAGGTTGCACAATTGAATGGCAAACAGGGCACTGTTGTTTTACCCTCAAGCAAGATACTTAACCTATTCTGTTTCAGTATTTTATATAGTGTCCTCCGGAATTTTTGACACCCTTGGGATGAGATAAGCAGCAAAAAAGACAGAGAAAATGTCACTGCTGTTCATCAGCTTGATCTTGCACTCAAAATACGAGAGAACCTATAATTGAGGTAAGCTGTTCAAAGAAAAAAACTATTTAATCTAGAAAATATAAAGGTAGTTTTGGACATGAAGCTATTTTTTATAGCCATTACCTTTATGATGGATTTATGATGGTAAACAACCTTTTGTCTCATTTCATTTCATTTCATTTCAGTGTGTTCTCTGATCCATATTGATGGATGACGAGAGCCATTTCTGAATACGACCCCTTAACCCCTTCGGGGTGCATATTTCAGTCAACTTTGTCAAAAAGCTTTTGATTGAATGACTTTTCTCACAAATGGGGGCACTTAAAATACCAGGATGAAACCCTTATATCTTACAATTTCTGTAAGTAACGCGGAAGTAAAAACATACAAGACATAGAGCGTATATGCACATCTATGGTACAAAAGAGGGTCATATTACGAACGACTCTTTTTATTTTTGTAAATTATATCTTCATTCATAAACACTTTGTAATCAGATGTAAACTGATAGATATTCTTAATACAAAATATTACAAACTACTTCCTCACTAGTTTGGAAAGAGTTTTGTGGGATTTTCTTTGCAGACTGCTTGCAAAGTGAGGGGACAGGATACTTAGTAGACAGGGGTCTGAGTGGACAGTAGACAGGGGTCTGAGTGGACAGGAGACCAGGGGTGCGTCCCAATACTAAAAAAATACACCCTTCCTTCCTCCACTAAAAAACGATCTTTGTGTCCTAATCTAATGTTGCTCATTTGGCTACATATTACTTACAAATAGTTACAAATTGATCAATGTCTCGACGCAAACAGCACAATATAAATTCCATTGTATACTGTACAATGAACTACTCAAAACATTCAGGCAGTTTTGCATACTTCCGGGTAGGAGAGGAGTAGTAGCGGAAGAGTGGAGGAAAGGAGTTGGGGGATGAAGCATATTGGGACGCAGTCAGGGAATCGTATTCGGTCATGGCCAAGGAGTTTTGGCTTGTGTGTCACCTCATATTTATACCCCAGTCAAACAGAAGGTTGAGAATTACCACATAATGGTTCGTAAACACTCAGGTGTGCTAAAAAATATAAATGGGATATACTTTAATTAGATTTTGTTTGTAACTATTTCTAGCATTTTCAATAATTGTGACATGTTTTTTGAGAAAATATTAGAATTAATATTTTTCCTTTGAATAGTTTTAATCAAATTAAAAATAAGATGTTTCTCATGTAATGTCACGCTGATAAACAACATTTTTATCGCCTTTTTTGCTCCTATTTTCCAGGGTTGCCGTAATTCTGGTGGGCACTCTTTTTTAACTTCAAGTTTTTAGGAAGTTTTAAGTGGTCATCCATGATGGTATACATATGAGGCGACACACATGCAAAACTCCTGATCTCATTGGTCAATATGAGGAAGGTCAGAACACACTAATGAAAGAAAACAAAAGGATGGTGACCTACATAAATCAGGCGATGACAATAACAAAACAAAAGCTATAACAAAAGCTAAATGTCTTAAAATACCTATCCCACTATTAGGATGATAATTACAAACTTAAAACAAGTGGAGTTGTGTTGAACCAACCTGAAAGAGTACACTAGTGCATTTTTCCCCCACAGTGAGAAAGATCATTCAGGAGTCAAAAAATTCACAGTTGGATCACACTTGGAGAATTGCAGAAATTGGTGGCATCAAGTCTCCAGACTCTTCCAAGCCAACAAGCTATTTGGAAGACTTGCCAGAAGAAAACATCTACTGTCACAAAGTCACAATTGTAAGCACCTGGAATTCTAACTTTGATTGGAACCTGGTTCTATGGTCAGATGAGACAAAATAGAGCTTTTTGGCCACAAACCACAGAAGTGGGTTTGGTGTAAGAAGAAGGATAGCCATGCAGAAAAGAACCGAATACCATGAAGTATGCTGGCGGATCTGTAATCTGTAGTCTTGTAAGCTGTTTTGCTTCCAAAGGCCCTGGGAACATTTTTAGGATACATGGCATCATGGACTTTGGTCCAAAGTATTCCTCCAAATCCGCAAAACATTTTTTGAACAGTGAATAATCCCCAGATTAACCCATTAATCTTACAAATTTTCATATAAAAAAATCAAGATAGCATTAATTACTTGTAGTATTTCTTAGTACAATTATTGTGGGTTGTAGTTAGTACACATTTAGTGCAAATTTGTACAGCAACAGACCCCTTCACCTTCACCTGTGATCAATTACTTAAACCTGAGAATTTAGCACAAACTGAACATTTGAATATGATTGAGTAAAACCGGACCGTGACTGCATGGTACGTACATTCTGTGCTTTATTTAACCCCGGGCAGCCTGCTTTCAAACCCCACATATGTCTGTCGGCATATTCTATCATTTGCTTTTCAGTGACATAAAGCCATTCAGCCTCGGAACATATTGATTGCCGAGGGCTTTGTCTGAAGTAAGCACGTCTCAAATCAATTGACGAGTGAGTAAAGTGTGAAGGAACAGCCACTGTGGAAGGAACACACAGAGCCAGGACTTCAGTGACACAAGAGCGCGTGAATGATGTGTGGAGAGATTTTGATTTGCACACACTTGAAGCCGATTTAAACTCCCTTCAGCAGTGGCATACATTTATTCGAATGTCTTTTTTCTATTTTGCCTGCTGATTTTATACAGATTTTTATCCATGATCGAATTGAACTGTACATATATTATTTGGGTGGCTGTATAATTTGGGTGGGTGTTGGGGGGGTTTGAGCTTTCTGTCACATGGCACTTTTTTTTCTCAGGTTTTTGACACAAGGCAAAAATATGAACTGTGAATTGCAATAAAATAATTAAATGGGCTCTGCACATAGTAGATGTACGAGTGATTGGGAAACATTACATAAGCCACAGGTGCTGAATTGGCAGGGACAAAAAAGTTGCTTTTGGATTGGACCAAGGGAAAATTTGTACAGTTTTGTACATGCTTCACCATAATCGCACCGAATCACAGACAGACTATTTGATCACAAAACAGGTGCACATTGAATAACATTTGCACAAGTGAGGAGCACTTAGAATAAACAGCACAATGCAAGAGAACCACTCCTGCTGCTGACAGCAGACTCACTGAATATGTTACTAGGAAACATCCATAAACAAAGCGGTCTCCCATTGCTTACAAACTAGCTGGCTAACTGTCAAACAATCTTAAAACTTTACTCAAACATCTTTGCCTATTCCTAACCAAACATGCCCTGAACCCATAAGGGACATTCTCGACATCCATTCCAGAATGAGACCACCATATAATTTCCACAAATGGTTCTGCATGTCACCAGACCCAAACAAGAGTGTTTTTGCCTCTGTCTCAATCACCTGTACAGTAAATACAGGGAGCAGTTAACATTGGCAGTTTGAACAGTCGGTGAAGCAGTAGGCGATAACCAGCTTTAAGCTGTTTTTCACCGACCGGGTTTAAAATAATTGGCAAGCAGAAAAGCGTTTGCCTAGTTCTGTTCTCTAAATGCTCTTGAGCCTATTGAATTGTTTGTTCTTACAACATGACATGTAAGTCATCCATATTTGATCAAAGTCCTGTCCTGACAGACATGGGTAGCTACCATCACTTTTGGAAATTATTTAGCCTAATGTAACATTGCTTTGATATTTCACTGAATATTATCCTAAATATAGGGGGGGGTGGTTGGCAGTGCATCCCAAAAGTTAACGCTGAATATAACCATTTGCCCACTCCCCCCACCACCCAATTGGTGCCAGTGGCCTAAGCCGAGGGTGGACAGCTTGGGGAAAAACATGAAAAATAAAGTCTCTGCTTTTATTGGTTTCCTCAGTATGGAATACCTCTAATGAGGCTTGTCAGACTAGCCTGTCATGCTTATTCAACTTCCTGATGCGTCACTCCACCCAATGCACTAAATTATATTCTTCACATGTCCACAAACACCATTTGGCAAGTTCGAGCAATTACTATAACAAACCAGCCAAACTGGGTTTAGGAAGAAAAAAAAGGATTGCTTGTATTTACTTGTAAGTCAAAGTTAAAGACACATGTTGATTGAATGCCATGAAATGCTACTCACTCCCTCTCTGCTTACCGCTAGGTTGGCAGGAATAGATACTTGAATGATAAATGCTTTTACACCAGTCTAACTTTCTTACAGATTGCCTGGCATGTTTTGTTGTGTTCTCAGTCCTATTAAAAATAACAGCTTCTTGGCAGATGCAGTCGGGATAGAGTTGTACTAATTTTAGTCTTTTGTTTAAATACAAGAACCGCCCACGGAGACAATGCGGACCTGAACGACCATGACAGTTTGACGAATAACAAGAACCTCATGACACACTGTACTGTGGACGTGCCGTCAGATTGACAGACATTTTCAATAACCTGTAAAATAACCACACAAAACTTTTTTTTATTTTTTTTGCTTTTGCTCATCCAATGTATGCAATTGCTTGTTTGCCTCTATGCAGAGAGAGGATATGCAGCAACAGCTGAAGAGACAAATCCATCCTCACACTCGCTCTCTCTTTTCCTGTCCTTCTCTGGCAGTCTCCTGCCGAACGCGCTAATGAGCCAGGTAAAGCAAACGTAGGATTTCATTCCAAATAGCACGATGCTCCCTTCTTAAAAGGCAATAATCGCTGTGGGCTCTGCTGCTTTGTCTTAAACAAAGGCTTTCCCTATCGCAATTAAAATGCTAGAACATTCCAGTGAGCTCCGTCTCAAAAAAGCTC
The DNA here is from genome assembly GCA_022702515.1 of Ilyophis sp. 1 JC-2022. NCBI lineage: Eukaryota > Metazoa > Chordata > Actinopteri > Anguilliformes > Synaphobranchidae > Ilyophis > Ilyophis sp. 1 JC-2022. The sequence goes on along the minus strand of CM040398.1, from coordinate 42,528,218 downwards.
GGTCTCCTTGCAGATTAGCGCAAAGGCGCTTCGCTCTGATGCCAGTGCACAATGTTTGGAATTATAAAGAGAGGTGGGCATCATTTTTTTTTCTTCCCAAATGTTCTTTCGCAGCCTTCAGGCACTTCTGTCACGTTCATCAATGGAGACTGAAAACTAAGAAATAAGTCTAAAACATAAACACAATATGTTCTCCAAGCAAAGGGAGATAAATGAGTACTAAATAACACGCTTGAAAACGAATGGCAATGGCTAAGCATAAAAGCAGCATTGTTGATAGGTCAGTATAAAGTATAAAGGTTTTTAAGTGCTTTGTATAGACAGTATGTACTTAACAATCTTCATGACCCCCCCCCCCCCCAAAAAAAAAAAATCTGTATGCTCAACCATACCTGTTCATAAGCCTGTCCAATCACTGCCCAATGCCAGAGGGAGCAGATAAGCATTTTACACAACTGGCCGCTGCTCTACACTACAGCCCACTGCCGTGGACACTCCTGCTTGGCAACCACTGGAGTCACTATTGAGAAATGGGCCAAAGGGATTCCCTCCCTAAGAGATGCTATGGAAATGATGCTGCACCCTGCAGTGCTCTGAACTGAAGTTGGCACTGATGCAATCGGGATCCAATCTGGACCATGGGGCACATCCCTGTCTGGACCACGGGGCACATCCCTGTCTGGACCACGGGGCACATCCCTGCTCTAATAACAAGGGCCTCAGCTGTGTTTTTATACTTTGAAGCTTGTACTTGCTTTTATACTTCCTTCGGTACTTGCCTTGGATCCGTTTTTCAACTTGACAATGCTTCAGTTAGATGTGTAAGATGAACGCATGATACATACATTATTCTTTTTCTTCTGTTGGCATTAAGAAGGAGAAGAAGAAGAAGAATAACACTGGAACCATAATGTGTTACCTGGTGTTTATGTAGGCCCCTCTTTCCGGGATGATCTTACTAGCACTAAGTGTGCTATTTCATCTGACACTGCAACGTGGTCAATCACCCATAGAATGATGTTAATGCATTTGTCCCCATAGAACAAAAGATAGTTTCATCAGCAGCCTCTTAATATGCAAATGCTCGCCGTGAAGCATACGAATGATGTGGAAATAGGCATGATCGCGTTAAGCAGCGATGTGCACCGCATTCCCCTGGCACCTCTTGAAGTGAGTTATTCTTTATGTGCGATAATAATTTCCATATAACATACGTGGAATTAAAAAATGTCCATGTCCGCATTTTCATCGGGTAATGTTTGGGGCCATTTGGAGTAAGGCGTAGAGCTCGGTCTACAGACAAGCAGATGAAGTTTTGCTCGGTACACATTCATGGCTAGTTTGAATTAAATTGCATCATGCCATCGACAAAGAACTGGAACATTGTTATAACTTAGAAAAAATGAAAGAGAGAGCAGAAAGTAGTAGTTTTAAAGGGATCGGCTGTTTGATCGTATATCACACGCTTCATTAACGCTGCTCAGCTCAACATTCCTACCCCAGGCATCTCAAACAAAGAAAGACAGCAGCCTGTTGGCAGGACAAGGTGAGCTCTCTCAATTCTGCAGGAAGTAGGGAGACGGATGATAACAAGGTGACAAATGCAGTGCTTAAAATAAATAATAAAAATGTTAATGTTTTCAGCGTGCCTCTTGTTTTTTTTGTAAGTGCGGTTTGACAGCTGTCACTCTCTCGCGCGTTTGATCCTCGGTAACAGTCGATAGCCAATCCGCTCTCGTCTCACCTGCGACTAAAAGCACTTGAGACGGTTTCCTTTTGTGAGAACTTTCTCGAGAAAAAAAAAAGCGGTGTGTTTGGCGACCCCGCACGTCTTCTTACTTTGCGCTTAACGGTTTGCGCTGCAGCGGCGTGAATGTGTGGCAGCGAGAGGAGACGCATCAGGATTACTAAAATGGAGGGCGGCAGACTCGTAAAAAAAGGCTCTCGAGATTTTCCTCCGTCGACGGGTGCCAATCAAGTCTGCTTTTCGATCCGTCGATGTACTTAACTGTTTATAATTATCCCTCTGAGTTCCATCTCAGACTTACAATTAGTCTTGATTGTGTTTGGAAATGAGCCTTGCTGCCGTGTTTACTGACAGAAATAGCCGGGGTTGTCTCTCTCGGTATCGCCCTGGTGAAAGCTCACTGCACAAAGAATGCTGGCTTTTTGGTAGTGAGGCCTTTTAACAAGAAAGACATTTCTTCTTCAATTTCTCTCCAAGGGTGGCAATAGTTCCACTTCAAGGAGTGAGCTTCTTTTTTTGAAACTGGCTACAATCAGAATGACAAACTCTTAAGATTATCCTGTGCGAGTAATACCGTTTACAACATCAGAGGATGTTTTTTATGTTGAGCTGTATCATGACAGCAAAAACATTGACAAGTAAATAAGGACGAGGATCCAAAGCACTCCCTACAAACTAACTGTCAGCCTGAGACATATCATATAGGCTATAACGGTTTGCGCTAAACACATGATAACCGTACAGTCTTGGATTGATGTTCTGCCTCCTTGTGAAACACGGGTTATGCTGATTTTGTTAGTCAAAGTATACTGTTCAGGTTTTCTGGTTAATACAGTCAGGATATATTGTGAGAAAGTATCATTTTTAATCACATTTTGTCACTTGGTTTCTCCCAGTTTGGAATTACCAATCTTATTTTCAAGAACAATTTACCCAAAAATGTTCTTGTTTTACTGTCTGTAGATCAGTATTTCAGATAAGACGTTAAACTAAGGTCCTCACTGTGGTCATTAACAATCCAAAGAAACTTTATCGCAAAAAGTTCACCAGTGCCCTGGCTAAATTCCCAACCTGAAAAAATTGTAGGCTATTGTTGTAGGAGTGTTCATTAGACTACGTTATGGGTCTAATTAAACAACTTTATAGCCTACAATTGATTAATATGCGTAATCTAAAGTGTTTGCTTTTTACAATCATCATTTATTACGTTTGTAATGTGTATTTAAAAGGCTACATTTAGTCTTGTGAATTTAATCTAAAATAAAAATAAATTAATATTCTAATTATCACTCAGAAGCTACATTTACCGGCAATCTGAATTTACAAGGTACGCGCGCTCTGGGGCAGGTGTAAATTTGGTTCGGAGGTCCTAACAAATCTCAGGTGCGAAAATGTTGATGAATACCAAAATGCGGGCAAAATTGCAATTACGAACGATTTACGTACAAATTCGTTCTGCTCACGTTTCATGAATGAGGTCCCTTGAGTGTATGTTTAATACCCTTCCTTATGAGATAGAGCTCCTAAAAGTCACTCTCAATGACGTCATTGGGAAGAATCCCAGAAAGCTTATGCAAATCAGTATTTATGCTTTTGGTGACTTGTCATTATGGAACATAAATATCAATCATGTATTCATAGTTATGCACTTCTGCCTCGATTGAGCAAGTCGGCTTGTCAGTAATAGGTATGCTGTTCCTTTAAACCCCTACAGGCCAGAAGTGTTTTTTTTTTTTTTTTGCATTGACATGACACAAAACAGGCTTGATCAAAACGACAATGGAAATCCCCAGACGAAATGAATCATGGTAAAGTTGGTATTTTTATCCTAGCAAAAAAAAAAACATTTTAGGCAAGAAAAAAATTTCCACTGAGTCTTTAAGTAATTCTGACTCTTGGAAAACAAACTTATAAGGGTTACCTTACAGATAAGACCAGGAGTATGCCTGTAGTCAAAGGGGTGCACGAACAGGGGTACCCATTTTATTATCGGGCTTGTGCTCAAAAAAAGGTGGCGCTTGAGAAGGATCTTTTTAAACTTTATCTTGAAACACGATACACAACTATTTACATGTTTTTTTTGCCTCAAGCTACCTTTGTCTGTGAGATGAAAACACTAGATAGTAATAATATTAGGATAGAAAATCAGAAGACCGGTTTGATAGAGCATGGCGGATTTGTAAAAACGTTCGATTTAAAGCTTATGAAAAGTAAAGAAGCAATATTAGTTTACTTCTATTTGTTTACTATCTATCCAGAATAATCATTCACCTCTGCCCATTCGGAATGCCTGGACCTGCACTGTGCCCTCTGAGAACCGTGCCGCTATACGCCGCTTCTTACCACACTTCGTTTGACTGGATCAGCTTCATCAAATCAAAGTTGTGCAGTGAGGTGCGGGCCACCCCAAACCACAGTCAGCCCAGGCATGGTCAGAATTGAAGTTTGTACCGTCGGGAAAATCTCCACACTAAGAACTGCACTAAGGCGACAGTAATTGGGAAAAAAAGTATCACATTTTAATTTAATTTCTGCTGCTACTCGTTGGCTGGACTGGGGTGCGATGCGGGGTCGTCATGCTGTCCTGCTGTCCATGGTCATCATGCACGAGAAAATGTGGCCAACTTTCACTCTAGCCTCTCTCCATCTGGCATGTTCATCAGCAGAGGCGTGCGCCCAGAACGGGCCCCGTTCTTATGAATTCTCATTCAAATGAATGCTGCTTCTAGTGCCACACGTCTCACTGCTTTGACTGGCCTTGCTAATTTGCAATATCGTTTTTATTCCCCCACAGTGCATAAAAGCCCTGCCCAAATTCTGCCAGACACTGTAGAGAAGTGTGGCGGAGTTTACATTTACATGTGTTTATGGGCTATGTTACCTTTTTAATTCACTCTGGATTCTGGCCTGATGTTTGCCTCAGGGGGTCCAGTGGACCCATTTTCAGAGTGGCCAGAAAAGCCATGGGTGTTCATCCAGACACTACCATATTTCCATCCCAAATAACAGTTTTAAGACTCATCTTTTTGATCCTGTCAAAAAAGAGAAAATGACCCTCGCAATGGCGAGAAAACGCAACACATGCTATTGCTACGAAAGTCAAAGGAGCTAACCTACATGAATGTGCTATGTAGGGAATGGAAAACAAAATGTAAAGGGGTGAGGCGAAGACTAGAATGACCCCACAACTCCAATAAGACAGCGAACAAAAGTAGATCCTACCCATTTGTGAGAAATTACTTTTATCCTGCAACCAGCCCAGTATACAAACCTCTGTTAAGGCCTTCCTCTACTGAGTACTCTGTGCTCTGTATTGTGGAAGATATGTGTAATCCTGATTCAATCAATGGTACAACCTCACTCATGCCTCCTGGTATCAATTATTTGTGCACAACTGCTGTCTTTACGCACTCTTTAGTACTCTAGTACACAAAATGGCAGTTTCACATCAAATGGTTTCAAAACAAGCACCCTGTAGTTTGCTGTAAAATGGAGCCTTTTGGAGCGTGTGTGTGTGTTGGGCGGGGGATATTGGGGGGATGATCGCGCTTCAAGCTGATGTCAAGCTGATTATAAGCAGTCTGCAGCAGTTGACAGTTGACAACATCATACCAGGGTGTGTTTGAGACGGCAGGAGATCATCAGGCCGCTGCCTGTAAATGACACAGGGTTGTCCTTTGATAGTGATAGCTAGTTCTCTTTGAAACAGAGGATGGTCATCTGGTTTGCGTTGATTCTGCAGCGCGCGCAAGCCAGCCAGTCAGTCAAACGAGTTAAGCAGCATCAGGTGGATTTTTCGACATGCTGCCTGGCTGAAACTAGCCATGAAACTTCTCAGAACATCTAGCAGCACTCAACTGGCGAATGTCCGATCAGGGCTGAAGAATGTGAAGATAGCTTTATAAACGTCACAAGACAAGAGACCCTGCTGTTCATCTGTTGATGCAAAAAACCAACAATGTGGCAATGTAGATATAATGAGGCAGGCACAAATATCTCATAATCTGTTAAAGCAGATGTTACTGTTAGTGGACCAGGTCATAATTAATTTGTGTCATAATTAAGCATTTCACCCCATTATGTATAATAACCTTGATTGTCCCCACAAGTTTCATGGCACTGTAAAAACACAAAGGGATAAAATCAGTTAGAAATATCATATTTGCACACCATTCTTGCATGAACATATTTGCGACTCCAGACCAGACAGAGCCTCTGAACATTTTTACAACCCTGAATCTACATTTATAAATACGTCCGTGATGTTCGCTCGCAGCAAGCAGTGCAACAGCAGCATTATGAATCATTAATTGGGGCAGCCGCTTGGTGTGGGCTAATTGACCACCATTTTTGTGCATTACGGGGACTGTCACCCGCAAAGAGCCGCCAAGCTCGGCCCTAACAAGCTCCTCTCTGCCATCTTCCTGTCAGGCAGGGCTTTTAATGTCTGTCCCCTGCATTATATGGTGCGCTTTTCAGAGGATATCCCGCCGACACAAATTATCTTGTTATTTTTAATTACCGCCGGTTCCTCAGTGCCCGGGGACAACGTGTTCGGAGCCGCCATCGGAAAAGGTCAGCAAATTACAGCCCGCCGAGCCTCGGACTTGACCTGAACCGACTCGTCCGGGAATGCAAACACTCTTTTCCGGTGGCAGGGTCTCTCCGGCACAAAGACTGTATTGATGTCTGTGGATATTATTGGAACGCTAAATTAAAGGCAACAATGAAGGCGGCAGTGGGCTATTGTCAGTTGGAGCTGGGCGTGATCGCTGGCTGCATCTTATGCAGCCCTCTCTAGCCGGGATTAATGACACGAAACGCGTAAATGTGAGACGTGTGCCGAGCCCAGGGAATGAACGGATGTTTATATAACTTTTCCTCGTCGTGAAGAGACGTGTGCCGAGCCCAGGGAATGAACTGAAGTTTATATAACCTTTCTTCCTCGCGGGAGACAAGAGTGCCAGGATAAGAGTTGGTGCTTTGGGTTGCATAACAGCCAAATTACTTATTTCTAAAAACCTTGGGAATTTGAAGCTTGTTCAAGTAATTGAACGCGCATTCAAAGATGCGATACAGGCCTTTCAGAGAGATGCTCAGATGTGCCGACGTCAAGAGATTCTTATGTGATATTATGTCCTGAAATAGCTTAGGTAGAGCGATTCCTAAGAGGTAGAACATGGCAGTTTGTTTTTCACTCGATAACCAGCATAATTCAAAAAGAAAGAAAAAGCACTAAAAGAATGTGAGGGTCAGTAAAACTCAAAAAGAAAGAGATGAAAGAAAAATGTAGAAAATATGAAAAGGCTGGGCCATGAAGAGACAAAAGAAAAAAGAAAACATAATTAAAGGGATGTAAAGACTGAAAAAGATAAGACTGATAAAGTAAGAAAAAGACAGATGGAAACAGTGCATAATAACAGACATGTCATCAGACGTGGGTCCCAGGCTCTGTATCATCTTAGTGTGGCCCAGATGCCTCGCTCTTCCCACGCTGAAACAAGTGCGTAGAATGACTACAAATCACGGGTTACCGTAGTGACAACTGTAATAACATAACTTCTTACCCGTGCTTTCGGCCTCCACCACTGTGGCGTCGATGAAACACTTCTGATTTCAGCAATTCCGTTGGTTTAATTTCATTCGGCGAAAAAAAAGCAGAAGCCTGTTTTTTTCTGCTGACTCATCTTCACCTTAAGTCCCCAGAAGGGTCTGTCCATTCCTATCGCCTTTGCTTCCTGACCAAGGTGACTATATAAAAACAAATTAGTCACATGCTGAAAAGCTGTTTGTCAAAATTTGGGTGGCTACAGAGATGCCTGTTCTATCCACAAAATACATATTGTGAACCAAGAGTATGGCCCAACTAATAAAATGTGGATAACTCAATTGTTTTATCCTGGCACCTGCAAATTCAGTGTTTTGTGTCCCGCTGTGACTTAGAAGTACATGCCATGTGAACTCTGGCAATTGTGAAAATTGTGTTTATATTCCTTCTGGAGCTTATGTTGCATGGCTGCTCGTATCCCAAGGGTCTTTTTTCCTCCTCCAAGTTGCCGGCTTGTTTCACTGAACCACTTGCTTTACAGAGGTAGCGATTCAGTCAGCTGTGGCTTTCGACATGTTCCTGCATGAGCGATGCTTACCAGGCAAAACTTTAATCATAAACTTAACCCGTTGTTCCCCTGGCCTTTAACAGAAATGACTTGTATAAAAAACCGCAGGGCACTTGTGGTTTATGCCAACAGAAAGGCTGTTGGCCTCAATAACCTGAGAGAAAAACCTGAAAGTGAATCAGAACCAAATTGCTAATTATTTACTTGTATACTTTTCTGAGGGGGCATGTTCTCATCTCTTCGGTTTCATCTGCCGGGTTTGTAAATATCCTGTGAACGTGCTTAAAAATGTATTATCTGGTCTCAATTTAATGGTTTCCATTGGCTTCTTTCGATGGTGCTGTGAATTGACCTTAAAGAAGGCCAGGCACTTACATTATAAGTATAGGCATGGAAAATTTGTATTTTTTTAATGTGACAAGAGCAAAACGATGTGACCTGAAACGGCCATGCTCCTCCTGCATTGTGCGGACACCTGAGTACACTCGAAGAGCTGAGGAGGTGGAGAACTCTCCTCCCTTTGATAGGGAGTCTGATGCCAAGCTGAGGTGACCTTTGTCTCCTCCCTCTCTAGTTGAGGACAAATCATTCTGCTGAATTCCCTTGACAAAGCCCGGCCTTGCGTTTCAAGCCCTGAAGCCGGGGTGAAGACAGGGCAACTGCCGTCATCTTCCTCCGGTTATCTTTCTTTGCAAGATTAACCGTTGCTCGAATCTTGACATTTCTTCCAGTCCCTCAAAGGGAAGCACCTGTTGACAGTGAAAGAGCAAAGGCTAAACTTTTAACGTGGAATGAAGCACCCTGCCTGGGTATGAAGCCGAACTGTGGAGCGTAGAAAAGGCTTCTAATTTGCCCGACAGTCAAAACAATTCACCTAAATGTCATTCATGAATATCAGTGTTTTACAGCAATGGGGGTGTGCCTGGGTGGGGGGGGGGATCTATAGACCTGAAACCCACCTTCATTTGTATGTGTTCTTATTTCAGTGTTTTGAAAGCAAAAAACAGAATTTTCATTTAATCAAGCATCTGGTGAAGTATCCTTTCAAACTCTAATTTCTCACTTGCATATTTATTTATTGATGGTTTATTGATGATGATGATTTATTATAAGTGTATAATGGTGGAGCAGCATGTCTGGGAGGCAGGCTCAGACACATGATGACGGCGTCGGTCGCCGAGACGACAGTGGCTCCCCACAGGGTACAGGCCCTGCAGTGACGTATATAAAACCCGGCCCGGGTGCGTACTCCGCTTCTCGGGGTGCTTTTGCACAGGTCGGTGAAAGCCTTCCCTCCACACAGTTAGCCGAGCCCATTTATAAGCCTAAATATTTGGACACAGACAAAAGCATGTATTCACAGAAAAAATTAGAGCATTGTGATGTCTGTCTTTGCCAAGGCTATTTTAATCTTTTTTTTTGTTTGTTTTTCATCTGGGAGTGTTTCAAAAGTTTTATTTTGCTCTGGTGTGGCTACTGCTAAGAAACACTAAAGTGCATTTTAGGTCAGACCTCATTGATTTTTCTCTGCCTTTCTGTACAGTACAGCACCTGAAACAACTTCAATGTGTGTGTGTGTTGTGTTGTGTGTGTGTGTGTGTGTGTGTGTGTGTGTGTGTGACAGTGTGAGAGAGAAAGCGAGAGACAACAGTGTGTTGGTGATGTTGGTGACAAGCTATCAATACGACTGTCACAGGCATCAGTTAATGTGGAATATGTAAAATGACCTTGATAACCTCCTCAGACCCAGAAATAAATTTTGAGGCAAATAGAGCCACTTAGCTATGATGTATGCTGAGGAATGTAGGCTTGGTTTAGAGGCCTTAGGTGGAAGGCGAGTGTCACAATCCCCTTGTATAAAGCCCACTGTGTCCTTTCACACTCCCTGGAGTCATGATACTGAACAGACACGGAAATGAGCAGTTATCTTGCTTTGCTCAATCATAAGTTGGCATTCCGTTTAACCATAAGAGGAGTACTGCCTTATATTAAGCGGTTTACTCTTATCTATTTAAGTGATTTGTTTTAGGTGAATGAATTAGACATCTTCATATCATCATTCTAAAACCTTGAGCTAAAATGAAGATGGGGGGGGGGGGGGTGGTAAAAAGAGAATTCCACTCATAATTATAACACTAATACAACTAACCACCACCACCATTATTATTATTATTATTATTATTATTATTATTATTATTATTATTATTATTATTATTATTATTATTATTATTATTATTATTATTACTATTACTATTACTATTATTGGAATAATGCATGGAATCTTGTGCTTTTTCTCCCTACTGGAACAGCACAGTGCAATGAGAGCATTTCCAGGACCATGGACAGAGTCAGACTGCATTACTGCAGCCTCAGTGACGAGCATCCACATTGAATCCGAACAGCCAGTAAAACACGACAGGATTTTATAAATAAAAAATGAGGGGAAAAGAAATAACAAACGGTTTAACATTTCAATTTGGATGATAGCATTTCTGTGTCACTGGCTCCTCTCCACTGGTGGTCAGTAATTAGAACCCCATGGAACACACTCCACTCAACTGAGCACCATGGTGTCCATCTTCTTTTATAAATCTCCCACAATTACATGCTTCATTAATTGAAAGTAAAATAGAAACATTATAACCAAGTTAACTATTCAATTTCTCGTGGCCCTCTAAATACATACGTGTTTAGTTTAAGCATTTGGAAGAAGGGTGTTTATTTTGGAATGCCATTCTATTGTTTTTTTCAGGAATAAATATGATTTGATTTTGAACTTGACATACGAGTGTCAGCACACACACACACACACACACACACACACACACACACACACACACACACACACACACACACACACACACACACACACACACACACACACACACACACACACAGTCTTCCAGTGTTATAAATACAGTACAGAAACCAAGGCCATTTTTACCTACAATTCAGATTTAATCAAATTAAACTCAAAACCAATGTATACACACAAAGACAATCGTTTGTACAAATGTGCAAGAAGAGGAAACGGAAGAAAAATAAATAAAACATTTTTTTAAAATCTTGGACTGAATATACAAGGATGTTATTTTTGGTGGCGCAAAATAAGTTTGGTTCGGATAGCCGGACGTTTCATATTTCCAAAATGAGAAATGATTTGCCTTCTCCCGACGCTTAATGGATACCGGAGCAGAGAGATGGGGGCGTCTCCTGAAAGCTGTTAGACCCGTTCTCCCCTTGTGCACTCCGCGGGTAATGGGATCTATCATTAGCCATGCCATTAGCGGCCACTCTGGTCCACGCGTCTTAATATCCGTGCCCTTGGACCTGGCAGCATGGGGAGAAAGAGGGAAACACAAGAGACACTCAACCTCTTGTTTGGCCTTCTGTGCACTGCTGCTTGAGCTGCCCAGCTTGTGCGATTGATCTGTTTGTTTAACCATTTATCCATGGCAGCTTGCGTAAAGGCACAAGCTTTCACATTTTTACTTTTCTGCAGGTGGTTCTTCACTGTGGTCATTCGCTGGGGCTTTTTTATAAGTTTATTGCTTGTGGATAGAAAGGCTCACCCATGCTCATTAACCCGGTGGTGGCCCAAGACAGACTTAGTGAGCGAATCTTTCACCCACCTCTTAAAATAGTTTCTGAAAATATGGATTAATGGTTAGAGGTTTGCGATAGCCTCTTTTTCAAGCCACTTCTCAAATAGTTATCACATTTGCACCACCTCACTTATCTAAGTTGATAAAGTAATTGCCAGTAATTGAGCACAGATGATGATTGACAGCGATGTTTCCAAGTGACAATGTTAAATTCAGTTAGATTACTTATTACTGTGGACATGCTGCAGTATTTTTCAATTTTGTACAGGGGCATGTTTTGTTATAAGCAGTGGAAAATGCACACATTCAAAATGAGAGATGTTATATAACATTTAACTTGCACAAAGAAGTTAAGCAACTTGACAACAAAACCTTAAGTAGAATCCGGTGTCTTAGTAAAATAAAAACTTTTCAGCTCTTTTCAGTTTAAGATTTGACACCCCTGCTGTATATTTCTGCTTTTTTTTTTTTACTGCAGTGATACTCAATCCTGTTTTTTTCTTAAGATCAGTGACCACTTCAGGCCGAAGAAACCAGGTGACCAGCTTTAACTGTTGAATTGCTGTGCTACTCAAGTGCTGAGTAATAACGAAAGCCAGCAGGCCCTGTGGCTCTCCAGGCTCAGGAGTGAGGACCAGTGGCTACTCCTGACATGCTTTTCATAGCATTTAAACTTCCATCCATGTTCACATTCCTTCCTGACTCTCCCCATATTAGATCAGCTATGTTTTTATGAATGTCTCAAACTCAGTTGTATGATTTAGTAACTTGCCTGTGCTGTTGGAGTGCTTATGGGGACCCCTGGAGGATAACCATTTAAATACAAGGTTAAATCCCTGCAGGTCACATGGTGGAGACCAACTGGTGGCCCTAGATATAGCAACAGCATGTACACTGTTAGTGGTGCAATGAATTCTACAACTGCAGTGTTTTTTTAGATAGTTGTGGATACCATTGAAAAAATTTTTGTGTTCAATTTCCAATGGCCCACCAGTGGATCCTACCTGCCATTTGGGCAGTAAGTAGCTCAAATGTCAAAATGAAACAAAATATTTATATTTCTTCAGAATTGTATTTAAAGAAACTTGACTTGAAAAAAGACTTAATTGATAATTATTCCCCCTCTTTGGCCAGGTATATTCTATATAATTTCTGAAGATATCATATGATATCAGCATATGAGTGAATGAGGTCCACCTATGTTTATCTTGCATCTACCCGTGTTCAGTTGCATGATTTCAGCAGAAATATCACTAACTTTGTGAGGTCTCCCAACTGAAACAGCAGATCAGATCAGTCACACTGTCATGAAGTCCAAGGACATGCCAATGGAACTTTGAGATGAAAATGTTGGTTGGCAAAAGTCCCTTCATGACTTCATAGATTTGGCCTCCGGCAGACTGTGGCTAGATTCAAGAAAAGGTGCTCATTAAGCCATGCATAGAGTTTGCCAGAAGCTGTGTGACAGACACCGGGAGTGTAGTATAATGGTTAAGGAACTGGACTCGTAACCAAAAGGTTGCAGGTTCGATTCCCAGGTAGGACACTGCCCTTGAGCAAGGTACTTAACCTGAATTGCTTCAGTATATATCCAGCTGTATAGGAATGGATAAATGTAATAAGAAGTTGTGTAAGTCGCTCTGGATAAGAGCGTCTGCTAAATGCCTGTAATGTAATGTAACACCTGCGTTGGTCTGACGAGACTAAAGTTGAACTCTTTGCCGTGGAAACAAAGTGCTATATTTGGCAAAAATTAGTGCTTGAAGTGTAAATAAGTAAGTGCTGGTACTCATATGAGCAAAATGTAGAAGTCCTCGTACGGCCGTTCCAGAGCTTCCCATTTTTGAGCCAAGTGAGCAGGTTAAAAAAATAGGTTCTGTTGCAGCTGCCAACATTTACAGAAATACAGTTGGGGCAAGAAAGCGGGAAAGAGGGAAACGGTAGGGTGGCAGCGCACAGGACTCCAGAACCCAGGGCTGGAACTACATAAAGTGCAGTCTGGGTAATGAAGTCCATTTTTATGACGTCAGTGGGTGGGCTCACTTGAATTAATCATTATGGACTACAACACAGTGACTGCTGTGCGAATGCAAGAAAGAAAATCTCACGGGCGTACAAAAACTGTGGGAAAAAGTGTCAGTACTGATATCAGCAAAACATTTAAGTCCTGGTATGGCATACCTGTCCGTTCCAGCCCACTTCAAGCACTGGCGCAAAATTTTTTTACAACCTATCACACAGGTAGCACCATTTCTACCAATCACAGTGGTGGCAGTATCTTGCTCTGGGGTTGCTTCTCAGCAGAAGGGACTGGGAAGCTTGTTGACATTCAGGGCAAGATCATCGAGCCAAATGCAGGAAAATCCTTGAGGAAAACCTGTTTCAGTCTACAATAGATCTGCTTTTAGCATGGCAAAAACCATAAATACATGCTTAAAAACAAGAAGTTTGGTATTCTGGAATGACCCAGGCAAAGCCCAGAATCCCTTTCGTTGAAAATCTGTGAGATGTCCTCTCAGTCCACCAATGCTCTCCGTCTAACTTCGCAGAGTTGTAGAAAATTTGCATGGAGGAAAAGGCAAATATTCTGAAATCGAAATGTGCAAGCTCATGCAGACACACCTGAGAAGACTCGGAGCTGTAATTGCTGTGAGATGTAAAAGCTGTAATTCACGTTGACTCTGGGAGTGAGGGTGTCATGGTCCGTGGGTTATTGTTTCTTTTTCCGATGCGATTCTCGTCCTGTTTTCCTGATTGAGAATCTATCGGATTTTTTCCTCGTTCCGTTCCGGGGTTTTGCTTTCCCTCACTCGTTATTCTTTTCACCTGTGCTTCTACCTGCGGGGTATTTAAGTTCCTCACTTCCGCTTCCCCAGTGCTTCTTTGTCATTCGACATTGCATTGAGCCAGGTATAGCCAGGTACTAGCGACCTTGTGATATTAAACGCTGTTTATGTTCACGAGGGCTTTATTTCAGGTATAGGATTTATTCCTCCTGTTTGTGTTCTGTACTATTTATTTTGTTCTTCGCTGTTCTCTATGAGACAGGTTCTTTTTGTTTGTTTCGTATTGGTTTTACATCTTTTCGGCCGCCCAAACTTATGTGCCGAAGGTGAATGTGCTGAATTACTTTTTGTTGATGGAGGTGTAAACATATTTCAATGTATTAAAATGTTAAGGTTTTACAGGACAAAATGTAAAATGCAAGGTGAATGAATACTTTTGAAAAGCACTGTATATTGTAATGATATTGCAAAACTTTGGGCAAATACATGTACAAAGTATTGCAGCTTTCATATATTGCAGTATTTCAATATTTATTTTTCAAAGGAATATTTTTACTGTATGTAATAGCTCTAAGAGCATGCTTTCCTGAGTATTGTTAATAAGCACTGGCACTGTGATGGTATTAAATACGCTGTGTGCTCTAGACAGGCAGGCTGACCCTCTTTAATTAAAGATGACCCTGGCAGTTCTCTCCAGCATGCCCATATGCGCAACACCCTCGTGTAACACTGGCTGTCTGAGAAAGGAAGGAGTCGTAATCAGCCTTAGCCACTGCTTACAATTACCCCCAACCCACAGCCGAACCCCATCCGGAAAGAAAGGCCATGTTTCAGCACTACTGCTGTGGAGTAAACAAACAAACCATAAAGCTACCTTCATGTAAAAAAAAAAAACTAAAAAACAAAAACAACATGACAAGGATGCAGGGAAGGGAATAGGAACAGGTGGATCAGGACACACCCACCGGAGAGGGGAGGGGCTTGATCAGGTCTCGCCCACAATCGAAGGGAGGGGCTAGATCAGACCACACCTCCTGGGTGGGGAGGGGTGAGTAGGCCACACCCACTTCAGAGAGAGAAAGTTTTTTCTGTAGCAGTTCACCATTTGGAATACATTCACAGCATGTTGAATAATACTACTGGTTGTGTTTAGGCACTGCTGGATCCCATAGCAACAGCGCAGTAGCTCAAACTCTGAAACTATGTGGACATGGACAATGTGGACCAAAAACTCCACTCCACTTTCATCCAGATTACATAAATAACCGGATTTATGCACTTGCTGAGAAATTTAGAATCCATTGCTTTTCTTGGTTGGTAAATAGTAATTATCACAGTGAAGTAGGGTTTAAGACTTTTGTTTGACATTGGCATTTGTTTTGGAATATGTTTACGGCTATTGGATTTGAATCTAAATGCTCTGCAAATTTTCACAGGAATGTAATGTTGAACCGTACTTTATGCTGAACACATTATATAGCAACAGCTGAGCCGAAATGCATAATCTGCCATGGGTACCGAAATGTATCGGCGTGCCAGTGCAGTTCAGATTAGCAACGCCTCCAGCGCTGTCCCAATGCAGCCTCATGCACAGTCAAATACGGAAGACGATTATGAGCATGAAAGCAACCAATTTTCCTCCCTTCCACTCAGCTTAACCCGCCACCAGAGAACTATGCATCCGGTGTCAGCTGACACAGGCAGATCGCATGCAAATTACATGCATCGGATCACTGAGGTAAGGGAAAACCTCATTAATTTAACCACCCCCCCCCCCCACCTTCCCAGTTGAACCTCTGGCCAATTACGCATCACCCCCACTCCCTGCTCGAGTTTGCACCGGTGCGATCAGCCTTCAGTTTGGACTGCGATGGCGTAGAGCGAATCAGCGGACGTTATAGAAATTCAATATTCTTGTGGGCCACCCGAGTCCACGCTGTGCGACCGTTCACCGAAAACGTAAGAAGGAAAACAGAGCGGGCTACACCTGCTGAAATCTGTGAACCTCAGTCGGAGGAGCTGCCTTTATATCTCAAACAAACACGGTACATTAAACCCGCTCCCACTGGGAGCATGTGGGTTTTTTTTTCTAATCTGGCAGCATGTGGCAGCTTCCAGCTCCTCAGACTATAAAAAAATGGCAGTTGGAGAAAGATTACCTGGCGCTCTGCGGCCAAACACCGCCGTGCTCTGCAAGGCAGAAATTTCTCACCCTTTTACACCCGCTGTCCTCCTTAAAGGTCACCCTCCTCCAACGGAGGAATGATCCAGGTGAGCGGAACAGGGATGAGACGTTGGGACTGTGCCCATCGCCAGGCTCTGACCGTGGGGCCTGAGAGGCTCAATCAAGCAAGGGCTGACAGCCACATTTGCAATGATCAAAACTAGAAAAATTTAGCGTTTGTAGGTCAGCAAACAATACGGTCATATGATTGTTTATAATTAGGACGGCAGTTATACAGTGTTAACCATGGAGACGCAAAATTATGAATTATGAACCATTTTCTGGCCTAGACTTTCATTTGTACATTTAATATTCTCAGATTTTTGGGGGTTTTGGTTTCTTACAGGAAATTTCTAGAACAAGCAAGAAGACAGACAATCATTAATTATGGTGCAGCACCCCGCCTCAGCACAACAGTGCCACTCCTGCTACTAGGGAACAATGTCTGCGTGTACAAGGACGTACCCTCCATGCAATGACAGCCAAGCTGACGATTGAAAAATGTTTTTTTTTTTACCACGGCATAGAACAAAGCTGAATAACTGAACTGCTATATTATTCGCCTTCAACAGAACATGTCTCAGATCAAAACAGACCACTATCATAATCTCACTCAAGCCCAGCATCCTTTCACCCAAATTAGCCATTTCTTGTGTTACAAGTGCAATCAAGCACCTCTTTGTTCATTATATTACAGCTAACGTTAACAGCTCATGGCCTGAGCGGATTTAAAATAATAGTGAAATAAATGTGGAGGGAAACTTAAATTCACCATATATAATATATAATTGTAATAACTACATTTATTAAAGACATTACGTTGAATGTATTACTAACAAGCTCAAAGAATGGCATAAAATGACTTGGTCAAATGCAGGATTGGAGATAATGGCTGAGCACCGGACAGGATTGGGTTTCGCGTCGGCGCGGTGAAGGAGCCCCACTCAGGCGTGTCACCGGTGCCTCGGAGAAGACGGGCGATGGCGGCAGCGTCCGGGAAAGTTGGCGCGGCCTGACACGGAGCGCCCGGCGGGATTTACCGCCATCGACTTTCTCCGGCTCCCCCTGGCAGCCCTCCAAGCGGGTTCTGATCTGCTCTAATCCCGGCTGCTTTGAGATGATCCTCTCGACCATGTGAGTGAAGGGAAGAGGGAAGGAGAGAGAGAAAGAAAGAGAGAGAGAACAATGGAAAGCCAGAGCAGAAGACTAGCAGAGAACAATGGGGGAAACGCGTCCCCTTTTCCTGTTCCTCAAGAAGACCCCTGACCTCTGCTCACGCTGTGCTGGTATGCGATCCAGAAGCAACACGTCGCCCGACACAGATCCAAGC
Organism: Ilyophis sp. 1 JC-2022; assembly: GCA_022702515.1. Classification (NCBI taxonomy): domain Eukaryota; kingdom Metazoa; phylum Chordata; class Actinopteri; order Anguilliformes; family Synaphobranchidae; genus Ilyophis; species Ilyophis sp. 1 JC-2022. Next base: position 42,510,410 of record CM040398.1, on the reverse strand, counting down.
AACCAAATTGAGGCATTACATTGCATTTAAATTTACATTTAAGGCAGTTAGCAGGCACACGCTCTCGTCCAGAGCGGCTTATATTCTTTTGTATGCACTCCAGTTATACAGCTGGATATTTTCTGAAACTATTCAGGTTAAGTAGCTCACTCAAGGGTACTGACGGTCAGTGTAGTATAATGGTTAAGGTTAAGGACTTGTAACCGAAAGGTTGCAGGTTTGATTCCCAGGTAGGACACACTGCCGTTCAGCAAGGTACTTAACCTGAATTGCTTCAGTATATATCCAGCTGTATAAATGAATAAATGTAATAAGAAGTTGTGTAAGTCGCTCTGGATAAGAGTGTCTGCTAAATGCCTGCAATGTAATGTAATGAATCGAACCAACAAGTCCAGTTCCCTAACCGCTTTGCTACACTGCTGTCTCCATGTTGAGAAATGAACATAGCTTTCTCAGATGTTCTTTACTTAGCCTGTTTTACTTAGCCAGGGAAACCGTGGTCTGGAAACTCACTTCAAAGGTCAACGTTACATGAACAAAAGGTCTAATTGTTATAGGTACTTGCAAGCAATCATTTGGGTTTAACTTCCTTCGTGGCGGACTAGAATGCCCTTTAAAGCAAAACCTGGATAAAGCTTTAATTTTACATGCTTCGCTGTTTTACTTGACACTTAAATTTGGTCCAGCAACAGATTGTGTCAGCCAAGGTTTATTAGGTCTATACAGTGTTTAGCCTAGCGCAGACAACCCCTGTAGAAGAAGCTGAGGAAGAGAGCCCTGCATTTCATTCTTTATGGGCTTTTTCTCCACTTGTATTTAACCCAGGCAGCATTACTTTGGAAAGTGCGGAACAAGATCCTTGCAAGTTTGACTATGTTGAGGTGAAAGGGTATGTTCTAAAGCCACTTATGATGTGACCAGACAAAACGCAAGCCAGTTAAGCACCCCTGGAGAGGGCACTGGAACCATTCTTCTCAGAAAACGAAATGATTAAAAACAACATGACTAAGCTCACCACATAGCCATCTCCTTTACACTTTAGTACCTGCTATGAGGCACACTTGCAGCATGTTTTTATTCACATTACAGGAAGAATTTTGCCCTTATTTTTTATGAAGAACGACAGCATATTGTTTGTGTTTTCACATAATTATTTCATAGAAGAAAAAAAAACATGAACATTAACATATATACATATATATATATATACACATATATATGAACATATGAACATATGTACGTTTTTAAAAAGGCACTTTATGTACAGCACGGAGCTTGTAGTGCAATCGCTGTCTCAGTCCGCTCTGTTCTCAACTCACCGTGGGGGGGAGTAAGCTGCACGATGGGGCGCAGTGAGGTGACAGTGTAGGGTGGCGAAGGTGACGTGGGAATGGGGAGGGGTCAATGCCCTCAGGGGCCTGGCAGAGGACATGAGGCGCTCGGCTGGGCACGGACACTGTGATTGGCCAGAGCTTTTGGAGTGCGGGTGCTGTTGGGACAGTTTTGGGGAGGGAGGGTCAGGGGGCAGGAAGAGACAGGAAGCCTAACACGATGGTGACTATCAACCCTGTAATACAGAGAGAAGGACTACACCAAAATTATAGCGAGAAAAAAGTAATTACAAATGATCAGATTTTATTTAACAGATATTTAATTCTTATTATTATTATTATTATTATTATTATTAGTAGATTATTATTAGTTGTTGTTTTTATATGTGAGGTGTGAGAATTTTCATAAAGTCTAAACTGATTTAATCTCTTCAGATGGCTTAAAACTTGTAACACTGTATATTGCTCACTGACTGAATGAGAGGTCTCTGCTGACATAGAAGGAAATGGAGAGGCTTCAAAGAGAACAGTGCGGATTACCGATAATGGCAACACTCGGATCCTGCTCAGCTTGCCGAAGGGTGGCAGTTTTATAGCGTGCAGAGGTGTGAGGTAGATTGATTTGGGTCACTGCGGGATGAGGTTCAAAACTAATTCTAATCACAGTGGAAAAAAGTGGAAGCTTTTTTGGATGGTAAAGCAAAGGAACACGAAGGACTATCGAGTAATGGCGTCGCCGTGCCTATAATCATCATTATCGCTGCCAGGGCCGTCATTTCTCTCTTTTCTCTTTCTGATTGAGCAGCAAGGAAGAGTTTGTTCGGTCGCGGGAGAGGGCAGACTCTTAATCATCCGTCATTTTCATCTCAGCTGCGGAGTTATCCGTCGCCTGTTACTCCGTACGTTAGGCTTAGGCTTTTGTTTGAAGGTTGCACCGCACGGTTGCCGGCTCACCTTGCGGCTCTTTCGTATGGAAAGCGAATCCTTTTCGCTCGCGCTGTCGGTTGACGCAGATCCCGCCCACACAGACGCTTACAGGCAGAGGGAATAAATCTATGCCACATCCACATAAAATATCCACTTTATGTTAAGGGAACATTAGAGGGGGTACACTCTAGTACCTTGAGGGTGCTATAGTGATATATTTTTTCAGTAAAATTTAGTAGTGATATATTTGAGCTACGATAAGTCTTCTGTCTGACACTGTGCTGCTTCTGAAACAGACATTATCTACCAGCTTTCTCACTACTTCAGAATTTAAGTTTAAATATACCTCTAAACTGACAACAGGGACTAATTCATTGAAAAAGTTACTGGTGATGCTTTACTTGAATGGAGCTGACATAGAGCTTTTATAACACCTCTATGAGTGTCGCAGGACCATTCATAACAGTGCTGTGTAATATAATAAATGGCAGGCGTTTTTTTGCTACGGATGTTTTTGAAATTGTTTCTGGTAAGGAACACAGTTGGACATCGGTCCACCATCTTTGGTTGTATACTCTCTGCAATAGCCTTCCTTCCATATTGTCATATGTTGAACAAGCGAGCGCACACGGATGATTGCCGCTAGTTCACCGGCAGCTTTAGAGATTTGAGGAGTGATAAGAAGCTTTTATTGAATTTTTCAGTTTGGTTTTTGAGTGAAGCTCAATTTTGTTCCTTTGAGAGTTCTGTGAACATATTTAGCCAATGTGAGATAGAAAGTTGGTTTCTATTTTTTCCAATTCAGATGAAATGTTTGCTTGGTGATAGCTAGGGCTATAAATACAGGGGTTGTGTTTTTGTTTGACGTGTCAATTACTGACAGGTCACCAAGTAGATGGAAAAGTGCAGATAGTGAGTGGCTCCAACCCAAAAATACTGATATTTCGGTGGTCATTTCTTGCCAAAATAGATGAACTGGTGGACAGAGCAGATGGAACAGTATTAATTGTTATCAGTGTTAATTGTGCAGTGTTTACATATGTCAGAGTCTGTGAGTCCCCTTTGGTGCATCTTGTGTTGTGTGATATGTGATTAATCTTGTAATGAATTAGTTGTACTTCAGTATTTTTTGATCATTTAGGAGGTATTTTTACAGATGGTGTTAAGTTATCTTTCCTATTTGTTCATTAGGAGGGCTATATTGGATTTTATGGATGATAAAAGTTGGAAAGTGTTTTTTTTTGATCCAGCAGTTTTACTGTGGGGTGGCTGAAGGGGGTTTTTGTTCACATTGATTTTCGGTTTGGACTTTTTAATTGAAGGTATTGGAGATATCGTTATTTCCCAATGCCATACTTTTGGATCAATTCTTGAAAGCTAACAAAATTATTATCAGTACTGGTCAGCATGGTGTAAATAGTTAAGGAAAATAGGTTGGAAAGGTTCGATAGGTTCCTCTTTAATGCTGGTTATTCAAGCGAAAAGCATATCAATATATTTTAGAGAAACTGAAAAACTGATGTTAAATTCAAATGTTTTTAAAACAAACTAATAAAAACCTTGTGTTTATTATAGTTCAGGATTATGGTTATCAGGATTACACTGACTATTAGCTGACTATTTGGAAAATATTGTAATATACACTGTGTATTGCCCAAGCATCTAAAAAGACACATTTCAATTAGTTTCCGCATTGCAACTAATTTTTAGACTACAGGAAAGATATTTCAACATGGCAGAACTTTTAAACCACAAAAAATGTCAGTCCGAGATGGACAGAGACAAGGCTGAAACAGCTGTGGAACCACAGAAGGGGAAATAGTGCAGTTCGAGGTGGCATGATTTCAATTATGATTTAATGGAGCCATTGGTCGGTGCAAATGTTTTTGTTCCCGAACAATAAGACTGCCTCCTGATCCGTGCAAAGCCAGATGGGGAACTTGGTGTTCTGCGGCCAAGTACAATTCAAAATATGTCAGGTTTTATTCCAGGTTTATGGAGATGGAGGTGGACATTACACCCAGCACCGGTTCATTAAAAAGCTTGGGAAGGATGACAGTGATGTTTTGGGGAAATGGCTTTTTCTTGTTCTGTAACATGAAAAGACTCATAATTCAGTCATCACTTGAGAAGGCAGAATTTATTAAACCTTCAATAAACTTGAGTAGCTGATAAAGAATATAAAACATTTGTACAACAGGTTTACCGTACAGATAACAATAAAATACAGAACAATAAATCGACAGTGTATTAAAACGTTCAACAAAGCAAACTCAGGTGAGTCAACCGGCTCACAAATTTTTTAAGGCTGTCAGAATTTTTGACCATAAACAAGTTTGAGCCTGATTATATCATTGTGCACTCAATTACAAACCCCATTTCCGAAAAAATAGTAGTAAAATGCACAGTAGTAAAATGCACATACAAGCAGAAAGCAGTGATTTGGAAATTCTCTTTTACATATATTTAATTGAAAACCGTACATTTAATGTTTTACCTTATGAGCTTTATTGATTTTTGTAAATATATGCTAATTGCGAATTTGATGTCTGCAACATGTTCCAAAAAAGTTGGGACAGGGGAGAAAAAAAAATGCTATGACTGGGCATAAAGGATATCAAAAGACTCTTTGCAGGTACTTTCACAAGCGATACTATAATCTCTCTGCATTTGAATGGATCTCTATGGGAATTGGGGGGTGGAACTGGATTAAGCTGTAAATTACACAGGAATAGTATGGAACCCATGGTTGGCTCAATGGCTATATAAAATTTTAAAAATCAGGAGAAACAACCCTTCAAGTGATCCATCCATATCTACTGCATATCTGGCAGCAGAGTGATGGTTTAAGGCTTGTTTGATACTTCAGACCCTTGATGACTGGAATGATTATCTTTCCATTTAAACATGAACAACAGCTGAATTAATGTTTCTGCAACCATTGTTCATATGTTACGAACACTTCATACTATATAAGGTGTATATGGTGCTAAGAATTGTTGTTAGACCGCTTCAAGTACCATGTTTCTGAAAACACAATAGAAATAAATGTGCTTTCACATATTTCTGAATAAAGAGACCCATTTTTGTTGAACCATGTCTCTTAACTACTTGGAGAGACAGAACAAGAAACTAGTGGAGAAGAGAAAAAGAGAGAGAGAGATAGGGAGAGAGAGATTTGAATTTAAAAACCAGCTTTATTGTCACATCTCAACACCATATTCAAATGACGTTTAAAGAGCAACTAACCCCACTGTTTCAGCTTGTCTCCGCCCATGAAACAATTTAGAAAATACTTTGTGGGGTGAGCGAGGGAGAGGGGTGGGGGCGGAGGAGCTGCATCGTCATTTGCATAAATGAACGTACATTGTACAAATTATTTAGTATAACGCAGATCAAACTGTCAAACTAGATGTTGTCCATCAAATATGAATCAAGATACAGCAACTGCATGGCCTATTTCTCACCTCAAATATTTTCAGAAACATATTTTAGTGGACTATTTAGGTGAAATAACAGTTTATGAACAGGACGCAATGTTGTTCTGGTTTAAAAACGTGGAGAAAACGTAAGTAAAAAAGGTCTAACCACCAATAATGTGCAATCATCCATATCACAACAGGTCCCCTCCAGGTACTCTGACATCACGGGGGGGGGGGGGGGGGGGGGGGGGGGGGCAGAGAGGAAAAAATTTTTTTTAGGGGCAGCACAAAAACAACATTTCTACCAGTTTTTTCTGATTTTTATTTATTATTTGTTGATTTTTTGAAAAAAAAGAAATGATGAAATAAGCTCATTTATAAGGTAGGCAAGGCACACAAAACTAAAAAAAAAAAAAAAAAAGTGATCTAGGGTTTTTTTTTTTTTTTAAATCACACTCACAGAAATAAAAATGAGAGAGAGAGAGAGAGAGAGAGAGGGGGAAAATCACAGTCCCACAACATGTACTTTTGCAAGGAGAAAACAAAATTAGCAACAGTAATCCCCCACAATTGCAGACACTTTGGACGACTATGGACGAGACAGTAGTATGCAAATTCCACCCGCAGCCTTGCTGCCACCAGCCCCCTCAAAACATCACCTGCCTCAACAAACCCCCTCCCTAGTCTTTTATTTTTCCTGGTGAGCCAAGTGGCCATCTTAGCCTGCCCAAAAGTATAATTGAGCAAGCATACTCTTGCCTTCTCTGACACCTTGGACCTTGGCCCCCCGATATACACCTGCCAAAATAATTGAGTTCCCAAACCCCTATACCATCCCCTCACTATCCCCAGCAGGCCCTCCAACCTACCACACTCCAGAAAAAGGTGCTTGACTGTTTCTCCCTCCCCACAGAATAAACAACCCTCCCCTATGATTGGATCAAGGTGTGCCACGTGTCTGTTCGTTGCAATGGCCCTGTGAATAATCCTCCACTGTAGATCGGCAGTACACTTCTCTACAGGAGGGTTATACAGGGAGCACCAACATCCCCTCAGTGAAGAGTCGGGCCCCAAATTCCCTGACCACCCTGATAATCTCATTCCCTCCAAGGCAGCCTGGTGTTGGACTTTTACTTCCACAAAGTACAGGGCCTTTATACTGACCCCCTGAAAGTCCCCCAACTGTGGTGTTTTGAGAATCAGCAGGGAGTTCCCCAGATCCCTCTGGTCGTCAAAAGCAGCAGCCACCATTACTGGAGGAAACTCCTCTGTCTCTCCCGGCTTTACCAAGACTTAAGGTTCTCTGCAGCACCCCGCTGAGGGAGGCAGGAATTGCAGCACGGATCCCCTCCAGCAACTGCTGCATCAGTCTCGCGGATCTCATGCCAATCACCCCAGCCAGCTCACTCACTGACCTCCATCCTCCTCTGCACACAAGGTCACCCAGTTTAGTGACACCTGCAGTATGTAGACAAGTCTGTATATTGATGGACTGCAGCAACCCTACCAGAACCACCAGAACCACCAGAACCACCAGAAGCATAGGGTTGTGGAGAAGAGGCTCCAGCAACACCCACCCCTCTGGGCAGGTGGTGCTCTGGCTTAGCCTCAAGGTCTGATACCACACCTGTAGTATCGAGTTGTAGAAGGGCATGAGTCCTGAAAAGTTCACCGCCCCTGGCCTGGCATCAGAAATAGCTGACGGTCATAGCCTAGCCCTCCGGCTTTCCGCAGTAGAACCCAAGCCAGACCTCTCCAACTTCTCCAAAAAAGGGTGATACAGCACCTGTCCAACTTCCTGCAGTGGGAGGTACAGTACCGCTGCTCTTATCCAGTGCTGCCCCGACCAGAAAAAATTCACCAACCGTTTCTGCAACTCTTTAAGTAGGCCCCTGTGAGGCTCCAGCACACACAGCCTGTGCCAGAGCATAGAGGCAGCCAGGTTATTTGTGACATCCCCCAAAAAGACATTTGTGGCAACACCCACCATCATTTAGACAACTTGACAACCACCTTATCCAACATACCCTCCCAGTTCTACTTCTGGAACTCCATACTTCCCAGAAACTTAATCCAAAACCTTAATCTCACCCTTCCCCCACTCCAGTGCCCCAGGCAGCCTGGGGATTGCCCCGTCCCTCCATCCCCCCACCAGCAGGGCCTCACTCTTTCCCCAGTTTACCTTTGCTGAGGAAGCCCTCTCATACAGACTCAGACTATGTTCCAGAGCCTGCACATCCTCTTGAGTCTGGACAATTATATTCGCATCGTCAGCATAAGCGGACAGCATTACTGATGAGCCCTGTGGTGCACCAGGTATAGAGAGCCCCGCAAACCTCCTAAGCCTGTATAGCAGAGGCTCAATAGTCAACGCATACAGCTGACCAGAAATGGGGCAGCCCTGCCTTATGCCCCTCCCCACCGAAATTGGACGGCTCAACCCACCCCCCACCTTGACCATACATGATGCCTCCTCATACATTAGACCTACCCATGACCTGAATCTCTCCACAAATCCAAAACCCCCAAGGGTAGAGAACATAAAATGATGGTCAACCTGGTCAAATTCCTTCTTCTGATCCAGCGACAAGATACCAGCATTAAAATCACACAAATTGCACACAGCAATAGTGTCCCGCATTGTAAATAGATCATCCATGTCCTCGGCCTCACTGTTCACCCTGCTCTCAATTGGAGTAGGCTGCTCTGACAAAGCCGCTCCCTCGCCAGCCGCAACATCAGCCGGCACGGCCCAGCTCTCACCTTTTCCAGCCTTGGCCGCACCCCCACAAGGCGTATCAGTTGCGGCCACGATGGTTTCCCTTCCCCACGCACCATCTCTGACTGTGTCTCAGAATCTGCTGAGCGAGCACCATTATTCCCAACCTGACCACCCTGCGCCTCCGTTCGCTGAGCTTGTTCACATAAGACCCGTCCTCATGCTTAACACGGGGAGTCTAAAAACATAAAAACTTGTCTTCGGAGAGACTGAACGTGTTTAAGCTTATTGTCTTTACATCCGAGGCTCACAGTTCTGAAAGCTCTCGCAAACTTCCCAGACTGCTGGAGCTCTCGTTCCAATGCATAATTGGGAATAAAGGGAGGTACCCCTGAAACTGTCATTCTTGTAGAGGGAACAGCCAGTGGTGTAACGTGCGTTAGTTGCGTATAAACATCATTAAGAAAAACGCCACTTGCAAACAACTGACTGACAAAGCGCTCCTCAGAAACACAACCACAGCTTTATTCATACGTGAGACATGAGACAACTGTTCATGACCAACTTGATCCCCAGCAGCTAAAAGCTCATCCTCGACCGTAATTTTGGCCTCAGGCGGAAGAACCCTAACCCCGCGTTGTATAGACAGGGATGGCATCTCTGCCATTACACCGCCACGAAAACCCAAAACTTACCTCTAACCGAAATACTGTGAAAACAATACCTACAAGTAAACTTTAAACCATGAGATAAGTGTAAAGAAAGGAAAAGAACAGCTCAAGAATAAACAGCACACGCTCTCAGCACCACTCTCGACACACACACTCCCACACCCGTGAGAGAGAAAGAGAGAGAGAGAGAGAGAGAGAGAGAGAGAGAGAGAGAGAGAGAGAGAGAGAGAGAGAGAGAGAGAGAGAGAGAGAGAGAGAGAGAGAGAGAGAGAGAGAGAGAGTAATCCAAATAATCACAGCATCACCTGCAAGATGAAAGCAGGGCTGATCTTTGTCTAGGTTTTCCCTTTCATTAATCTCTGTTCCCTTTCCATTTGATATACCGGCGACTTGCACATCCTGCTGTTGCTGTTGTTGGAGTGATGAACCCCTGTCACTGGTAAATTGATAGAGCACATACATGTGTAGCACTTCAGCATGACAATGTTATGCTACCAGGCAACAGATGTGCAGGGAAACCTGTATTATACCACCTGCAGTACATTACAGGCCAAAACCCGTGTGTGGTCGTTAATTCAGGACCACAATTGATTAAAAAAGCAACCACTGTACCGGTGACCCAAAATTCAGCTTTAATCATAACCCAAGTACGCCAGATATTTGTGAGTGATATTTTCGTTTTATTTTGTTGCTGTTGTTCTTTACAAGATTAAAACTTTTGCTGACAAAACCATTCTGGGGCAAACATCTTTCTTCCTGCATCAGGGGGATTATGCACTAGTTGTCTTGTTGCAAGATTCTAGAGGCCTCCCTTTTTGTTTTGTTTTTTAAGCCCGCCACCATCCCTCTCTCTGGAGCATCACTTTATTTTTTATTTTTTTTACTGGAGTCAAAAGTTAGGTTTCACATGGTGGAGCCACTCCGAACATCAATACCACACCACCACCACCCCAGTGTCCCCCTTTTACTGCATTCCATTTGTCCACTAGATGTGCTTACCCATCTAAACACAAACCCATCCAGCCCTACATGTATTATTGCACACAGACAAACAGACCAGTCAGACACAGACAAACCAGCCATAGCAGGACATAAAAACTTATGAGTAATACTGCAAAAATAAATATCTGAATAAAGTTTTTAAAAAATTATAATTAAAAGTTAAAAAGTCGTGTGGGGGGTTAGGCTATCAGTTATGTATCTAATCAGTTATGTATCTAATGTATGTTCAATGTGTGTGTGTTAATTTTCAAATAATTTCTTCTCCTGCAGCTGTTCTGACCCACCTCCACCCCAAACTTGCCCCGCCCCGCCCCGCCCCGCCCTGCTCTGAGTGGACTGGACCCACCACACAGGCCACTCCTGCTCCTCGGCCAAAACACACATAAATAATTATTGCTTCTCTTCTGATTATTCAAACAGGACTATAATTTCTGTCACTTTTCAAGGCCTACATAAAATACACATAACATCTTAACTAACTTGGTGTCACTAGTTTATAAAATAGTTATAAACTGATGCATACCTTTGTGAGGGCTGATATGGAGAAACACTGGAGTAAAATGTCAGTGTCACTCTATGTCAGTTCTCACAAAGCTATTTCCTGCACATTAATTAATGCAGTTTTTTATAATTGCTTTATAGACTAGTAATAACATGCTTATGATGGTCTTATGAAGTTCAATTATACAGTTTGAGACAATGAAATCTTGTGGCACAGAAAGCGCACGCCACGTTGCACATGTCCTTTTGACAGTTCATAATTATAAAAACGGTCTGTCAAACCCAGGCAATATGCAGCTGTACTCCCTGTAGTCAGGTATGTGCATGATTTGCTTTCAGTTCAGACTAGACTCTTCTTAAGATGTCATTCTGACTTTGAGATGTGATTCAATTTGTGTTTTACGGCAGGAATGGACGCACAGAGTATGGTCAAGCAGTCATCTTGTAAGATCCATTTTAATGTCCAAACCACAATTCCAAAAAGGTTGGGACAGTATGTAAAAATGCACATAAAAGCAGAAAGCAATGATTTGTAATAATGTGTTTTCCTATTGAACTCAAACCATCACTCTGCTGCCAGATATGCAGTAGATATGGATGGATCACTTGAAGGGTTGTTTCTCCTGACTTATTTTTCCATAGAGTTCTATAGCAAAATAAGTCTGGAGAAACAACCCTTGAAGTGATCCATCCATATCTACTGCAGAGTGATGCTTTAAGGCTTGTTTGGTACGTCAGACCCTTTATGACTTATAGCCATTTCGCCAACCATGTATTCCATACTATTCTTGTGTAATTTACAGCTTAATCTAGTCCTACCCCCAAATTCCCATGTAGATTCATTCAAATGCAGAGAGGTTATAATATCTGAAAATAAGATATCAAGAGTCTTTTGATATCCTTTTATACGCAGTCATGATATCATCACCTGTTTACCTGTGAAATGTTCCAAACAGGTGTTTTTTGAACTTCCCAGTTTTTTGCCCCTGTCCAAACTTTTTTGGAACATGTTACAGGCATCAAACTTGGAATTAACGTATATTTACAAAAATCAATAAAGTTGATAAGGTTAAACATTAAATATCTTTTCTTCGTACAGTTTTCAATTAAATATATGTAAAAGATAATTAAAAAATCACTGCTTTCTGCTTTTATGTGCATTTTACACACTGTCCCAACTGTGAATACCTGTTACCCTCGTAAAATGCAACAAAAAGCCATCGATATTATTCTCCCAAGTGATTTAATACACTTAACCCAAAGCAATTGTTAAGGTTTAAGTTTTATTTTAAGTTGAAGTAATTCATAAGAACACTATAGAATACACAACGGGGCATTCAGCCAAACAGGCTTTCCATTTTTACTTGGCCTACAAGGTATCCAGCAATGCATAAAGAAAATACTTGAGCACCCCAAGAATATTTGCCTCTCTTACATGACCTGTCAAACTCTTTCACACATTGATGCAAAAACATTGTGTACAAACCCAGTATTTCCTTATATTGGTTCAGAATATACTTTTAACTAATTGCCACATATGCCCCTTTATTGTAATGCCCAACTGCTCTTTGAAAATATATTTGCAAAAACGCTCTCTGTATCTACTTGTTGATCTCTGCCTGCCCTCGTCTCTGCCAGTAGTCGTGGTTTTCATTTAGATTTTTTCTCCTGGAGAAATATCTCCCCAGAAACGCTCAGATATTTTCCAGACATGCGTCAGACCTTCTACATCAGAAGAGGTTCTGAAGATGAGCTATTCCCCTCAACGGTGGGGGAAAACCCCTTCTGATTATAGCCGTCCAAATTACCTCGCCTTCGACCCGATAAAAGGAAAGATATTTGTTCACTGCACTACATCTCAACGTGCAATAAAACTGTCAATCTGCCACATACAATATGGAAGGCGATACAGCATTCAGTTTCGCAATGGCTTGAGTTATGATTTTAATTTGAAAGATTAAGTGAATTTATGTGCCAATAAGCTGCTGTGTATGGAATAGATAACACAGGTATTATTATCGATGGCAGCTCTTGGGTGTCAGCGAGCCACGGATCATCTCCCATTGCAATTCTGATGCACACTTTTATAAAACATGTGCCTCTCCAAAAAAGGTTATCAGCCAATGAAATACTGGTTACAATTCAAGTTAGACGAACAGCGTTTCTGCGTAATTACATTGCAATTACATCACTCCATAACACTATAACGCACGCAGGCGATTCTAGGAGACAAAATGACCATTCTTCATAATAGCCTGTTAGGTATGGTGGTAGGGCTTTAGGCAGGTGTATTCACTGGTTTCTCCAAGATACAGTTCATACAGACATGACAAAAAAGGTCTGTGCTGTTTAATCTGACTGGTCCATGCGAGAGGTTCCCTCTCGTTTAAGACATGCCGAGGGCCTCATATGTAGCCATGAGGCTTTGCCACATCTCTGCCACATCTCTGAAAGAGCACCAGGATACAAACTGATCAGATAAGGAGAGCCCAGCATAACTAAACAACACCTGAAGATTTTTATCACCATTTGGAGCTAAAGCTGAATGCCTTAAGCTTATAATAAAATAAGAGCAATCTGTCACAATCATCTTAAATACTAATATAACATCTTAATTCCCACATAAGTAGTAGTAAGTTTCTGAGGCTTTGCGGTTTGAAAGCGACATTTTCAATACTGGGTCGCCTTAACAATTATTATTTGTGACGTACAGTACTCAATAAAGTTGCTCAATAAATTTCAGGTAAGAAAACGAGAGGTGCAATGTAAGTGTAAGTGACGCTCGGCTAGCAGCGGCCATAAGATCCCGCCGTGACCTCAGAGAGCAGGTCCCAAAGGGATGCTAATTATATGCAAATGACGCAACAGGGGTGGGGGGAGGGCATATTTGCTGTTGATAAGCAGATTTCTATCTCAGTCGCCTGAAAACATCTCCATTCCTTCTGTGACGTGAGCAGCACTTTGATCAGATTCCTCCCTCTAATCTTTTCCCTTTTTTCTTTCCCCCCATCCGCCAGGACCCCGGAATACACACTTATGGCTTGGAGAATTATTCTCAGGGCGTTTTTAATTTGAAATGCGTGTGAATGAGTGTACGAAAGGGAAGGTGCTCACCACTGATGTACGCAATAAAAATCTGCTTGAGTTTGGAGTTGAACTTGAAAGATAAAAAACTGATTACTGTATATTTGAAGACTAAATTTCATCTTTGCAGGTGCTCTTTAATGTGTAGGTTTTCTAAGAGACGTGCGCTTTCTTTTGCTCCCAGGCGCATCCATTGTACCAATATGGCTTCTCATCGACAATCCATAAAGCCGTTTATGAATGTGAAATTTATATTTACCTCCCAAATCACCCCCGAAGGACAGTGTAAGGAATATTACTCCAGGACAAACTTTAATTCATTTATTTTTATGGCTGTAATCTGATCCAAACCATCATTTGAACACATTCATCCAATTGTGGAATGGAGAATCAGATGAACAAACGAAAAGAACTCAAAACCAGGCTATCTCCCCTGAACACTCCATTAAACCCATCTTTTGGGCTTGGGGGGGGAGCACTTTAATTTATGTACAGTAGGTTTTGTGCTGAAATAGAATACATTTAAAAACCGCGGCAAGGTTAAGCTAAGGTTAAGGTTTTTATTCATGCGCCAGAGTAACCTGAGGCAGGCTTTTATTTCGCCACGGGCTTTGACCTCCCGCCGAAGAGCGATGTTGAACGCGATCCCGGTTGTCGTCTGATTGAAACGCCGCAAACTTATTGGCGAATGGTCCAAAGCCCTTTCTCACAGCGGGGCGGCTACCCCGCGTGCGCTCACTCGCTTTAATTAATTCACCCCGGTGGCTCAGTGTGTCTGTGTCCGCGGGCTGGTGGGCTGCCCAGTTACCCTTCTGCTACGTCTAATTCAGTATCTCTGCAGAGGCAGGCAGGCAAGCACAGCACCCCTGTGCCAAAGATTACGCCACATATGTATTTTTCTACAGAAACTGTTTGACGGCACCCCACCCCCCACCCCCCTCTCCCCTCTCCCACCTTTCAGGACTCTTCTTAAGATGTCAGCAAACCCCAGCAAGGTGGAGAGGGAGAGGAAAGGGAGGGGGAGAGATCACACCTGCGAAAGTAAAGACAGATTCTCCCGCAGTTGCAGCAGAGAGGAAAAAATTAAATTAAATAAATATGAAAGGAAATCGGTAACCGGCGAGAGAGCGGCGTAACCATGGAGATGGCACAGCGTGACGTCCCTGGCGTTTGCAGTGGAGGGAGCAGGTGAGCTCTCGGCTCCTTTTTGTAATTGAGAAATGCAGCATCTTCTCACATGTTTAGTCACGTCATCTTGTTGCTTTTCACCCAGTTAACTTAAGTCTAAATGTAAAGTTTAAGTTTATAAGTTGAATAAACTGCAACTTCATATTTAGAAAACTTAACTGAGTCAATGCAACAAGATGACGTGAGTAAGGTAAGTTGAGTCAACAGATATTTTTTACAGTGCAGAACAAGAAGTGATTTATATTTATTTCTTTAACATGACTGGGATAGCCCCTCGTAAACAAACCAAATTCCAAATGTATGCCTGAGGTGCGGAGTGCACGAGGGTAATTGGTCTGAAGCTTACCACACCTCTCTCTGTCACACTTTATATTAAGTAGAGCGTATTAGAGTGCAGTAACTACCAATTGTACGAGCAGTGAAGACTAGTGTATTACTACCACCCAGAGATTTAGTCGCCAAAGTGTGCCACGTGATTGTGAAGTGCGGGCGTGTTTAATTCAGCCCCGCCCTGCCATCAGCCTCAAAGAAATATCGAAATCTTTAACTAATGATTACTTGGGGTTTTTTAAAATTTATTTTTTAAATAAAATTTGGATCCTCTCAAGGTAATCCTGGAGTTAAGCTAATGTAGAGCTTAGAGAGTTTGCTCTGGGGTTTTGGTGGCTAAGAATGGTGCTGTGGCTCCAGTGCTCCAACATGAATCACACCCACCACTAAAACTTGAATTGTGTGGACCAGGGATGGTTGCGGCCCACACGACCGTATAGTGTGTTTATGCCAGTGACCGGCTCGGAGCTGTCATGGATCTTACCTTTCTTCCCTTATCTCCGCGTCGCTTTATTCGTTTTTATCATTTACCGGTAATCTATCGGATTTTCCTGTGTTCCGCCACGGGTTTTGCTTTCGCCTCGTCATTAGTGAGTTCACCTGGCATTTATTTCCGCTCACTATTTATACCCCGCTTCCGGCCTCTCTCCGAGCCGGTAAAAAAGGGTATAGGAAGTTGTATTGCTATCGACCGCTTTGATTAGCAACGCGGGACTTGTTAGCAGTACAACCTTAGAAAGAAAGCAGTTCTCTTTAATACGCTCTTATTTCAGAGCAGAGGTTTTCGTTTTCTTTTGTTTTCTACTCTAACCTACGAGTGTCTCACCCAAAGTTTTTGGGGTCTTTTCAGTTCTCTGTTTCTGTTGTTTCACTCCACAAACGGGAGTTAGATAAGCGTTATTGCTTATTTCTTTGTTTTGCTCGATTATCGAGCTCCTCGTTTTTATTGCGAGGTTTGTGTTCTTTTATTTTATTCGTTTCTCCACTACGGATCATTGTCCGTTCCAGTGGTGTTCTTAGGAACACTTTAAGATTGCCCAGCTATTGCATCTGGATCTCCAATATTCCCATCTCTGTCTCTAACAGAGATCCCTTACAGGAGCTAATGTTACGTGCGAGTGTATCTTTAGAAAACTGGCGCTCATCAGATCTTTTTACCTGAACCAACAAAAACATTGAATGGCTGTGGAAAATATGGGCCATGAAAAGTGGAGTATTTTGAATTATAGTTTGAATTATTGGAATTGCAAAGAAGCATGAATGAAAAGTAGGCCTGTGAAAAGTAGGACATAATTCTGCAAATTTTCTGTTTGGTTTCATCACTTCGTACAACCTCTGGGAACTGGCCCACTACCGTCAAAAGTTATATTATTAAGTACATCAGAATAAAAGAAAATGGATAAGAATGCTTTGGAGTTAGTGTAGGGTAAGTTTGGGTTTGAAAGTAGAGGAGGCAGAAAATCACTATTTCAGATACATGGTCTGAAAAACTTTCACTTCACATCTCTTTCACACGTTAAAGAGTGTATACTTACAAAGGTGCTACACATTACACACGTTAAAGAGTGTATACTTACAAAGGTGCTACACATTACACACGTTAAAGAGTGTATACTTACAAAGGTGCTGCACATTACACACGTTAAAGAGTGTATACTTACAAAGGTGCTGCACATTACACACGTTAAAGAGTGTATACTTACAAAGGTGCTACACATTACACACGTTAAAGAGTGTATGATCAGCCATACCATTGAGAGGTAAGGTTTCAGCTGGAAGGTCAACAGAAGGTCAGTTGCCCACGGTCAACCTGTGCCAGACGGGTCAGTTGCCCACGGTCTACCTGTGCCAGACGGGTCAATTGCCCACGGTCTACCTGTGCCATACGGGTCAGTTGCCCACGGTCTACCTGTGCCATACGGGTCAGTTGCCCACGGTCTACCTGTGCCATACGGGTCAGTTGCCCACGGTCTACCTGTGCCATACGGGTCAGTTGCACACGGTCTACCTGTGCCATACGGGTCAGTTGCCCACGGTCTACCTGTGCCATACGGGTCAGTTGCCTACGGTCAACCTGTGCCAGACGGGTCAGTTGCACACGGTCTACCTGTGCCAGACGGGTCAGTTGCCCACGGTCTACCTGTGCCATACGGGTCAGTTGCACACGGTCTACCTGTGCCATACGGGTCAGTTGCCCGCGGTCTACCTGTGCCATACAGGTCAGTTGCCCGCGGTCTACCTGTGCCATACGGGTCAGTTGCCCACGGTCTACCTGTGCCAGACGGGTCAGTTGCCCGCGGTCTACCTGTGCCATACGGGTCAGTTGCCCGCGGTCTACCTGTGCCATACGGGTCAGTTGCCCGCGGTCTACCTGTGCCATACGGGTCAGTTGCCCGCGGTCTACCTGTGCCATACGGGTCAGTTGCCCGCGGTCTACCTGTGCCATACGGGTCAGTTCTGCAGCCCTCCAGTGCAGTAACAGCAGAGTGAAACGAAGAGGCCGCTAATAGTGCATGCCTCAGCGGCTGAGCGCAACAGATCCCCAACAGAGGACGCCACTACAGTGGGAAAAGCAAAGTTGTTTATGGGCCTTTCAAACGGCAAAGAAACATGAAGAAAAAGTTCTGGTTTTGGAAAAGTATAGTCATGCAGTAGTGTTTTTCAAGGGAGTTTTTCCTTGCCACTGTTGCCTTTGGCTTGCTCTTGTGGGGGTTTAGGCTGGGTTTTTCTGTGAAGCGTATTGTGACAACTAGTTGTGAAATGCACTATATAAATAAATATTGATTTGATTTGATATTGTCATTCCCAGACTGCACATTTTTGTACAGACAAAAATAGTTCAATTTGTCAGGTCAAATATCAATTATTTAAAGTGGGAATTGTTGGAGTAAGCACCGTAGAATTAGAGAATCCAATTAAGCGAACTATCCTCGGATCTGAAAAAGAGAGTAGTCTCTCATGGAATGTCCGGATTTGCGCTTCTGGAAAACTTGAAAAACGAATTCAAAAAAATATCAAGAAAAGCCCAAAGGAAAGTAGAAGCAGAGCAAAGCTATTTTCAGATTAAATTCCGTTCATCAAACTCTGCAGCACTGGCAATAATGAAGCTCACAAAAAGCCCCTACGGACACTTAAAATTTTTTCTGACTCTCAAACGCTGACTTAAAACACTTTAAATAATGTCTCAGATATTACAACTTCAATTAATTTTCACATGCATTTCATTTTAGCCCCAATACCCCCACTCTTTAAATGCGTTTCCCTGGACACCAAATCTCCCTAAACTCAACTGTGATTTCAAACACAATTATGTTGGTATCATTGCCTCTGAACTAATCTGCTCAATCTTTAACGAAATCTTTTATGGATGCCAAACAGTAAAGGGTAACAATAAAGGTAAGTTTTCATTTCTTGTCATTTGGACCTGTTCCAAATGCAGCAATCATTGATGCCAGTTCTAGAAGTTTTCTGGCAGTCTATTCATACAATCTCAGAGATCATATGGCAGGCAACAAACAAACAGGATGTGAATCATGCACTGTACTTCAACTGTAGACTATAGTGAATGACATCACGATCAACTGTTTTAGGCCCACAATGAGTACATTTCAACATGTAGTGCCATTTTATAATTGTGGAGCTCATATGTGGAGTTATAACTCAGCTTTGCCTCGGACAATTTACTACCTCCATGTCGGACATTCAACTGTGTAATGCCCGGCTCCTCGGTTATTATTGATTACTTAATAAGCATATATGAACAGAATGTTTTTTCTTCAAAAGTGTGTACTTAATAGCTAGTGACAAACACCATACAAAAAATATACACATACTACCAAAAGGATTTATGACAATAGCAGTGCAAGTGTGTTATATCATCTTTCTTAACGCATTTGCTTATCATTATGACATGAATGAAGGTGTTTTGTGATTCCGGAAGGTTTGAGGGCAAGGCATTTTGGGTAAAGTGTAACCTGTAACGTGAAAGGCATTATATGCATTTATTATCTTTATTACTTTGTGTGCTTATTTTATTAAAAGTCTTCCAGCTGGTTGCTGACCTTAAATAATCCAGTGTTATTGTTAATGCATAGCTTATTTCAGAGCTGGCCTTGTGAATCACTCTAGCAAAGAGGCAAACTTATAAACCTTATGTCATGGTTCGTGGGTTATTGTTTTCTTTTCCGTTGCTGTTCTCGTTCTGGTTTCCCGATTGAGAATCTATCGGATTTTTTCTACGTTCCGTTCCGGGGTTTCGCTTCCCCTTACTCGTTATTCTTTTCACCTGTGCTTCTACCTGCGGGGTATTTAAGTTCCTCATTTCCGCTTCCCCGGTGATTTTTTGTCATTCAATTTTACATTGAGCCAGGTAGAGCCAGGTACTAGCGACCTCCTGATATTAAACTTTGTTTATGTTCACGAAGGACTTGCTATTAGCGTTATTCTGAGGTATAGGTTTTGTTCCTCCTGTTAGCGTTTTCTGCGCTATTTATTTTTTTCTTTGCTGTTCTTTACTGAGACTTTTTTTGTGGTATCGTTTTAGTTTTACCTTCTCTGGCCATTTTAGCTTACGTGCCGAAGGTGTTTTTTTCTTTTTTAAGTTTTCCGGTTTGGCTCCAGTGTTGAGTTCGGGAGAGTTCGTTTGTATTTATCACTCGTATATTCGAGTTCGCCCTATTTTCGTGGGTTGATTTTCATTTGGCTGTTTAGCTACAAGGGATTGTTTTCCTGTATTTTCTTTCTTGGGATTTATAGTTTATACTCCCTTATTGGTCTTCACTTGCGTGAGTGACTTGTTCTGATCCTCCTACCTTTGCTTTTGATTATCCGCCACTGGAAACCATCACACCTTAAAATACTACAACCAATACTGTGTTAAATTAGTATACCGTAATGGGGTCCAAAAAAGGAAACTACCAAGATCTGTTTGTTTTCATCATTCAACAAAAACTAACATGGCATTTTTACTCAGTTCATATGTCTGAAGCAAGATTACATATTTTTAATGAACAATTTTGATAATATTAACAGAAAATCTAAAATGTTCAATATTTGGTATGTCCACCACTCTGGTGACAGGCCCACTCTAACAGCACATTTAAGCAAGCATTAGCTCATTAGCTATGCCACCCACATGTTGATTGCTAATTGTAATTTTAAAAGGCATCCCAGATCCCATCATGAGGCTTAACAAATCTGCCATTGCTTCAGGAAGGTAATAATTCAACTGCATATGACGATGTTGTGAATCATTTAATTCACAGTGCGCTAATGGAAATGAATGTACAGGATATGATGTAATGGAATGTACAAAAGTGGGGTCCAGCATTTTACTAATAAAATAAAATAATACTAAAGCAGAAAAGCCTTTTATCACACCTCTGATTTTATGAACTTAACACATATTAAGTATGACTAATGGCAGTCATTACCTACAGTCATTAGTCTTTATAGAGTGCCACGGACTTAAAGTATGTCATGTTTGCTGCAGTCAGCCATTGATTGCAGTCAGTCGGTATTAGGGATACCTCAGAAAGGGAGAGACACTCTCAGCTGTGATTTACGAATGTAACTGCCATTATGCCAGTCAGCAAAACTGAGAAGTGCAGGCTTCACTCATTTTATCCCTTTGAGCAGCTTTGAAACTGGTAGGTAATATTAATTCCTCTCTCTCCTCTCTCGCTCTCTCTCTCTCTCTCTTTCACACACTCACACACACACCACTTTCTCTCCATCCTTCACTGGCTCGTATTCTGTCTCTCTCTTGTACGCACGCACGCACGCACGCACGCACGCACGCACGCACGCACGCACGCACGCACACACACACACACACCACAACACACACACGATCTCTCTCTGTACCTTCCACAATTTTTCAACTGTATTGAAGCACAGATTGAAATCTCTGGGCCCTGTTTTGAGGTGTATGCACATTTGGAAAGGACAGAGTGCAAGCAGGTAGTGCAAATCAAAAAAAGGCCTGTCGAAATCAATTATTTTAACAGGGCGAGTAGCTAATAGACACAAACTGGCTGGTAAGAACAGTAACAAACAGACATTTTCTGCACAGCTATACAAATTTTTCTTTAAATGTGCACTTTTAGCTAGTACCTTGGCAGGTAGTTATTTTCCAATATTGTTTGTGTTTTACTGGCAGCTGTTGTGGTGCGTATTCAGTTCTGAATCAAGGAAGGCCTGTATTGTGCTCTTTCCCCGACTTCCCTATCAAAACATCTGCAATGATTACAAGTATTCCATATCTTCTAGCAATTCCACAACACACCTCTCATGGCTGGCAGTCAAAGGCTTGCTGTCAATTGTATTGATCTACTTATTTGTACCTTGTCTGACTATTTGAGTATTGAGCCACTATATGATTGAATCAGTCTGAAGTCTGCTCGCGAAAAACTCGAGCGCTATTAAGTATCTCTGTCAAAGACTTGTTATTTTCAAGACATTTCAAGCATTTTCAAGGAGCACGGGAAGCCCTGGAGGAATTAGTTTGTGACAAAACACATTTGATTATTTATTTGCCCATGTTATTCATAAGCTCGGTTTGAAGTCTTAGTTTACTTGCACGTCTCATCCATGGCTGCAACTATGATGTTAAATGCGAACCAAAACAGAGACCTATTAAATTGTGATAATTTGTTTTGCTTCATTGGATCTAATATTGTGACAACAGTCGTTTCTGTGTGCGGATACTTCCCAAACCTCTTCAACACATTTTTATTTTTGTCATAATTACTCCCAATGGATTATTTTGGTTCCTTTGTCACGCACAATGGGCGTGTGAAAACTGCTATTTTTATGGAGGATTGGTGGGATTGTTAAAATGCTACTGTGCCATATGTTTGAAGCAATTCACTCCCCCAAACAAGTACCCTGGCCCCCATTACACCCACTTCAAGCAGACGCTAATCACAGAACACACAAAGCCAAATAAGAAAACTAATAGAATACACAGCATGTTCCTATAATATTACACTCTTTTGATGATGGGAGACAGTTTTTTACAACCATTATCACAAAAGTTTGATAATGCTATTGTTGAAAATGAGTAAAACTCATGCCGCAATGCACCATTGTCCAATCCCTTACAGGTGAGAGAGAACCATACGTGGAGTAATCCAACCACGGCTACACCAAGGTGAAGAGACTTTAGTAAGTAATGTGAACAGTATGGTTTAAATAGCTGTATGTTTTCTTGTTTTAAAGCATTGATCTGATTGATCATGCTTTGTTTGACGATTTTTGTTCTCCAGTAATGACTACACTTCAGTCAGTAACTGACAATAAGCACTTCAGTCTGTACACTACGGGTCAGTATCATTTACACGCGCGTGGAGCTGTCATTTTCTTTCACTGTCCTGTACTATCATAATTTTCTTGATTGTGGTCACATTCCAAAGTTAGTCTCCTCCGGGACCTTTTCTTCTCTGGCTTAGACTTAAAAAAGAGACATTTTATCCATTTGTCTGCATTTGTTGGCATATGATTATGGTAGTTGTCAAGCGAGAACTCCTCAATATAATGCTTATATTATTCATTATAGGTTTAGTTCTTCCATTAATAGCCACAAATACCCATGGCAAAATTAAGGTAATGTTGCATTGCTGCTTGGGGCCACGCAGACATGATGACGCAATAAAATCTTTTATCTATCATCGCTTATGTCAAATAGAATTGCTGTACCGAAAATATTGGTATGGGTCGGCAATATGGTATTGTAACATGTAACATCGATTTGTTTTTTCCATTGGTTTATTTATATTTTCGCTGAGAAGAAGAATCTGGTGTGATCTGTGGCACACACATTGTCCCATGATCAGTGTCACCGTGAGTTTCACAAACGACATCTGTATGCTTCCCTTAATTACACGGGCCGTCTGTCCAGACACTGTTAAGTATTATTTGTGTGGTGTACGTGAGCCGGTTATTGCATCTGTTGCTCGCTACAGTGGATTTTAATGATTCTACACGTGTCTGGCAATCCTTAATGTTCGCCAACTATCTGGGGGTAATTGGGGTTCCTCAGTCTTATTTAGGTTGGCCTGCAGCGACAGAGCCAGGTACACAGGAAGTCTCACAAATCTGTTTGGAATAACCCGCCCCGCTGCTGTGAAAATGTGCCCCTGCAGGCGATTGAGGGATAGGGGACTACCATGCCGTACCTGCTCTGAAAGGACGTCGCGGTGTTTCACCATTCATCATTTCCAGGACAAAATAAACACATGTAAGCGGAGCACTCGGCAGCACCGTGGATTTCGAATCGGTATCGGCCTCCCGAAATCTCATTAACTTATGGTAAAAATGACATTCCCGTCCCGGAGCCTGCGTTCATATCTTGTTCCATATTGCAACATGTCAATTAGATTCAATCTCGGGTTTCAGGAAACGGGAATGGGAGATGACCGCGCAGGGTGGCGTAATCTGGAGATTGCGCGCGTGATTGATGTGCTATTGTGTAACGCGTGCCTGGGGTAATATTGGAATTAAGGCAGATAACCTGTGCGGTGGGGAGGTAAAGCCTAGTTAGTTCAGGTGCTTTCTATCCGTTATAAAATTTTAGTTGCCAACGGTTTTCAGAATTACACACAAAACCGTCATCAGGATATATACGTTTCATATACAGCAGCTGATTGAACAGAAAGATTAAATATGCCAAACAAAATCCCAGGAACAAATTAACACATTGTTTCGGTTTGCAAAAATAAACGAATAAATAGAAATATCATTACAGCCATTGTTGATGACAACATAAAAGCATGCTTATCTGTTGTGGATATGGCCCATCTGTGTGTGTGGAATGTGACGCACGGTATCTTATCTGTTGTGGATATGGCCCATCTGTGTGTGTGGAATGTGACGCACGGTATTTTGCCCGTTTCCTTTTTTTTCTCCATTTTGCAAAAATCTGCTCAGCAGAGATTGCGATCATGTGGCCAGAACAGATTTCCTGGAGAAAAATCTAAATTGTGGCATTTGCCGTGTTAATCTTCAGCTCACTGTGTGCCGGCTTCAGTCGTCAAACACGTGCGCTCTCTTGCTGGACATAACAAATGTCATTCGCATAGCCTCAAGTATTTATTTTTATCATGTGTTTTTTTACCTTGTCATGGACATAATTAGATTTTTATCTTTTTGAAAGTAGAATTTTTTCTTTTTTTCCTATGAGCTAATCACACAATGGCCATCACACTGTTTTTATGGAGTAAATAATTTGATAAGTATAATATCTGCCACCAGTGACACACTTATGTATATGAGCTAAAATTACCATACCGTATAGGCTATAGTGTGGCGGGTAAAAAAAAAAAGAAACAATGAATGTATCGCTGCATTTCATTGAGTAACTGAGATGGTGACCTTTCTTTAAATGCACTGTTTGCCTTTGCGCTTGTGTCAATATCCTGAAAAGAGGCTTTTTGTGGCTGGCCGTCTCATCGACAGCTATCGGGCTATGCTAAGCGAGGAACGTATGGAGCCGTATTGACGGAAACGCTGCGACCAGGTGCTCTGCTGAGATTATATCTGACAGGGCGAGGAGCTGCGCTGTCACGTAGGCCCATTAACGTCGTGTTCAGTCACTTTATTTATTTTATATAAGGAGCGAATCGGTCCACGTCGCAGACGTCTGAACCGCGAGGCAGACGGAGCTCACCCGCTTCCGCCGTTTATCCCCCAGACTAATTTTGCACCCTCGTTTTTTTTTTGCCCGAAGAAATGTGGACGCCCTTGCTGTCCTTGGCCCCAAGATGCGCTAATATCGCGCTGACAGTCTCCAGAGAGCGGTGCGGCGGGGGGAAATGTTTCCCCACACAGGAACTGGCAAGCAGCGGTGGCGAAAGTGCGAATGTCTGGTGGCGTAGGGCTCTGGCTCGGGCTCGGGCTCCTCTTGGCTCCCCGTCAGCACCGCGCGTGGCCTAATGCCTGCTGACAGTCTTCCCTCTTTTTTTAATGACAAACAAAAACGCGGGCTGAAATGGAGACCGCAGTGCTTTGGCCACAGGAGGGTAAGGGGTGGGGGGGCGGGGGGGGGGAACCTGCTCGGAAGGTCAACATTGCGGTAAGTGCCGTTTCTAAGGTTACGCACCCTTCAAACAGGATTTGAAATTGCAAAGGGAGGGAAAAACAGAGATACAGAAATAGAGAACCAAAAATTATTTTGTTATTTAATATGTATAGAAAATTATTGGTCACACTTTAAAGGAAGTCTCCATTATGAAGGCTTCATATATGCTATATAAAGCCTTCATAAACATGACATAATAGCTTCATAAATCATACATAAGCAAATGTCATGCTTCATAAAGAATGACATAACACCTTCTTATGCAACATGTTCTGCCAGATGTGTCACAGTTAGCCTAGCCTCCTACATAAGCATGTTTTATATCACCCAGTAAGATTTTTAGCCATTAGCCAGGTGACTATTTTTGGTTATGTCACATTTGGCATAACATGTTGCATAAGAAGGTGTTATGTCACTCTTTATGAAGCATAAAATTTGCTTATGTATCATTTATAAAGCCATTATGTCTCGTATGCTATATAAAACCTTTATATAGAAACTTTGTTTAAAGTGTGACCAAATTATTATATTAAATTATTGTGTCTGACACCGGAGCACAACATAAAGCATGGATTGTGGATCTAGTTTGAAAATTCATATTATACAGCTAAGTACAGACATAATAAAGAATATATAGTGGTGCTACACTTGATCGCAACAAAGTCTTATTTGTGTGTAGCCTATATGTCTGAGCTTATGCCAAACACACCCTCCTGTGTCAAGATGGATATTGTTATATCTTTAAACCTGGAGTGCAGTGTGCATTTACAGAATGTTCTGTCCCAGGCAGCTTTATCCAGGCTGAGGCAGATCGCTTGCATTACACTCAACCTGTTCAGGTTCATTTCTTCACTCCAGGCAATGAACTACATCGCATAACAATCAATACTAGATCACAGTGTAAAAAAATAAAAAATGACAGTCTGTATACGGGACTAAGTAAGCTCTTTGCACTCGCGGGTTTTGTGAATGTTTACATTTGACATGCCGTGGTGTGCATCTCTCTAGTGGCCATATTCACAGTATACACAGCAGTGTGAAGAGCTGTAACTCACACATTGCAGGTTCAAATCCCTGGTGGTGCCACAGTTATTTTAACCTTGAGCACGACTTCTGATGATCCTTACTGACAAACAACTGGTACACCTTCTCAAACCTTATATAACTGCCCTGGAATCTTAATGGTTGATGTATTTAAAACAATAGTTTGACCCCAGTCTGGGTGGGTGGTTTATCTGGGCCAATCAGAGGCTTTTCTGCAGATTGTTCCCTTGCTGTTGGACCCCGCCTCTGCTTTTCTATGAGAGGGAATAGGACATTGACATTGACAGCAGACAAACTTGATTAGTAGCAGATTGTCTGCAGCTGCAGCCTCAGCCCCGTTGCCACGGTACCGATACACGCATGACAGGGGGGCTGACAGACCCCCCCCGACACCAGCCGCACAGCGGCAGGCTACAGGGGGTCGTCACTCTGAGGGGAAACAATCTCGTAAGCGGAAGGCTACGGGTTCAAATCAGGGGATTCCCGCTGTTTTTCAGCTAAAGGCATTTTACTTGATTGGAGCTATTATAGAGCAGTGGTTTTGGAGAGTCTGAAGGTATGCAATTTCTTTCTTCAAACCGATTAAATTAAAGAAACCAGGTGAGTTAAGTGTGTAATCAACTGCTTTCTTGACCCATGACACTTTACAACAACATCTGGAAAGGGAAGACACAGATTCTGAGATTTGCTGCAATCGATCCGTCCCAGCAAAGACCTGCTGTCACCAATTGAGCACTAAGCTGGGAAGCCACCTCCTGTTTCTCATTTCACCACTCCCCCAGCGTGTGCGGTTCTGACCCACTACAGTTAGACGTAAATATAAAGATTCACCCTGCTGTATATTCATTGCAGAATTCACCGTATCCCTCCATTGAAGTTCCTCCAATGACTGAATACCTCATTAACAGGGACAAACCTGCTGCATGATGGGATATGGACTTATATATCAAGCCTAGACTACAGAATACAGTTTGTGGTAGCTATCCACGTAATACAAGACTAAATGAAAGCCTTAATATGTCTTTACATAAGAAAAAACATTATTATTGTTGTTTATTATTATTATTATTATTACTATTACTATTATTAGTATAAAAGCAATGTTTCACAGAGTCCTTATTGTCTGAAGGAGACGTGCTCGTTCACTGGCTGTTGAAGCAAACCATAAATGCTGAGTGCACTAATACTGCTCTATGCTGAACAACTGTAGCTATACATTATTATTATTATTATTATTATTATTATTATTATTATTAATACCATTAATAATCAGAGGTGTGGACTCGAGTCACGAATTTGATGACTTTAGACTCGACTTGACAAAATCTAAAAAAACTTGCAACTCAACTTTGACTTTAACACCAATGACTTGTGACTTCCCTTTGACTCGAAAATACCTTCCCCAAACCAAAGATGAAAAATTACGTTTAAAAAGTGTTGATTTCTTGAATCAACTAGCCTATTAATTTTCAGCGAATCAACCCTATGGAATTAATTTCCCAGATCCACTTTGAGCCAATCCGACAACACCAAATCGCGAGAACGACAAAAAAGAAGCACGAGAAACTTCAGGAGAAACGGGAACGTGGGATTACTGCTAGGTGATTACAGCCAGGTGAACTTGCCGAAATGATACCAAAGATAATATTGTTCGCGTATAAAGAGTACACCGTACAAAACAAAAAACCGATTGCAATATGCCAAACGTGAAGGTCAAAACTAACAGATGGGGGCGCGACAATTTCGAACTTTGTTCGACATTTGAAGATCCACAAAGAACGGTTATAGTTAGCGAGCTAGTGCTTAGGTAGCTAAAAGCTAAGTAACTTTGCAAGTTAATTAATGAGCCCTCGATACAGTCAGTGAAATCATTGCACCCACTGGTATGGATCACCAAATGTGACAAAATGAAATAAATAAACAATTAAATAAATAAATAAATATCTATTCATTATTTAGCATCTCTTATTTATTTCATGGTGTTTTTTCCCACTCGTATGTATTTCAAGGCGTATTTCAAAACGACTCCTGAGGAGAAGGCTGTCAGTCATATGATCGTTGACATTGGTTGAAAACCTAGATAACGTTACCGCTCAGATTTCTGTGCGGCCGCCATTTTAAGGCGATCAAGATCAGTGTATTTTGGTAGTGTATTGACAGACGCAGACTTCCCTGATAAATTAGTTATAACTCGCTTAATTCTGAACTCATTTGTGTTAGTTTAATTGTGAATTGTTATAAACGAAAGTCATATGAAAGTGAAAATGAAAGTCAAACACAATAAGAACACAATAAAATAAGGTTACCTTATTTTAAAATTTTCCAGAACAGGTAGCCTTTTAAATGTACTTTTAACTATTCTAGCCTACAGGAGTTGTCAAAATGTCTTTATTTATTTATTTATTTTCAAGTTGTAAATTTATTTATAATTTCAGAGAAATATGAATAGACTACCACAACTACCATTTTGGTCTTCCATAGCTAGGCAGTTGGTAGCCTAATCTTGTCTTATAAATCACGTAGCCTAAATCAATTAATCAGCAATATCTAATGTTAGCTATCTGTCATCGATGGCCAGCAGTAGCCTAGTTACTGCTGCTCCTAAAACCATTGACATACATTCCTGTAAGAGAGGGAGAGAAAAAGTGGGTGGGGGGCAAAAGTGTGTGTGTGTGTGTGTGTGTGTGTGTGTGTGAGAGAGAGAGAGAGACAGGGGCAGTTGTGAGAGCAGAAAGGGAAAAAACAGAAAGTAATGATACAATAAGTACATAGGACCTACCATGCTTTTGGAATAAACAAATTGCAGAGATGCCTTGTCATTTGATTATTGTTATCCTACCTTGAAACCATCTTTTTTTCTCAGACATTCATGCCAGTGTTCAAATTGTAGGCCTACTTGAAGGTCAGTAGCAGTTGTTTTGATGTACCTTCTAATAAATGATGTACACTTCTATGGTACTGTCGGGATGTTGTTTTTTATGTTTTTTATTTATATATATATATATTAGGCCTCTCTCTCTCTCTCTCTCTCTCTCTCTCTCTCAGTCTGTAATATACTCATTATTATAATGGAATTAAATTAGGTGAAGAGCACATTATGACTTGATTAGGACTTGGGACTCAACACGGACTTGCCTGTCTTGACTTGGGACTTGAATGCCAAGACTTGACACTTACTGTGACTTGCAAAACAATAACTTGGTCCCACCTCTATTAATAATTTAGACCATCAACAGAGAGAGACCACATCTTTATCAGATGGGAGACAGACTAGCAGAGTTGCACCAAGAGTACTCGCTGATGTTTTGGGCCAAAAAGCCAAGCCTTAAGCTTCCCATAAAAATGAAGAAAAACTGTGATTACTATACGTCACAGAGGGAATTTCATACAGATTTGAAGGATGAATAAAAAGCGTAAGCCCAGCACCTGCACTTATTGCCGCTGATTAGGGATTGGTCAATATGAAGCTGGCTAATTTATCCGACACTAAAAGGCAAGTGAGGCGTGAAGCGGGTGAAAAGATTAACTTCCACTCCGCTCGGTATTAAGATGACAAATTTCACATTCTTAGCTGCAGCTCCTGCCTCCTCTGAATATCCTCCAAATGTGGCCAATTTCCTCAGTCGTTGGATCGCCGTGCCTCTAAGCCTCAGGTGGTACGGGAACCCCACGCTTGCGGGGTCATGTCACGGAGAATGCCAGCGGGCCATTAAGATTCCGCTCACTTTCTCCAGCTTGTGCTGGAAGATTCCGCCTCATGCATTCTAAGTCAAAGACCCTTTAGCAATCCACTGGATTGCTCGTCAATTGAGCGAGCGCTTATGGGGTTGTTGTACGCGTGTGCGCTCTGGTAATGGGTTAGGGTATGCCACTGGTGTTCGCAGCTATAGTTCAAGAGGTCACCATCTATTGCAAATGGATTAGCAGACCCGGGCCCTTTCCATATGACTCTTCGTAGTGTTAATAATAGTTTATGTATTTGAAAAATGAGGGTTGAATTGCTTATTTAGTTATGAAATAGTCTACCGTCTTTTGCTGCACTGGGATGTGAACCACACTCCACTGGGATATTCCTCATTGAACTCCCCTCTCTACGTGACATAATGAATGTGCGTTTGCCCACCAGGAAGCAAAAGAGATATTGCAATGAAAATATTCTATTTAGTATTTGCAGAGGATTTGCACTAGGGTTTAAGAGACGCAAGGCTTTATGTTGCTTTGTGCCGTATCTTATTGAAGGGCGCAAATAAAATCTGTTTAGTATGCATTAGATACTCTGCTGGTGGCTGGCTAAAACACTCGCCCTTCTTGAACAAATGTGTTATCAATAAATAAGGACTGTGACATGTGCAGCAAATGACCCTTAACAAACATATGTAAGCATACGTATATGAATTCTCAGCTTAATACTGCAGAGGACATTCACTCTCAGTCAATCATCAATGAATCCATGCAGATTAATATAATGGAAAAATTTAGACCCACAGCTCACCTTTGTAATGTGGTTCTTTGGTTGTGATTTTTTACTTGTTACTTTCCAAAAATGTGTAACTTCCAAACATGTTCTATACACCACAGCCATTTTGCTCTCCCCTGACCACCTGACCTAGCATTTCCTTTTTCTGTTTTCATCACAATTCATTACTTTTAAGTATGACTTCCAGGTTCTTTAGACTACTTACCACAAAATACATCACCATATTTTAACACTTTCACCTTCTCTAGATCTCTTTATGTCGCATTAACACTACATACCATTTCCACCTTTTATTTACCCCCTCACACTATACCATATTACCATCTTTTCATACCATTTCCAGCAATGGATACCACTGCGAAGCAACCACACGTACAATTTTTTTAATCGAGTTGTAATTGTAATTGGTGCACTGGTAGTGCTGCTAGCTGTAAGCCTGTTAGTACCTCTAGCTGTGAGAACCATTTTTGTAATGATAGCGAGCTTGAGACATAACTCTGAACATAACTAGGGCATCCTTGCACGTGTCTGCTTGTAATTACTTCTCTGTCCTGGGAATTTCGGAACATTATGGGCGGTTCTTCAGATTCTCCCCAGGAGACCACACTTATCATTGCACTTATCACACTTATCATCGCACATTTAAAATAAAACTATGAAATGTGACGGCCATTTTTATAGTGCACTGTGAAACTCTGTTTGCACTGCGCTCCCTTTTTTTATTTTTTTTTACAAATCAAACCATTTGACCTCCACTCACCTTGAAATGTAACTGTCGGGAACATCCATTAGACAACCAAAATTTCAGCAGAGCACATGAATGAAGGAATAGAAGATGATAAAAGCAGATGGTTTGAATAATCTAAGGTCATCAATTCCACGTCATTTTTTTACTGTGTCCCAACGTCTCTGACTCCACAGCAAATGCCAGCAAGTTATCCCTTGTATTGATAACTTTCTGTGCGAAGTAAAACTTCCTAATGTCAGCATGAAATATGCTTTGAACTCATTTGCACCTAGGCCCTCAGGTAATGTTGAATGAAGACGGCTCAAAATAGCTTCCGTGGTGCAGCTAATTAATCCGTGTTCTGAGTAGGCCTAATCTGACTAATTTGCCGACCGTACTTCAGTTAAATCATCCGAAGCGTACATTAAGACTTCCAGTAAGCTGTGAAATACCTCGGCCCTCGGGTCTGCCAGGTGACCAGTTTAAACCCTGGGGTCAGTGTTGTTGTCCTTTTTTCTACTTTTGCTGGCATTTTGGTATCTTGTGCCAAGCAAGACTCAATATTATAGAATGGGAGCTTTAGCAACCGGCCTACCAACAGGGTTTTTTCCTGCATAAACAAATCTTTGGCGTGTGCCAAAGCAAAATTTGCGAGTGCCAAAGCGGAGAAACGTTTGCTGGATGACATTTTTAATCAGTGGGATGACAGCAGAGACTAATTATTAGACCTAACCTAATGTTTAATCCATATACTGTAAAAGGTTTCATCAGTTTCTCCTATAGCTGCTTTATGCAGAACTTTTATGTTCGCAGATTAACATGGAAATAGTTTTGGAAGCGCCTTTATTCTATTTTCGGATGTTTTTATATTGTTCAATAACCCTGACCAAGGAGACTTCTATCCTATCTACGTGCAGCCAATGGCCGCTCCTGAAAGGTCACCCACCCAAGCCTCACTGTAGTTCTGGTGTTCTGTGTCTCGTAGTGTTGGCGCCCTGGCAGTTGGTTGTGTTCCCGCCTCCTCTTTTGGTTTTCCCTTCCAGACTGGCAGCTCCTCCCTGCTTTTGGGGCGCTTTGCGCTCTAAACTTGCAGTCATGCGGTAGATTGTTGGTTTACTTTTTTGGCTTGTGGTCGTGTTCTGGGCTCCTGCTGGTGTGGGGCATCTGTCTTCTGCTTTGGGCTTCTTTTTCAAACTGGGTGAAACAACATTGTAATCTGCTACGCGGTAGTACATTGTGGCACACTGCCAAGATGTTCAAATGTTTTGTGTTTTTAAAGCCCCTATATATAGTATAAGACTGCCTGGATGGCTGTATTGATCAATCATATCAAGAATCCATAAGTGGGGAGAACATTCCAGAATCTTTCAACCTTTTCAATGTCCCAGCATGTTGTCTAAAAGAAAAATTAAGTTAATAAAAATCCGGCTATCTTTCATCCAATCCTTACTCAGTAGATTTTACAATTGCAGCGGTTTCTGTCCCACGATGCACATGGCATCTCCATTAAA
This sequence comes from Ilyophis sp. 1 JC-2022, assembly GCA_022702515.1. Lineage (NCBI taxonomy): Eukaryota > Metazoa > Chordata > Actinopteri > Anguilliformes > Synaphobranchidae > Ilyophis > Ilyophis sp. 1 JC-2022. Next base: position 42,477,398 of record CM040398.1, on the reverse strand, counting down.
ATTGTTCCGTCGCTCTGCGCCGTCCTTCTTGTATCCACTGCTCCAGCCCTCCTGCTCAGGAACCGTACGCGAGTACCACACAGAAAGCTCCCGAAACGAATCGCCATCATCCGCGCAAAAGGGACAAGTGGGGATTAGCGGAAACAGTAGCGTCTCCACCTCCGGAGCGCTAACTCCATTTTCTCAGGAGGGAGGTAAGACACCGTAACTAGGGAGGGGTTGATGTGTGACATCTTATGAAATACCTTCCTGAAATTACTTTCTCCACAATATGAAAATTAATCTCGCAATTATTAATGATATTGGAACGGTATTGAAGTTGGGTCTCAAATAGAAGCTAGAATTCTGGGGCGCATTGTATTGACACTAAGCCCCAGAATACTGCTTTGCTTTGGCATGGATATACTGTATATGGTTGACATACTTTGGTAGAAAGTAGTTTTAGAAAAAACCGTGCACAAAAAAGGTCTGTGGATGATCATGAGTAACAGTGTCATTATATTTGGAATGAGACGTTGCTCTTGATTTTTTCAAATGTTCAATTTCTGACATTTTGAGCACCACAAACATTGGACTCTTTGAGGTATATGTATATATATTTGATATATGTATATATATGTCTCATATAATTCAAATCTTTTGAATGCCAAAAACATGTTTCAGTAAAAATATTTTCATAAATATTTACATAAATGTGTAGGTTTCAGCATAGTAGACTGTGTGGTTCTTAGGATTGAGACGAGGGATGAATTGGCAGGTCTTGTATATTAGTGTTTCTCAAACTCCTGGGGTATCACTGCAATCCCATAATTTAAATAATTTTTCTTAAATACGTAATTTTCATGTATGCTGATTTCCATTCCAATCACAACTGCAATCCCATAATTTTAGCTATGCATGCCATGAAGAATAAAAGTCCCATGTTCAAAATGTGGTATATTGGAAATTATTACATAAAGGGAAGTAAGCAATGTTTTAACTGATCAAATTAAAGACTTAGTTTGAATCAGTAGGTTGCTAATTGCTGAAAGTGTGGACACATGGGCACTAAAACTAACTATTTGGTAGATTAAGACTTCAAAGACAAAGTAAATGATAACAAGCTAAACAAAGATGAATTGTGTTAATATGATAAAAGAAATAATTACTAAAGAACTTAAACACATGTGTTAAGCAACCTAATTAAGAGCCTATTGATTCACCTCAGTCTAAGACAGTTTCATTTTATCAATTAAAACATGTTGGTACTTCTTTTTAAGTAATTGTTTGCAATGCAGCACGATGAGAACATGGGACTTTATTAGTTATAGCATGCTCAGCTATGTCTGGGATAATGTGGCTTCAGAGGTAAATAATCCCTCTAAAACTCAAAAGAACCTAATTAAGAAAAATGAACAGCTTGTTAAAATTCTGGGATTGCAATTGTGCATGCGATAAAAACCACCATACCCAGTACCCCAGAACAGAGCTTGAGAACCGCTGATATAAATATATGATTGGGCATTCCAATAATAAATGTCGAAGAGAGTAGGTTTCCGATGGCCTAATGCCTCTCCTTCTGAAAATGACCCACATGGCACACCGAGCGAAACCGCGATCGCGCCCTCGCCGCGAGCGGTCACGACGTGCCACTTCCTCTCGTTCGGCCGCGGTAAGCGAGTTTGGCCGCGGCTTTGTTTTTTTCTTCTGGAAACATCCGAACGCAGGCTGACAGGGAATGCTATTGTGATGAATAGCCTTTTAAAACTATGAAGTGCTTTGTTTTCTTTTTTTCCTCTTCTTTTGCAGGCGTGATGGATTGTTTTTTGGCTCGTGAGCGTCAACACCATTAGCGCTACACTTTCAGCACTGGCATGTGCGCTTCCAGACATGTGTCAAAATGCAAGGAATTGCAAACAGAACACATACCTGTGCTAGTAACAGGATATCTGAAAGGTTATAAATATATAATTGGATACATTAACATCCATATACACATGCACCTAGTGTATACACATGCACACAGTACACAGCCACACGCATGCATAACCACGCACGCGCACACGCACACACACACACACACACACACACACACACAGTCTACAGAATGAACGCTCCAAGTTGCATCAACAGAACCTGCTTTTTTGCAGAAAAGCCCCATAATGCAGAAACTGGCTTGTTCAAAAGCTCCATTTTTTTTTCTCACAGACAAAAGGAATAAGGAAAGTTGGGGGATGTACATCTCTTGAGTCCTATTTTATTTTTCCTCAACAGGGTCGTATTTACACGTTGCAAATTTTTCATTTATTGTGTGAAAGATTCCAATCTTTCCAGATGCATGTCATTTATTGTAATACCTCTGGTGCCCTCTGGTGTGAGGACTGATAGCTATGTTTGAGTTTGATAAGGCGGAGAGGGTTCAACCTCCACCGAAATGCTTCTTTCTGCATCAGCAGCATGACGGCTTATAAGTAACCCTCCACCTCCAACCACCTGCCTGCCCCCAACAACCCTGGCCAGACCCCCTTCCACCACCCCCTCTCCCAACCACATTAACATTTAATGGCTGCTATGAAATGAGATCCTCTCTGTAGAATAGCAGAGATCTGCATAGGCAAGGCAATGTGATAGCATAATAAGACAGCCGTCATGGGCTTGACAGCAATAATGCAGGGCAGGCATGAGACATGAGTGGTTAACAGTGCAGAGATGGAGGCGAGGGTGGGAATGCATTGGGCTGGAAGCAGGAGCGTGAGATTGGAGGCATATTTAGTATTATCGTTCTGCGCCATCAAAAACAACCAATCATGTCTCACGTCAATGTGGCGCATGATGGATGGATAGATTTGGATCCAGAACGTCTCCCTTTCCGAGACCTCAGGAGGCCAATGTCAGCAGTAACATTTCCAATGTAGCATTTTTCAATGTAGCCAATTGCAAGGCGTGAAACACCTGATCATGTGCCATGATAAAATGGAATAAAATGGATGCCTTCCCCGCCATGCTTCCGATCAGTGATGGAACATTGACACTTAAGTAAACCATAGACGTACTTTTATAACTACACAAGCTCAGCTAACCTAAGCTGTGAAGTGAGCCGATACTGCGCACGTCAAGTAAACGGAGAATATCAGACCTTTGAAGGCAAAATTAAACTTCCCCGATGGCATTTTGAAACGCAAGAGTTAAAAAGTAAAAAAGTATAGCATTGACTGTGATCATTAAAATATAAATGACCGCACAAATTATGATCAAATTATTCAAATAAACATGCAGATAAATGGCCTTAATTTAATTAGATTGATAACATGGAGACTAATGACTTCACTCAGAAAAAGTAAAAATTTTGCGAAGGGCAGCATCACCGAAACTCCGCGGTGTTCAGCCACAAACAGATGGTGGGAGAAACGTTCTGGAAAGAGGGACACGGGCGTTTGGGATTTTAAAGTTTTTTTTTTTTTGTGAAAAGCTGAAGACAGCCCAAAGACAATTGGCTTGTTCCCAATGGACAGCTTCCAGCTGTTTGTAACAGGCCCGCCAACGTTTGATTAGGGGGGGCTTATTCTGTTGTGAAACAGGACCCTCATGGTCACTGTGCTCCAAGAAGAATTTGATGAAATGACAGCACCAGGTGAGGCACGTGTGTGTGTGTGTGTGTGTGTGTGTGTGTGCGCGTGCGCGCGTGCGTGTGTGCGGAGCCACAGAAGAGTTTGTTTGGTTTGTTTCCATCTACTGGTTGCATAAGGGTCACACAATGGCGCTTGGCTTGGGAAGAGTGAAATTCAGTTATATTTAAATGCTAATTGCCAGTAAATCATGAATTATCCTACAGGTATCATTGGTTGTAGACTGACATTCTGTCAGTTAAGTGGGACATTTTTTACTTTTGGCCTCAAGTGCATATAACCCATTTATAAATGAGTTAATAGTTTGTTAACATCTAATAAAATAATGTTTTATAATGTTTACACGTATAATAACCATATCATGTCTCTGTCTTGTTGGTACATAATTCGATACCAATGATAATGTTAATTAAGTAAATTTTTCCAAACAGGTATTTTTCAATTAGCAAGTTTAAGTAACTGCCACCAGCACGTTGTGTGACTTATGTGAGACATTGATTACTGAAATTAATTTATTTCTATTTCATTTGTTTTACAAGGTGAGTTAACAGTTTCTTTTTTTAAATTAAGTCACTTCACTGCTTCATCATAGCTGAGAATTCAAGATATCGTTTGACATTATTTCATATTTAAACTGTCAAATCATTTTGTAATGACTGGTATACAGATACAGTATGTGCAATGTATTGTTTTATTCTTATTTATTAAATACATACTCAAATTGGTTTGGAAAAGAAAAATACGTCTTTTTATAAAATATAGGTCCTTATTATCACTTAATTTTTCTTACATGGAAATAAAATATGTTTTTCCTTAAAGGGCAAATGAATTAAATTAAACAGTTTTCAATATAAAGCAAAAAAAAATGTCCAGCTTCTGGATTTTGGATATATGTGAATGATGTATGTTATTTTCTGATAGCAAAACATGAATGACTGAATATTCAAGAAAGGGTGATACAGCATGTGAAAGATTCTATGAATATTCACTAAATGAGCTGGTTCCATGCTGAGAAATGTACATTAATGTTCCAGCAGAGGCAGGGTATTAGCAGTACTGGCCACTCTGTTTGTCCGTTAATTATTTTATGCTCTGTTTTTACTATAGCTTTAGTAAGAAGGCAAGCACGAAGAAAGGGTTCATTATTGATCACAATAATATAAGCCCACTTCAATCCCATTTGATAATTTTTTTTCTTTTACTTTAAAAAAAATCATTTTAGTGTTAAATGAGGTGCTAAATTGCACTCTGCCTTCCCACTTACGGCTATTTGTCCTAATTAGTACAAATGCACTGCAATTAAGCTTAAGATTGCCTTTCCTGTGGGCTATAAATATTTTATTTATTTTGTCAAAACTCAGTGTGCCTTTCCCTCATTTCCCTTTACTCTCCGTTTATCGGATTCCGCCCATCTATCTGTGGGGGAGAAAAAGGGAGGAAGAGGGGGAGGAAGAGGGAGGGGAGGAGGGGAGGAGGGGAGGAGGGAGGAGGGAGGTTTTGAGCCAGAATGACAAAGGAAGGATATGAAGCTGATCAATTTTCAATGCAAATCTTGTCAATTTCATCACTCGTTCTATCCTCTCCCTGCAGGAGACTTCATGGATTGAATTTAAACTCCAACCGACAGTTTTTTTTTCAAAAGTTTTTTTGTTTGCTGAGTGTTTTTGTTTTTAGTTCAGCTGATTTAAAATTCATCACTTGAGTCTGAGAATGTGTATGCATCTGTGTGCGCGAGTGTGTGTGTGCGTCTGTGTGCGCGAGTGTGTGTGTGTGTGAGAGAGCACACAAATCATAAAAGCACACAGAGGTAAAAGAACGAGTGCCAGGAAACCTCACAGCTCTTTCTCGGCTCTTGTAACACTGTCGAAAAAGCCACACCACCAACAGCAGTCTTTGGCTTTATTGAGCAAACATTCTAAATGGCACATGTTCACATTCCCTTGCTACGTGCACAGCCTATAAAAGCAGGTAGCTGTGTACAAATAGAGCCTTTTGCATTTATCAACAATTACCACGTATAAATATGCATATGCAGTTGTGATAAATACTACTTTGCATGTGCATTTAAAATGTTGTGCGCATGCTAATTTTATGCTAATTCTACTCAGGAATGATGGATGCCGTTACCTGTTCAGTACTAATCCACATGAATATACAATTCCACAACATCTGGGCACTGGCGTTGTTTAATCAACATGTGATGATTTGGTTCACATAAGGAATATTCAGCACTGATGCACCATGGAAAAGTTTTTTTTTTTAAAACCTAAAGTTACGTTGAGTTGTGTACCGGCTCCTATAACGTAGCCACTGGAAGATATGGCACTTGTCATGATATTTTTTATGAAGTTATTCTGAACTCAAAACCATGGCTACTCATGATGAACAGGTTATAAAATATTCCAGACTGAATGCCCTTCCTTTTAATAAATAAAATATCAGACAGAAAGTGTGTTCCATGTAGAAAAAGGCTTATGTTGACCTCTACCATCTCTCACCCTTTACCTGCATTCTCCCCATAACATAGTGATAGGTAGACAAGAAGAAAAGCTTAGAGCTGAACATTCCCACAGACTTTCAGCTCAATTCAGCATTTTTCTATATTGTTACACGTGCACAAATTCAGTTGCCAGTTTCCCAGAATCCTTTTGGCTGTGCCCAATCTTCTTTTTGTGTGTGTTATACATTTAGAAAAGGACCTTGGGATATCACCTTGCTCCCAAGCCTGTTACTTTTCAAGGGTGTAGCTGCCCCTAAACATTTGCTGGTGGTTATCATTTGTAATTATTTATTAATTTGTAGTTATTTATTAATTTGTAGTTATTTATTAATTTGTAATTATTTATTAATTTGTAGTTATTTATTAATTTGTAGTTATTCATTCTCAAATTCGTTGGTGTTACACATCAACATGCAAATCTAAATGGGAGTTCTACAGAGGGTTTGTGGGTCAGTTCAGAACTCACACAGCAAAAATGGGGGTGTACATTTAACACCCCAGGGTGTTTATATGAGACCGTCTGTACACCAGCAGTGTTAAATTTACACCTGCATTTTTGCTGTGCAGCACTTGAGAGGAGGGAATGGGGATCAATAAACTCCATAAGAGGTGGAGCCGTTACCTACTACATGAACCATTCAAAAGATTTGACGCTCCACGTCAACATGCCCTCATTGATTAAATTACAAAGCAGCTGACAACATGAGATTGGGCATGGTCTCCCATCATAGCCAAAGGCTTACGTTAGCAGTGACAAACCTGTTCCTCTGTAAACCAATTAGATTTAAGAATTGCTTCTTGTCTGAATGCAAGCCCTTCAATTGTTCATCAGATATTCCTGTGTGCCAGTGTATACCTCTTGAAAAGCAACCGTGTTTAGCAAGGCGAGACATCACTGAAAAAAGGCCTTTGGGCTGAAACGTTTCTTTTGTTGATTTATTTTTTATTTATTTTTTGCTCTTAATATGGTTGCCTAAGTGAATTTTGCCTTTGTCCCATTTTACAAACAGTGTGCTGACAGAAAAAAATGCTTTCATCATGAACCAATTTCAATTTTAAATCTTGTGAGACATGCACTGTCAAACTAGAGATTTTCATTTAAAGGCAAAAACAAAGGGGAAAACAAGCTTCACATTATTCACTGTAAAATGAAGGCAATAGCTCATGATTTGGATGATATAGCTTTTGATGTACAATGTGGGTGATGCTTACTGTTAAAAAATCCCAAATGACATTCTGGTACAAATGGTATTTCAGTAAGCATGAAAAAAATCCCATAAATATACAGCAGCTCAGTTTCCACAATTTAAAGAGCTTCAGGACGTTTTATTTTAAGACAGGAATCTCAAAGCCCAGCCCTGGCGAGCCATCGGGTCTGTAGGTTTCTGTGGTTTACTTTCAATCAGCAGCTGATTTAAGCCTTAGACACATGGTGCACAAACCTTTTAGCCAATCAATGACTAAAATTAAGCACGTAAATTTAAATGATACTTTATTGACCCAGAGGGGTAATTTGTCCTCTGTATTTGACCCATCCTAACTACTTAGGAGCAGTGGGCAGCCAAAGTGCAGCGCCCGGGGACCAACTCCAGTTCTGAGGCCAGTGCCTTGGTCAAGGGCAATGGCAGGAGTATACCTACATCTCTGTTGTGGGAAGAAACCGGAGTACCCGGAGGAAACCCACGTGAACACGGGGAGTACATGCAAAATCCACACAGTGACGACCCGGACCAGGCCCCAAACCCGGAACCTCTTTCTTGCGAGGCGACAGTGCTACCCACTGGTAACTGTTTTAAGATATCATACTTCTATCTATCTATGACTCAAACCCACAAGCCTAATTGGTGGTTGACATGTAGGCGGATGCAGCCATTGGTCGGATGGAAAGTCCGTGGAAACACCACTTAAGGACTGAGAGTGAAAATAAGTCACTGAACAAAATACTTTAATAGAATTATTTTTTTAAATGAAATAAAATACACACCCTGTTGACTTCAGCATTTTAGCCGCATCTTGGGTGTACATCAGAAGAAACGTCTTCATACCAAATCAACAATGACAACACAAATCTGATATGCTCTTCCCAGCATCTAAGTTATTCATATATATATTACTATTTCTATGCATTAAAATCTGGTGGAATACTTATTATATATGAAATGCATTTGGACATGTAAATTTTCCATTCATTAGGGCAATATTTCAACAGTTTCCTTATTACACTCATTAAAAAGACATTCACCAAGAAACACATAAATATAAAATGGCCTTCTTAGACTTCTAAGACATTAAACAACGTCCCAATGAATAACTGGAGAGTTAAATTTGTAATTCTAACAACATTTTTAAGATACGAGCCTGGAATCAATGGTCATTCATCCTTGACACACAATTGAATGTGCTATTGAAATTAAAGTGTCATTTTCTTTACAAAACCCAGCTTGGTAAGCTTAACAATCACTACAATTAATTTGTTAAACTGCAGCTCTGAAGAAAATAAGCGACACTTGTATTTGTTTGTAAGTCAAAACTAAGAGCAAATATTAATTGAATTCAAGCTTTTCTTTTTATTAGTATTACTTTCAAACAGAATTCAGAATTATAGCCGTCTCCAATAGGTTAAGTGTATCATCTTCAAATATTTATTAAATCAGTTATGCACTGCATAAGAGCAACAGAAAAATAAGTCTACTGTAAACAAATATTATTATTCTTTTAGATTGTCTACTTGAGTTAGATGATAGTTTCTGTGAGAATTGGTCTTGTCCACAGGCCTATGTGCTGTACTGTAGCGGTTGATTCAGGTCGGGCGAACTGACAGCTCTAAAACAGATGGCCCGCATTGCTTTCAACCTCACTCATTCCCGGAGGTCTAGGCTGTGTGGGGCTTTAGTAGAAGTGCGCTGCAATACGCACCTGGGACACCTCTGGTGCTCTGCAGGTAGGCGGGTATTGGTACAGATGTTGGCCTCTCTGTACCAGAGTAACCCCAGCAACCAGTCGTCATGACTTCAGAGTGGCACACTGGGCATGATGATGATGAAGATGCGTATTATTATTATTATTATTACTATTACTATTACTATTATTATTATTATTACTATTATTATTATTATTATTATTATTATTTGTATTGTTGTTGTTGTTATACAGCTACAGTTGTTCTGCGTAGAGCTAAACTCTGTTTAGTCTCATCAGCCAGTGAAAGAGCACATCTCCTCTGTTTATTTAGTCTTTCAGCAGCCTTCCTCCAGCGAGCGTCACACTGCTTCCACACAGTCTGTCCAGTCCACACAGTCTGACGCCGTACAGTGTGTCATTCGTTACCCACACCCTTAAACAATGTGACATATAGGAGCTGTGAGTTTGAAGAAGCCTGCTTGACAGTCTATTTTTCCCCTCCACACTCTCTGTCATTAATGAACAACTTCAAATGATATTAACAATAGAATAAAAATGAATATCAATGGACAACAATTTACAACATACGCTTTTTGGTTCTTTTCATATAGAATATATCACAGGTATATTATTGTGTATTGCATTATTTTTTGTCATTTTTTAATGAAAATATTGTCTGTGGATAATGTGGATGGGGTGTGAGACTGACTAGCCTGTAGCTTAGCAACAGAAATCCAGCGCATGTGTTGCTATTGAGTTCCGTGTGATCATTCTGTGATCAGAGTCATTCTCCCTATCACCGCGCACAACCTATAAACCTAGACTAACGAGAACGATCGTAAAGTGCTGTGATCTGAATTGTTCTTTTGTTCTGCCTTTTACAGGCGAGAGCCCTCTGAGCAGCGATCAAATTAAAAGGAGAATATGAAAGGAATGGATCTAAGGTGAGCCATTATGGCTCCTTCTGTTTTCAGCTGCGCTCCGCCGTGCGCCTGGCAGTCATCTCACCGATGAAACCTATTTATTATCAAGGCGAGCTGAGAATGTAACACCTGGTGCTCTAGTGCTGATGGCTCGCGGACCCTGAAAGCTGAAACCGTCCGTTAGACGAGGCTGACAAGGGATTCGCGCTCCTCTTTTTCTGAGCCAAATTTAGCCTGCGGCAATTTATTCACCATGCCTGCGATTATTGCATGTTCAGCCAGGTACAGCGAGGGAAATTCGAGCGTGCCTACCAAGCAAGATGGACACTACAGATGGACGGGACGGAGATAGGGCCAAGCTTATCGAACGGGGGAGCGGGAGAAAGTACAGGCAGTGTGAGACGCGCCTGATCTCAATGGTGGATCACATTAATGCAGTGCCTTCTCGCGGTTTCAATGCACTTTGCAGCAAAAAGGTGGCAGTTTCCTACAATCACTGCCAATGGGTAGCATCCATCCAAATGATGTACGGCAGCCATTTTGTGCCTGGATGCTCACCAAATGCCATCCGAGGTGGAGTAGGAAGAAATTATTCAGCTAATTAAACTGGGGGATGATAAGATGCATCATTTCAATACAGCGCAATGGTATTTCACTTCATTATTTTTGTGTGCAGCAGGCACACAACTTGCTTTTGCTTGGCTGCTCAGTGAATCCACGCGGCACACCTGCTGGTAACAGGGTTTGCGCTGTGGGACAACCCCGCAGATAGAAGCGCGGTTAGAGCCCGTGGGTGACCGTGCTGCGTACACCAGGGCCGCTAGCTCTTAGTCACCACGCGCGGCCCGTCGGGGGAATTTATGAAAACGCTTACAGAGAGTCGTCGACACGCGAATACCCATCCAGGAAACGGGCGCTATCAGCCCCGGTGATGCTGAGTCACAGAGAGAGATAGAGGGAGAGAAAGGGGGCGAAGGTGTGAAAGGAAAGGAGAGAGATAAGAGAGAAATGGGACGTCTCAATAAAAACAGAATAAAGCGGGTGCCTGTGTAGCGCCGGTCAATGCGATGATGAATTTGGCCGTGCTCCTTCAGGGAGGCTAAACCAGCCCGGTGCCTCATTCTTCTTTCTTTAATAGGAAGCGGGAGTGAGGGGAGCAGGTGTCAATGAACAGCGAGAGGGTCCGCGTGAATGACGCCCTCAGAATGACGCCAGCAGCTTATTTGTGTGAGAAGTGGCGGCGGAGATGAACGCGACACCACTCGCGTTTGTGTGTTTTTTTTTTTTTTTTTTCCCCCCCAGCCTCAGCACTCCTTCGAGCCAAAAAGTAAGTTAGGGAGAATTTTACTGGGAGTTTTGCCCCAACACCCCCCTCCCACCACCACCCCCACCCACCTTGTCCATGTCCCCTTTTATTTGGGTCCTGCGGGCAACTAAAAAGATGAGAGCGCCACAAAAAGCCATCACTCACAGAGAGCACCTTGCTCCAGGAGGCGAAGGACAATGGAGGCAGACCTACTTAGCAGAGGCAGGCACCGCCGCACCGCCGCACAGCCGAACCAGGGCACGGAACAGAGCGGAAGACTCCTCCTGAAAAGAGAGGCATGGAGGGTGCATTAATGGCAGGGGCTACTGTCTGTACATTTTCAGCTTACCTGCTCAACTCTGTCCACTTCAAGACGTTGCATTAAAATTATAATTACGTGCGAAAAGCCCTATCGGAGCCTACTCTAACTGACTCACAACAGTTACTAGAACTTTAAAAATTAAAACTGTGATTTGTGATCACGGAATCCTAAATATTGAAGGAAATTGTGTTTCTTCTTTATAATAATAATACTAATAATCATAATAATAATGGGAAAGGATGGCAAGGCAGTATAATGGTCAGGGAACCGGGCTTGTGACTCTGAGCAGTAGGATCGATTCCCAGCTGAGACGCTGCAGTTGTACCCTTGAGCAAGGTACTTAGCCTGAATTGCTTCAGTAAAACTATCCAGCTGTATAAATGGATTGAATGTAAAAATGTAATCTGTGTAAGTTGCTCTGGGTAAGAGCATCTGCTAAATAAATGTAACTTGTTATCTATGGATATTCATTTCTTGAGTTCTGGGTCGTACTACACGTGCAAGATAACAAAATGTCCAATTTATCTCCTCAAGCATCGATGTCTGGCATACTTTTCCACAACCAAGATATGATTAAACCAAGAAGCACACCACGCCAAATCACCACGTCTGAATAAAAAAAAAATAAGGCTAGTGCTGCTATAACTGAATTCTAATACTTAATAACTTAATACTCATGCGATTCATATATGCTGAACAGAGTCACTGGGGAAATAACCGGTTCTTATTATAGATAAGAGCACGCACACAACCAACTTCGGAAGGTAGAGTATTGCCTGACATATACAAAAGCTTCCATGGAAAGAGGCTGCTATTTTTTAATAGTTATATCCCATGTTCTGTGTGTACTGATGTTATATGTTTTTATTTTGACAAGTTTTATATTTGACAATGCAGTTTTATGCAATTTGTTTTAGGTTACTTTGTATGAACGTTTTGACACATGCTTTCTTGACCAGGTTAGTGTTGTAAATGAGAATTTGCTCTCAATCACTTTTTTTTAATTTTTTCCCCGATTTTAGTAGCCAATTGAACCCCTATTCTAATTAAATTCCCCTCATGCAGCAACCACTAGAGAACCACCGCTATACAACCCTGTCAGCCGGTAGTAGGAAGGAGGGCGCCACATCCTCTACAGGGTGTGACTCCTCGAGCTCCTGACCGTGATTCCAACTCGCCCAGGGCCTTTCTGTGCGCGATTCTCCCCGAGCCCCTCTCCCCACCCAGAAGCAGCCACCAATTTCCGCTCCCACAGGGCACCGGCCATGCTCGGATCAGGCAGGACCGGGGCGCGGACCCCGATCCTCAGAGTACAACTGCACCGACTGAAAGTCGGCGCTCTTACCATTGTACCACCGCGGTGGCTTCTCTCAATCACTTTTAACTGGTTAAATAAAAGTTAATTCATTAATAGGAGAATGAAAAAAATAAAATAAAAAAGTGACTGTCATGCCACAGGTCACGATCACGTCTTTACACACGACCACTCAACCAACTGAAAGCGAGAGGACATATCAATGTCATTACCTCACACTGACTCCAGGACAACGTGTTGAAATTAAATTACCTCACCTCATCTCACCTCACATCTATTTTTTGCTCTGGTCTTAGGGCCTTTTTTTTTTTAGTCAATATTCTTTCTCATGTTTATCGATTCTTACCTGCCGGATCCAATGTTGCCACTTAAACCGCCGAAACTCCACAAGGACGGCTCATTGCGTGTCATTCGCCGTGCTCTCCTTGCGCAGACCTACATAATGCATCATAATGCTTCAAAAGCAGTCGTGGCATCATTGGCTGTTTAAGACAACTAAGGATGCACAGCGTGTTGAGTGCTTGTCAGCTGTTTCGTAAGTTTTAGGAAGGCGCTGTGGAAACGTTACTGGGGCAGCAGTGCTGTTTGCATGCTGATAATCACACACAGAATAGAAAATGATTTGACCTTTCCCATTTTCAGTAATTAGGCCATTAACATGCACAAATTGTGGCAGTGAAAGTCAACTGCGCTGATTTTTTTTTTTTGCTTAAGTTTCTATTAATAATCACAATAAAGGTCATATTAGAATAAATACACGGCTTGTCTCCAGCTGGTGGCTGCCTCCGCTTTGCATGCTCGCGCGCGTCTCGTGAAACGGGAGCGCTATAAAGTCACCGCAGCGAGGACGTGCGCCGCCTTCTGGGAGGCTGCGAATAACTGGAGACAGTTAAGTGCACATGCCCTGCCTCTAGGTGGCAGCACTCAGAGCAGGGGAAGGACGCGCGGCTGTGAATCTCGCGGGGCGATGTAAAAAGCGGCGCTCTCGTCTCTCGCTGTACTTAACAGACTGACGCTGCTGTGATCAGTCAAACAGATTATGGCCCTCTCGCAGTGGGGCGCGTTCACTCAATGGAACACACTGAAAACAAGAATAAATAAGTCATAAAAGCAAGTCTACGCAGGGAAATGCTGTCCACGGGCTCCTTGCTTTACACAAGAGGACGGCGTTTCCTCGTATAAGCATTTCTGAGCGCAAAGTGGAGAGGCGGGCAGGCAGGTCGAGTCAAGTGAAGGGGTAAAAAGAAAAAAATCCCCAGAGAAGACTCCCGCACACCCAATAGGATGACACTCAACAGAGATGCAAAATTGGGTTATGTCAGTTGGGACGGTCTGCCTTTTCTGGTGGAATAACTAGCAGTCAGGAGAATCTGTAGTTAAAAAACAAGCTTTGCTTAGAATGGATAGGCTTCTGAATATGCTTCTGGGTCCTGGTTTGGTTTTAAAGCTTTGCTGACTCTCCCTCTCTCTCTCTCTTTCACTCCCCCTGTACTGATAGTTCCCCTCTTCTGCTCTGTTCGTTCCTCTCGGTGCGTTCCAGTGAAAGCGCATCTTAGCAAACGGATACAAATTCACCTTTCAATCGAGTCCAAAGTCATTGTAATGCAAATGCCTGCAAATGTAAAATAAGTCTTCAGAATGTCTGGCGGTGGGGAAGAGACGCTGTCGTTATTGCCAACGCTGCAATTCCACCAAGCAAATGAAAGCATTAAACTTATGCTTCTGTACAACTGCATACATTTGAGCTCAAGAGTAAAGCACGCGCTCCTTTACTCTTGTACACAAGCTGCAAGTACTACTGCTGCACCTGCTTATGGCATAAATATGCATAATACTGCCACTGCCAGAGCTACCACTAATCACAATGCTCTGTAGCAGTCATCCGTAGCAGTCATTCTATGGTGCTTGCTAGTTTTCTCCAGAGTATGTTTTCGTTTTCACTTATTCCTTCTCGATATCGAAATCTCGATGTCGAAAACCCACTCAATTTGAGATTCCTTTACCTCAGCACTTGATTGTTGGGCTATGGGGATCAGCTGTTGATCAGTGCCTGGTCTCGCAGGGAGTTGATCATTGATCACTGAGAGCAGCTGTGGTGCATTGCCTTGTCCAATGAGGGTGTGATGACACCCTTCCTGTTGGCATTAAAAGAGGCAGGAAATGGCGTATTCCGGTTGTTCTTTTCTGATCCGACAACCTCTTACTGTGCTCCTCATGTCCACAGCCTAGTTGAGCTTGAAACTTGGCAGGTCTTTTAAGGCTTTAAGTTTGAGGTTTTCTTTTAGTTGTCAGAATTTGTGGTTAATGGTAAGAATATTAGTAAGCCTAGCTGTTTTCGAGGTGTTTTGGAAACACCTTTGCTGGGTCACCTGTGCTTTGGCAACTAGCCAATCCAGGCTCAGCTAATCATTGCACGTTATTTTACTTGCCTAATTGTCTAGTCCTGCAGGTTTTATTATTCGTTTTGTTTATTTTACATAAGTTAAGTTCTGAAAACCCTCCTCCGAATACCCTTTTTGGATTTTCTGTTTATTAGGAAAGGGAAAGAATTTTTTTTTTTTTTTTTTTTTTTTTTTTTTTTTTTGAATTTTGTTTTTTTTTGTTTATATTGAATATTGTGTGTGAATGTTATTATGTGTGTATATATTAATTTTTTGATTTTTTTTTTTAAAATTAATTAATTTTGGTTATTTTGTTGGAACTTCTTCCTCCTAAGCTCCCTGCTGTGGTTGTTTGTGGGTGGTGTACCCGCCACCACACTACCATTGCAACTAAAACTCCTGCCACTACTGCTTCTTGTACCATTACGGTCATTGGCACTCCCTGACTGTTTAACACCAAGTCCCCAGAAAGAGCATAACATACAGATGAGTAGTGCATTATTAACAATGGTGACACACACGTTGTGTCACAGAGACAATCAATGAAAGATTAAAGGAACCGGTAGTAATTGTGGCAACACAATGATGCTAAATAAAAAAAGAATCTAACGTTATTCTAAAAGAGGAGGAGGATGAGAGGGGTGGGGCACACGGGGCACACGTGGCACGCGGTGCTGAACGCTGCTGTAACTCCCGGTGCGATGGAGTTATTATTCAACTCCCCAGAGCCCATAGCCACCGCAAATCCTTTACGAAGTTGAAGCTGTGGCACTAATTTCCTGGCGAGCAAGCTGCGTGTCTCTCTCTCGGGGGGGGGCCCCCCCCCCCCCCCCCTCGAGTTTTGCCCGGGCTTGGTTTCTGTCATCGGAGAGCTTGACGGTGCACTGGGAATGGCGTTGGCGTAATGTGGGCAGGGTTTTCGCCAGGTTTTGTACCAAGTCCCTCGTGGTTGGCCTGCTCAGATAAAGATCAGTCATATCAAGCCAATCATACTTTTCTCTTGCCGCTGTGGGTTTACGCCGACGTTCCTCCTAAACGATAACGTGCACGTGGATTTTCACCTTCGCCCCCAGAAATAGAATGCAGCGGATGAGGGGAGGGCGACTGTTGCCCTGACGATTAAGACCAGCGCAGGTGCGGGAAGGAGGTTTTGTGATGGGGGAGTGCAGGCATATTTGGAAGGGCTGGAAATATCACAGATAATCTGGGGCCCAGGCAGCCATATGGGGCTTCTGAAGAAAGATCAGTGAAAAATGTTTTGTGTTGAACCATGGCCCTCCAATGAGATCATATCCTACACTCATAAATATATGTTATGTATATTGATATTTTCACCTCTGTGATGCTGGTCACTCAACACCTCTCTTTTGCTATTTTTAAATCCTTATTATTATTGTTATTGTTATTGTTATTCCAAGGCTGCCTTTCAGTAATTATTGTTTCAGTATTGATCTTGGCACATTTCTAAAATTATTTTTACCTCCATGAATACATATTTCTTCATTCTTTAAAAAAAAACTCAGAGGAAAGGGTTACTTATAAAATCTTATGACTGCTTCACATTTAAATTATTACGTACATTTTAGGTTAGTTTCATAGAACCATATCTTTGCACTTCCAGATCAGAAATAAAATCTCTCGCTTTTTCTTTCTCTCTTTTTTTTTCATTTCTACTCTTAGCTTGGAATCAGGCAGTCTCTTTGGAAAGAATTAATTCCACTTATTTGATTTAGCAGTGGGAGCCACTCAAGTCTTGACAAAGGGAATTAAATTGGCATCCAGCAAGCCTAAATTGCTCCAGAATTGATCTGGTTACACAGCTTTAAAGGAAAGCAGCCCAGCGACATGCCTGCATACTGTGGGTATATTTATAGGTCTCTGACAGTTAAAGTAATTTTGATGCTAATCAAAATGTGATCGGATTACATCACATCATATTATTTCATAAGACACATACGAATGTGGATGATTGGAAAGCGAGTATCCTCTGGGGTGATGATAAATTATTCGTGGCATGTATGTACAGTACACACACACACACACACACACACACACACCTTTCAGATCTACACAAACATTTATTTAAAAAAATATTTGTATAAACTTATAAAAAATAAATGGCAAATTCCCTCACAAATATCTGCAGCATCTGACCTTGAGTGATTGCCACCGCTTGCTTGCTTTGCGTTATATTCGGCCAGGGTGTACTGAAAAGCGAATTGCGACAAATCCATCGCAAAATCTGCTATATAAATTCTATTTGACAGATTTGTAATTTGATATGCTTCTGTTCCCTTACCATATTAGTTAATTTGCTCAGCCAATCATACCCCTGCTGTCCTACATTCCAAACCTTTCTTCTGCATGCATTCCAACTCTATTCAGAATCCCCCAAATCCTTTTTCTTCCGTGGCACAGTTGTCTTTAGGAATGAACATGTTTATTGGAGTGATGGCGGATGGGGATAGTGCCTGTTGTTCGCCGTGGGTTTCTCTGGCCTGAAATGGCGGTTAGGCAAACGGAGATTAATGTATGGCTGATGCAAGCATGCTGCTCTCAACCCTGAAGTGCCCGTCTTCTGGGTTTGGGGCCCTAACATTTCTGCGACTTGTGGGTGCTCAGTGGTGTTTCCACTCTGGCCTAGCGGGAGAAACCGAGCCCCTGGTATGCTGCAATAGGCACAGGCCTTTCGGAGCACAATCCACGCCCGTTGCTGTGGAACATGTCAAGGACTTGGGCTCAGCTTTATGAAGTCTTCATTATGCCTTTATGAGTTCTAAATAATATGCCATAAATCTTGTCATAAGCACGCAATATACACCCAGCTTAAACCAGCTGGTTACAAAACATGTAATGTTAAGCATTACGACACTAGCGATGCCCATCAAATGCCACATTATATGAAAACCAATTGTTATGAGCTGGCAATAATATTTATGTATTCATATGGGGATGGTTATGATCCTTTTATGTACAACTCAAAGTTTTATGACAGCTGTGTAAGATATGTTGAGTCGAGTGTTACCAAAATGCCTCTTTCAACCTTTCGCACACATGTCCGAGACATGACTTTGATTATAGTGTCGTTAATGAGGTCCCCGTCTCACACAATAGCTAATAGCAAGCAGCAGAGAGAGTTGGGAAAGGTCTGACCAACAGAAAAGAAAGTAGTGAAAGTAGATTTATGTGAAGAGTATATACTGAGCGGAAAGTTCCAGCAGAACAATCGCTCAGAAAGCGGTCGCAGTGTCGGGAGGGATTCTATGGTTTAATGGCCCCGGATACACGGTTTACATTCGGAGGAAGATCAACAGAACATAGAAGACCAAGCTGTTCTGTCTGATTTATTCTGTTATCCTCTAGGAGGAAATGAGTGTCCGTTTCCTTTACTAGGACAGTATTGCTGAATGCCATACGCACACACACACACACACATATAAACATTTGTGTGTGTGGATACTTTACATGTATGAATGTGCACATAGACATGGAAACGCACGCATGCACGTGCATACACATCTACATACACACACACACACACACAGGAAACGGGGGGAGATGTTTTGTTCTCTCCAGCCACATGTCAGAAGACAGTTATCCAGTGAGAGAGTTCAGTCCCGCCCTGTCTCGCCGAGGGAATCCAGGGCATGTATGTACAGAACACAATCGGCGGCTTTGTCTGGGTTTTTCCGCTTCTGACCTGTGTGAAAGTTCTACGTGGAAAGCTGGGTGTCGGCGTGTGTGTATAGGTAGGAAACATGAGGAGTACTCATGTTATAATAATAATCTGAGCGAGAGCAAACAAAAAGTGGAGTGGACCAAAGACATGCTGGCTTTCTTTATATTTATTGATTCTTCTGCAAGGCTTCTCGAAGTGAAAGTAAGTTTTTGATATATTTTGATATATTTTCTTGTGGAACCGCAACCTCAGTGTAGGTCTCTTGTTTGCACTGTAAATAGTAGAACCTAACATTACGGCATTGTGATCCACACCACAGCGTTCTTACGAGCAAAACCTTTTAGCACACTGTATAGTACAACCTAACATTACGGCATTGTGATCCACACCACAGCGTTCTTACGAGCAAAACCTTTTAGCACATGCAAAACTAATAACACAATCAATGATTGGTGCAAAACAAATACCACTACCAATCATTGGGCATGTTATTAGTTTTGCTTGCGATAAAAGATTTTGCACATGAAGGTCTGAGTAAATCAGGCCCAAAGTCATCCTCTCCTTGTGACCATTTTGTTTTAAGTCTTGAATATACAGGGCGAACAGAAATACAATTTATCAGGGTGTACTGCCAGGCCTTAAAATTCTCAGAGAAACACTGATATTTCAAGAATACACTTTCAGTTGTGAGTAATGCATTTTGGATGAATGTGAAGGAATGTCATAAATAAATGTTTAACATTTTTGCATTACTTTAAAGTGTGTTTTTTTAGAATGGCAAGTTTTTAAACAGTTGACCATAAACAGTTATGGATGCAGAACTACCAAAACAATTGGCCGATGTTTAGCCTAAAGGACCACAGCTTTTCATATCGGTGCTTTTTTACCTTTATTTTTAAAATACTAATCCAGCACATATTCTTCAAATACTGGCCAACTTTTCTATATTCCCCATCATCATTTCCATTGCCATGCTAAATTTAAATTAAATGCCTTTAAATGATTCCTTCATATGCCAGTGAGTACAAAGCATCTATTGCACTTTATGCAAATGCCTTCTCATCATCCTCCCACTTATCAGTTTCTCTTGACAACCATCACATATATTGACAACCATAAAACATAATAGGTGTAAACAGATGGGTGGACATTAATTATTGTCTTATTGACAGTTTTGTTGAGTGTTTGGTGTCGACTTTTTAATGTAATGCTTTATAGGCATGACCTGTTGAGTGTTTGGTGTTGACCTTTTAATGTAATGCTTTATAGGCATGACCTGTTGAGTGTTTGGTGTTGACCTTTTAATGTAATGCTTTATAGGCATGACCTGTTGAGTGTTTGGTGTTGACCTTTTAATGTAATGCTTTATAGGCATGACCTGTTGAGTGTTTGGTGTCGACTTTTTAATGTAATGCTTTATAGGCATGACCTGTTGAGTGTTTGGTGTTGACCTTTTAATGTAATGCTTTATAGGCATGACCTGTTGAGTGTTTGGTGTTGACCTTTTAATGTAATGCTTTATAGGCATGACCTGTTGAGTGTTTGGTGTTGACCTTTTAATGTAATGCTTTATAGTGTTTGGTGTTGACCTTTTAATGTAATGCTTTATAGGCATGACCTGTTGAGTGTTTGGTGTTGACCTTTTAATGTAATGCTTTATAGGCATGACCTGTTGAGTGTTTGGTGTTGACCTTTTAATGTAATGCTTTATAGGCATGACCTGTTGAGTGTTTGGTGTTGACCTTTTAATGTAATGCTTTATAGGCATGACCTGTTGAGTGTTTGGTGTTGACGATGTAACTCCACAGGTAGTTATTTCTCCTGTCTAAACCTAACTTTCTCACTGCAACTGACGGCGTACATTTATTGATTATACAAAATAATGGTAATAAAAGTGTTTGGTCCACTCTGCGGTCAAAAGGTAATGTATTGACAATGAAAAGAGAGGAGGATTCTCCAAAAAGCAGGAATGATTCTGACCTCGTCCATGCAAGCTATAAATGACATGCATATGCTGTAGGTTGAACGTTTTACTTGTTTATTTGCTGGTGTGAGTGTGGAATAGGTCATAGTTTTCTGACCCTTAAGCACAACATGACCACAGTGTGGGGAGCTGGGAGTTCTAGTTTCTCATTTGTGGGCACGGCTTGTGCCCCTTCCTCCATCCTCCCCTGTGCTCACCGTTGTCTTCCTCCTCCTCCCCTGTGCTCACCGTTGTCTTCCTCCTCCTCCCCTGTGCTCACCGTTGTCTTCCTCGTTGTCTTCCTCCTCCTCTCCTAGCTCTCTGAGATTATTTCTGAATGAGAAAATTTGGTTTCTTTCCTTTTTTTTCTTCCCTTACCGGGAGCGGGTGGTTCAGCTGACTCTAATCGGTTGCTTTTATGGGAAATTGATGCTTGATCGCAAACACGAAATGGCGAGCTTATTTATATATTCATCTATGCACCAAGAGTCTTATTAACTTTGGTGAACTGTCCTGAGATTTCTCAAGGTTATATATACTGTACGTGATTCAAGGCTGATGAAAAAAGCAGAAGGGAAAACAAAAGTGAATTTAACTGCTAAAACACAGCCCAAGAGCCGAACACTGTCAACATTAAACAGGTTTATAGCACTCCACTAAATATCAGTCTGCAGTGAGATTTATTTCTCCACTATTTTGGAATTTCACAGCCCGGCCAGCCAAGCCTAATTGGTATTGTGAGAATACTTACTCTAATACTTGGGTCCAGGCAGAGAGAGGAGAATACTTGTCATCCAGTTTCCACGGCAACAACTTACAACTCTGCGAGATATTTATGGAGTGCTTTTTGTGTTAAACTCAGCAGTGTTTTGCATGTAATGTTTAGTTAAGGTACATCTGCTGCGATAAGTATAAATAATTTCCTACAGGGTTAATGCAATCTTGACATAGAATTCTCCCAGAGTTTTCTCGGAGAGATCAGTCACAGGGGATATGCTTGATGATTATCCGAACAAATGTTTTGGGCAGACCACGTGAGATATTGTTTGCCCTAATCTTTTTTCTTTTTTAACTGCTTTATCTTCCCTGCTTCTTTTTATTAAAGGAAAAGGTTCCCTGCTCTCAGGTAAATATGTGCTGTTTGTTATGCATGGCGTAAGCTACGCTGTCATGCTCAGAAATACGGGAGTGGCTGTGTACACTCTCTCTGAAGATAAAGTTTAAATGACAGGAGCCCTGCACTGTTGCGCCGAGGATAAGGGCCTACGCATGTTCAGGTGCTTGAAATGGCAAAGATACTGATGAGCAGCTGAGTTTGACTGCTGATGCAATTTAGTATGAAACAGGGGCAGAACAAACAAGTTCTTCCCGATTACAACAACTGGAATAATTTGTCTATATTTTAGGAGTGCTAGCTTGCATTGTGCATGTATTGTACATATTGTCATACTTTGTGTGTGCTATTGTCTGCACATAGTAAAA
This sequence comes from Ilyophis sp. 1 JC-2022, assembly GCA_022702515.1. Classification (NCBI taxonomy): domain Eukaryota; kingdom Metazoa; phylum Chordata; class Actinopteri; order Anguilliformes; family Synaphobranchidae; genus Ilyophis; species Ilyophis sp. 1 JC-2022. The sequence goes on along the minus strand of CM040398.1, from coordinate 42,455,021 downwards.
ATACACCTTAGGGGGGTCTCGTGGCGTACCCTGTAGAGCAGCGGTCCCCAACCTTTTTTGGGCCATGGACCGGTTTCACGTAAATCAATATTTTCACGGACCGGCCTTCAAGGCGTGGGGGGATAAATATGACGAAATAAAATGATACGACTGGCATAAAAACAAATATAAAGTGCATAAAAATTACAACTCACCATCTCAAGAGACACAGACGCACAGATGGATGGTTCCGGTCATTTTTCAAAATAAAACATTTTTCAGATTCTGAATAAAAAAAATATTTTATTGATTATCAGTCTTTCTGTGCGGCCCGGTACCAAATGACCCACGGACCGGTACCGGTCCGCGGACCGGTGGTTGGGGACCGCTGCTGTTGAGCACTATCCCCATGGTGAGCCACAACGTCGGTGGTTTGAATCCGACCACGAGACCATTGTGAAAAGTCTTTCCCTTTCATTCTTCCTGTCTCTACACTGTGCTGTCAAATAAAGCAGAACAAGACCTTGTATTTATTTATTAATTTTTTTTGTTTCTTTAAATACACTTACAATTAGGTTAAACTTGTTTGTTGTTGATGTTAAATGCCACATCATAAGGATTGGCCAGTCCAATCACCTTCTGACTGTTTAGAATGCTGTACACGAGCAAATGGCAAAATAATTTGATTCGTTTATGAAAAAAATTGATTGTCAGATTGAAGGCCAGTTCCTGCGAGCTACCCACACTGCTCTTGGTATTTTGTGAGAATGTGCTCAGTTGCAGTTTGGGTAATATAATCTCAGGGAGGGAACCCGACACCGTACGGCTAACAGCTGCTAAACTGATCCTAAGATTTGTAGGCTGTAGGGCCCAGGCCTAAACAACACAAGCCCTGCCACACTGCTATTTAAAAGTTTACTGCATTCTGGGAACACTAGTTTTATCATACATTTCTTTGTATTTGTATATAAGTACATTATCATATATCAATTTTGTGTGTTAAAAAAAAACATTTTCCGTTTCTCTAATTTCTCACCTTTCACCTTCTCACTCACTACACTACTCACTACACCACTACATGATTTTTTTTTTTTTTTTTTTATTTTTTTTTTTTTTTTTTTTTTTTTACATACTACATAAGGTAAATACCCTGTCAAAACACATGAAAAACACATGAAAAAAGCGAAAAAAAAAAAGAGAATCTAGGAAAAGTAGGGAAAATGGATGAGACAAAATATGTGCAGTCAGTCAGATGACATGAGAGACAGATAAAATAAAAAAAAAATAGATGGGGGGGGGCGGGAATGTGCAATACACACTGTGTAGTGAAAAAAAAAAAAAAAATGAGCTGCCCTATTATTGGAGGGAGAGAGGAGGAGGAGGAGGGGCGGGACGGGGAGGGGGGACGGGTATATGCAAGAGGCAAAACCCCCCAAAAATGTTTTTTTTAAAAGCACAGCTGTGGTGAACAACATTAAAACCCTTAAAACATTGTAGTTTAAACAGCGGGTCCTGGAACTACTGGTCCAAAATATGTTAAATCTTCTGTTTGCCATGTAGAATTTAGCATTCCTGCATAAATTATAATTATACAACGTAACAAATTATCATCCGCCTTTGGCCAAGACACATGATATTACTACATTAAACAAAGCACATACATAATATCTTAGTGAAAATGATAGCAATTAACTTAATCGCATAATTCCCTTATGCTGATTGCAGCTTTTAATTGTTGGAGGCACACCAAAGACCGCCTTGGGATTTAGTCAAAACTAATAATTGACTCAATATGAGTAGCGCAATAAAGTTGAGGGCAATCTCCCCCCCCCTGTAGATTTATGACACAGAAATAACTCTGATGCTTCCCAAAATGGAGTAAACACGTGGAATTCCAGAAGGAACGCATATATAAGTGCACCAAGCCTTTTAGGTAGTGATGCAAGAGTGAGGTTTATCACATAATGTGTGGTCTCAATGAGCTGTCAATAAGTTTCCTCGCTTGAATAAATCAAATGATATTGCTCTCAGGAGCAAGATACAACCATTGGGAAACGTAGAGTCACTATTAGCTTAGGGTAGCACCAGCCCTTTTTAAAGCTTTGTTCTCTCAATACTAGTTTCAGGCACTGTTATATACCTGCACATATCTGTTCTGAGAAATGAGAGGCTCAATCATAAATGTTCTCACTTGAGGCAACCAATACAATCTCACGCTGTGATCTTGCGCTCGTCTGACGGGGACACACCTTCCTTCTTGACTGAGGTTGGAGGTAATTAAATAAGACCCTGTTGGACATTTCTATCTGGCTCATGCAGTGACTGTTGCCATTCACCTGGCATCCATTATACGATCTCCAGCCAAAGAACAGCCTTTCTAGTAAAATAATAACGGGGAGTAACTTCAGGGGTCTTGCAATAGGGCTAGACCCCCCTGGCTTGTGCAAATTCTCTTTTAAAATCACTAGTTACATAATATGGTAGCTCACAGCTCCAATCAATTGACAATGGGACATACAATAAGATAGACTATTCCTGTTTTACAACATACTGCTGACCACAGTAACCAAATGGAGAGTAGCAGTTCTAAATCTAATCAATTGAACATAAAAAATGTTTTTATCACAGTGTGTGTGTTTGTGTGTACTGTGTGTTCCTGTTACACTGCAATGTGTTTGTGTTTAATTGCATTATTATCATGTTCTAAATATAACTTTTTCTAATATCTGTGTGATGCAACAGATTGGGTTGTTAATCAGAAACCCATTAGCCTTGGCCATTTGTGAATGTGTCAGAGAATTATAAACCACAATTTGTATCTCTGCCATTTAGACATGTTTATGGTACTTGGAATGGGATTTCCAAGAAATACAAAACACAATCTGTTTAGTCAAACAAGAGCTTTCTGCTTCATTGTTAGACGTGGGTTAGATCATGTGTAATTAGGAATAGGACAACATTCAGTGTGGTCAAGTGCATCAAAATTAATCTTTGAAGCTGAATAATTAGACGTAATCCACCATAGTTAAGCATAAGCCAGCATTATCATAAATATTACAACAGGATATATTTAAATAACCAGAATAGATTAAATAAAACAAACTAACCAACAAATAAAACAGAATGAATTTATCAAAATGTAGTCCAGTGAAATAACAGAAAGGAAAGGATAAAGTGCTGCCCCCTGGTGATAGGAGGAGTCATTGCTATCCAAGTGAGCAAGCAGCTGTGGTCTGCTCGATGAGAGAAGAGAGCAATTATAAGAGCGTCTATATATGACTTAGAGAAGAATCATAAAGTGAAATGTGGAACAAAGACAAGAACCTGGGCTATATGATATTGGATAAATTAAATTTCTGTGTTTCAGTTCCAGGACATTTCCAGGGCATTTTATGTGAGCAACACCTGTAATATATAGAGGGGCAGATTGTGATTGCAGATCGGGGGGTGTGGGTGGAAAGATTGATTTCAATCATTGAGAGGGGGGTGGGGCTAGATGCAGATTAGCAATACACACATTTTATTATTTTTCATGATTTTTTGGCATCAGAAAATTCCAGGTTTTCCACAATGCCTGGGAACGCTGTATAAGCCATATAGACAGGAAAGGACTATTCACAACTTTAGGGAGTTGAGTAATGTTATTTTGCACTTTGCACAAGGGACACACTTTGTGAACTTGGTCACTTGGATTTGACATTTAAGCCTCTGCATGTGATTTTAATGACTGGCCAAACGTTTTCTGTTCCCCAGTTAATTTGATTTAAAGAATTGGAGGAGATGAAGCTCATATGATGGGCCCTTTTTAAGTTCCGGTTTTTTATAAGGTGAGAGATGGTTCTGTGGCACAGGCACACTGAAATCAGAGCACACCAGTAAACACTCAGGGCTACATTTACCACAAAAAACATTCGCTATATTGCGGCTCACATTAATGACCGGTTTACCGAGACTGGTTCTATTTACGCTATCAAATAAATGAAACGCCCTCATTTGCAATTTTACAGTAGGAGACTCCCATTAAAAAAATCAGATTTTTCTGAGTTAGATAAGCGTGACTGCCTATTTCTTTTGTTTTGCTCGGATATCGAGTTTCTCGCTTTTTATCGTGAGTTTATTTGTTTTCTCTTTATTTTTCCCATCCACTACGGATTATTGTCCTTCCGAGTGGTGTTCGTTGAACACATTAAGAGTCCTCATCTGTCGCACCTGGACCTCCAATATTTCTTCTGTGTCGCTGGCATAGAGATCCCCTACAAAACTGCTAGCTGATGGCTTCAATAGAAGTCTTCCATCCTTTCAATAAAACAAATATAACTTCATATTAGGCTATATTTGAAAATAAATGAGAGGTGATTAGTAGAAAAATGTGTGAAACATATTTAAAATCCTGTCTCGTTGTCAGTGCTATGCATCAGAGAATGCATTCGTTTAAAATTTCCACCACATGCAGCCCACAAGGGAAACTGATTTCTGTCAAGATAACTCGCGTATTTAATATATTAATAAATATATAATATTTTAGTTTGTCGCTGAATGGATCGGCTCTATGTACTTCTAGTGCACGCACCAACGTGCACTACCTATCAAACAGGGAGCACGACACATCTCCCCTACTAAACAGGAGATATACACCAAAATCCACCAAGTACATAGAATCAGATCCAAAAAATAGGTGGAGGCTGAGCAGCAAAATATTTTTAGAACAAGAAGCAGCGAAACGAGCAGCGCAGCCAAAGCAGTCTCGGAAAGATCTGCGTCTCACTTTTAAAATGGGCGCTCCATTAGTGACGTGTGCAAGTGATTGGTTGAGTATGAGAACATGCATTTGCTGAGGCCGACCATTGCTCGGGCTCGAGTCATTTGACAGAACTTGCTCTGCGCACTTTGTTCGCGATGCTCATTTGACTGCCGAGGACGTGCGTACAGCCCGATCCGCCCTTCTCCGGCATCCTGAATGTGAGCTTTCGGCTATAGCAGCACAGACTCATTTCCGCCTGCTTCCAGGAGTTCTAGAAATTTTCACGCAAAGAGCAGAGAGTTGCAATTAATGCACGCTTTGGTAAATTATATGGAATACTTAATTGGCCTAATTTACATAATCCCCACCCTGTTCTAGCATGTTCACACCAGGTATACATATGCATGAATACATTTAACTATGCATCAAAAGGAAAGTCACAGAGTTACGTAATCCCCGCAAATCACATCCTAATAGCGATTTTGACCCATTGCGACCTTGTAACGACTGCTTTAGCGTTGGAAAAGCAGTCCCAGTCGTTTAGTAAATCTGGCGCTAAGTGTGTGCGCATGGAAAGTACAGTCTACTGTGATCTTCTGTGGAAAAAAACTATCAGTAAATATTCTGCTGTCCTGTATGTAAACAGGAATGTCAGGAAAACCTGGATGCGTTGTGTTTGTGAGATCTTTGCTTTCACCGCATCAGTTTTGCTTGTTGTTTTTGCTCCTTTTTTTAAATTAAGTTTTTTTTACCACCAATCCTTGGCTTGCATTGATTTTTATCTAATAGCTAAGTGTTCCCGCTGTTAGAATCCCGTGTTACATTCACCCATCATCTCAGTCTGAACACCAGCAGACACTCAGAGAGAGAGAGCTCGAGTAGAGTAGCAGTGGTAATACGTAGTTGCATAAACATAAATGAACTATAAATAGGATGTGGTATTACCATAGCATAAGCAAGTAATGATAATCTAACCAGAGCTGGCCTATTATTATTGCCCAATTTAGCAATTAAGACACATCTATCACTTGGTTAATAAAATCAAAAGCATAATATAGCTCATACGAATCTTAGACATTCTGTGTGCTTTTATTTGGATGTAAAAATTACAATATGATCACCGCTGTTGTCACAATAATCACTATTTTGAAGGCTATCAGCTTTATCAGCTATGGACCATGCTGAGGTAACATGAACAACGTGAAAGTGAACTGAACTCCATGGCATCACGGCCGGTAAAATAAATTTACGACTAAAAAATGTAGATAAATTGCTAATATAGTTAAACAAAATTTTCTACGCGCGAGCTGGTACGGGGAACACCAAAGACGACACAGATGGAACGGCCACTCCAAAGTAACAGTTTGGTAAGCAAGTCATCAGCTGTGCGTCACCTGACGCTATTTCCTACCAGCAATGTCTAAGATTAGGGAAAGGCAACCCTGGTCCTGGAGTGCAGAAGATGGTCCTGGTTTTTAGACTTTTATTTTCCATGACGTGCATAGCTATTGCTAACATAAATCATTGCTCTAAACATGAAAAACACCTAATTAAGAAAAATTTGCAGCTTATTAAAATTCTGGGATTGCAATTGTGGTTGGAACAAAAACCAGCATACACAGGGGGCCCCCAGCACCGAACCACTGAGCTAAGGTACAAAACCACACACGTGCTATTATGGACAACACTTAATGCGACCTGAGGGAATAACTTTTAAGTAAAAATACTTAACAACTATGTAATTTTTTAAAATTGAGCACAGACCAAAATGCCCTCACTCCCTATACGTATGAGTAACAAATCAGCTCTTTTTCTATCATTTTCATATCTTCATATTGTGACAAGTTTGGGAACATATCAAATCTGCACAAATTACTTAAGCCTTCTTTTAACCCCCAGGGGCTCCTTATCGGGTGTTCATTTTACTTTTAAACTGCCTGTGGCTTAGCTGCTGCTTGCGAATGATCAGCTAATTGGCCCCTTGGAGCTTTCATTTACTGGCCTCATTTTCAGTGCTCATAGGTATTGTAGTTTTCAGAGCACTACAAATGTCTTACTTGGAAAAGGAAAACTACAGACCCTTATAGGGATCTCTGGTCCTTATAGTTTGCTTTGGTAAATTTGTCACTCACTGATGGGTCAAATATGAGATGACCAGTAGATGTGAAACAAGCCCATGATCTCAAAGATACATGATATTTCATTATATTTATGATATACCTTTCAACATGCCTTTCCGTCTTCTGATGCCAGACCCACCACTGTTGTTTGTGGCCGAAAACTTCAATTTTGGCACATCTGACCAAGTCACCTGGTTCCAATCAAACTCCTGGTGCCAAATGTTCATGTGTTTTATTATATACACCTTTTGTATAACATTTTGTGACAAGTGCTACACATAAAAATAAATTATACATTTTGAGAGGACAATGGAAACAAGAAGAACAATTTCATAAAAGACTGTACTATTAAAACGCTATAAACACTGCCAGGGTAAAGTGTGGGAATAGCAGGTGTCGGCTGGTCTTAGTGAACGCTGTTCTTTTGTCCTTTTAGTGAACGCTTCATTTCCCTGCAGATTTCACACAAAAACGTCCTAATGGAATAATAAATCAGTCGCTCCCGAATAGTATGGACCAAAGGTTAGGCTAAGCAGCCACTTTAAATGCCAATTTCAAGCCTTTTCATTCGGTAAACTGTGACATACATATGCCAGCCCCACTTCCATTTTTAACGATGTATTATTTTATTAAGTAAAATTTATATTACTCACATATTGGCATTATCAAGTGGTAATTGTATTCACTGGTATACAATCCGGCTTCATTGTATTATATATTTTTAAAGGGTGCTGAAACTTTTAAAATACATAAAATGTAATAGGATAATTTTTTTTTAAATTCAACAATCCATTTTTATTTTTTATTACTATTTTTTTTTTTTTACTTATGAAAATAGGTTTTGCTAATTCGAAGACTGGCATACTAAAACTGACCTCTAATGAGCACACTTACCATCTGCCATCTGTTTTACTGGTAAACGCATGTATAGGATTCTATAATTTTAACTTCACAATGTGTAAGGATCTGATTTAATTTCATCGCTGCAGACGTTTATGAGAAGCCTTTTGATTTTTTAAAGACAATTCATTGGGAAGTCAGTATCTAATCAATGTGGGGATGCTGGATGGCTCATTCGGTTAAGGCACCACACTGTTGTGCATGGATGGGCCTCACGGCTTCGGATCGAATCCGGACCATGTCAGTGCCTACTGTGGCCGGTAGCTCCAGAGGCTGACACTGGTGCCTGCATCGCCCAGGTATGGGAGGGTTAAGTTGATCAGGTTCAGTCCCCACTGGCTGATTTGGGCACTCTTAAGACTGCATATCAATGCTAGATATGAATGGTGTTCCTCTGTGCAAGCTTAGCTGCGGTCTCCTTTGCGAAAATAAGCAGCTGTTGGACACCAGGTGTTACAGAAGAGAACCCAAATTGGCAGGATGGTTCGCGCATGGAACCCGGCTGCGGTTGCACACAGTTGGAGATTCCAGATTGGGGTGGGAATTAGACATATACAGCCCTGGGTTTGGTGGCAAATTAAAAAATAAATAGAAAATTTAATAAAATTTAAACATTGTTTGCTTTTTTCTGCATTTTCTTATTTTGCACTATGGTCATGGAACTATTTGAAAACTTTAATCTCATTAAATAACTTTAAAACTCTTTTACTAAACACTGATGTTGAAAAATGCAACTGTTTCCATTAGGCATGTTTCTGGTTATTGTATACTGTGTTTGTATTGTATATATGTGTCTTTTTGATTTGAATCTGCACTGTAAAACTGCTGTCTTGTCCAGGTCTCCCTTGAACAATATATTTTATATTTCAAAGGACTTCCTGGTTAAATAAACAATAAAAAGGTTCAATAAAATAAAACACAGTATGGCAGACTTAGTGTTTTAATAATATTTCATAATCAATATGGGTAACGATATGAATCTATAATTACAGTTTGAGTTACAAAAAATAGTTATTCAATGAATGCAATGACAAAGCAATACCCCAAAGAATTACAGAGGCAATATGTGCCATTACAAGAAAAACAGTTCATGAACAGATCAGGAACAAGCTTCTTTTACATGTGTTCCGCAGTGGTGAAGTTAGAAAACGTCAGTACAATAGGCGTAGATATAACATGAATATAACACAACCTCCATTTGTACTGAACTTTGGTTGTCTTTTTTCCTTTTATTGTGCGTGATCCGGTAAGCTCAGCTGAAAATGTATAGCTGAGCTTTTGGGGTTTGGGAATAGTGCTTCAACTGTCTTTACAAGTAAAACGTACACCCAACATAAAATGTGGGTTCATAGGCTGCTGAAAAACAACACTGCCTCCTCTATCTAGCTGTCTATTTGTGGTAGTTTTAATTAATTCATTAATATATTTTTTTGTACTTTTGAGATGGAAACTGATATCATTTACATAAATACCGTGACCTTTTCACGTAATCCTAGGCAATCTTATGCCAATATAAAGCTGACGAATTGTATGTCGTGTAATGTGGCTATCACTTCCCTTGAGCTCAGACATGTTGAGGGACTGAGTTGAAGAGCGCTGTGGTGAACATCTTAAACCTTCGGACCCACCATTATGTGCACAAACTCCATATCTGCACATTCAATGCATCTTGTCTGCTTTCGCCTGGGCCGTGTGGTTAATATGGGATACCCCGTTTAAAAAGCTCTGTGTTGCATTGAGTATGAACACCACACATTTTATTCTTTTTGCCGTGCATGCGTACTTGCATATCACTTATGTCAACCCCTGCCAATATACATATAACATGTAACCTACAAAAATATGCATAATAAAAGATAATTACTACTGTGTTGAGAATATTACTGTGCTACTCATGTTCAGAGGCTACATCAAAACAGACCACGTACATGTTTAACATCGTTGGTAAGTATTGAGAGAAAAATACATTACATATGATTGACCGCCACCTCTGTTTCATGGACCTCTAAAGTCATGTTTAATACGTTTTCTTTCTACAAAAAAACACAAAACAAGTTTAACCCCTTAACTACCATGTGCCGGAAGTGGTTCCGTTTATTTCCGTGCATTTCGTTTTTTTAAAAATATTCAGACAATATACTGCTTGAGCCCGCATGATTTTACAATCCCAATGTTGTAGCCACAAAGGTTCCTTATTTTGTAACGTGGCACAAAAGGGGCTAAATCAAAACAAAGACTACGTATATTCTATGTGTTCCACGGAAATCCACAGGCGACACAAATAACAGTAAAGTCGGTATCATCCCGGCAAAAACATTTTAATACATTTTTTAGGCAAGAAAAAATAATTACTCTTCCTCTGTGTTGTGTTTGAGCTTCTGTTACTTTATTTCAGTAATTCATAGAGTAACTCTGACTCTTGAAAAATACACTCTAGTCTGCCTGTAGTCAAAGGGGTTCAAGACTAGTAACCGTTTTCTTTTTGGGCTTTTTGGGCTTTTGGGCTGAGATCCAATATAAATTTTAAAAAACAAAAAAAGTGGATAAGCTGATTTGAAATGGTAGTTGAAGCATACTGAGGTTTGCCCTGCCATGAGTGCACCTTATAGCATTATAATGACAATCAAGAGTGCCAAAGCTTGGCTTTGACCATGAGCTTTGCAGTATTTATAGATGCTGACAAACAAATCAATGTCCCATTAGTTTGTCAACAAATGGGCCCAATATCATTGATCCTTTCCCTCAAAGTGTCCGACTTGAGCGGTTGGGCCATATTTGTGGGCGAGCAGGAATTGGCATTACGCGCATGACGGCGCATAATCGACAAAAGATATTTATGATCATTTTTGGGGATTACTTTCATTCCTTGCTAGCTTTTGACAGGACGGGGCCCCAGAGACAGGTAGTGGATTTGAACTGAATTACAGGCCGCAAAGTCCAGTCACTGACAGCGCAAGGACCTGTTTATTGGAAGAAAGACCAACAGTTATTTTGTTACAAAATAAAAAGGTGGCCCTTAACCATTCATTCTCAATAATGTATGTGAATCGAAAGTTTCCGTCCAAACCTCTGTCCTTATCTGACTCTTAAGGTAAACAAGTTTATCTAAAGGTTGTGCTTTGAAACACAAATATATGCTATGATGTCACAAAGGTATACAACATATCAAAAGCTATTTTTAACTCATAATCAATACCAACACAACAAATTGAATATTTTGTCTCCACAGTCAGTTTTTGGCTATGCATACTGGAAGGTATGTACGTTTGATTATATCATTACATTTATTACATTACTGACATTTTACACCCATGTCCATTGGCATTCATTTAACAAACAAAAAAAACTACAAACTACGTGTTCACCCAGAATGCTTTTTTGCCTTGCTTCCTTGGTAGCAGGGAAACAGTCCATTTTTGTCAGGGTGTGTCCTCGTGGGGTGGAGGGGTTTTAGAATGCTGAACCTATTTAGGGGCGGCTGTGGCTCAGGAGGTAGAGCGGGGCGTCCGCTGATCGCAGGGTTGGCGGTTCGATCCCCGGCTCCTCCTGTCCACATGTCGAAGTGTCCTTGGGCAAGACACTGAACCCCAAATTGCTCCCAATGAGCAGGCTAGCACCTTGCATGGCAGCTGCCGCCATTGGTGTGTGAATGGGTGAGTGAGAGGCCATTGTAAAGCGCTTTGAATAAAGGCACTATATAAGTGCAGTCCATTTACTATTTACCATTTAACCAGTGATCACAACCAACATTCTTGTAAATTTTACAGGATTACATTTACTCAGTTGAAGAATGTGTGAGTATGTATGGCAGGGGGTGGTGACCTATTATATATCCGACAATAAAATGTTCTTGCTGTGGTCCTGTGAGGATATACATCAAAAGGAATGATTTTGTTTAGAATGCTAAACCAGACAGGCCTGACACCTAGTGATTTAAAAAAATATATAATAATAATAATAATTACATTTTGGAAACTTTTTAGACTGGGATTACCCATTATGTATCAACTCATATTAAGTCCATTAGTAACTAACGGTTTCCCTAGGGTTCCTTCTAAATTCTAACTTCTAAATTAGGCTTAAAATTACTTTCAATCTCAAATCAGAAACGCATGTTAAAAGCCACTTACATTGTAAACTACTAATAGTTTTGCAGGGAACAGCCCCAAGGTGCCATTTACTGTAATATAATTAAAGGAAAGACGGCAACTTGGTCAATTATGCACGCAAACAGGGAAAACTCAAGGGTATAGATTTACATCCTAATGTAGTAAAATCCATGCCCAAGGAAAGTTTTGTCCAAAGGAATAAATTTAGCTCAGGGTGCAATCAAGCTGCCAAAAACAAACTTGATGGCTCATTCGTTTTTTTTTTCGTTTTTTTTTTTTTTTTAAATTATTTTTTCTTTAATTTTTTAATTTTTTAAATTTTATTTTTACATTTACTTTTTTGTCCCTCATTGACCAAAATCACTCACAAAGGCATCTATCGTAAAATAACAATTCCATTTCCCCCTTTGACTATGAAATGTGTATAAGGATAAACACGAGTCCATTCTAATTGAACAGAAAAGGTAAACGTCACAGCCAAATACAGCTGTTTGACCCGTTATTGACTCCTCAAGGTCTGGAGAAGAGCAGAATGGGAACATGGAGACTGTTTCGTAGAGACTGAACCAGGCGGGTGCTTTGAAGAAGGCATTATCTCCTGGGTCTGTTCCACCGCGTGATTACGGTCTGTGTATTAGGGGTTTATCTCCTATCAGAGGAAATGTGACTAATGCATCGCTTGGCATTCCTCAACTTAACGCTTGATGGCTCTGACAGTGACAACTGTCAAGTGCAGCGACAGTGAGAGATTACAGGAAAGACAAATACACAAGAGGGAGAGAGGAAGGGAAGTGAGAGAGAGGGAGGAGAGACATTTACATTTTAAACCGAATGATTTCGCCCGGTGATTTAGAAATTTTAAACAATATAAGTTAATGAAATCTGTTTGTCTGCATGCATTCTGTCTGTTTTTAACTGCCAATCTGTTTATGTTAAAATGGTAAAATGCAACGAAATGAAAAAAACTGGATAAAATAATAAACTGTAAATCCACAATTTATTTAATTTTATTTGTCACCATATCGATCCCTCTATCCCGTTAAAGGCTGCAGAAAGGCAGGACAGGAAAAGAACTCGCAAGAGGCTGAAGAGCCAGATGTTTATATGATGGATCACGGTAGAATGGGCTCCAGAACAGATCCTCACACAACACGCTCTTCCTCTGTCAGTCTCCTGGGAATCTAGGACGTCACCTGTCACCTGTGCTCATCTTCGCCGGGTCCCCCGAGATGCATTCTTTTTCTGATGCCGATCCCGAGGCTCCGCCATTTAGCTATGCGGGGCGGGCGCCATGGCGATGGGCTCCGCCAATTAACAGCAGCCTACATAAGGCAAGGCGCTGAAATGGCTTTGCGTCTGTGAGGGACTCGAGGGAGGGTGCGTCATTGGACATGAAAGGGAACGGTGCCCTGATGGGGGGGGGGGGTAGCTCCTCAGACGAGCTTGGGAGGATCGCAACGGTTTTCCGAAACATCTTGTGCTTTTCTCGTGTTTTTTCTTTTCTTCAGCTTTTCTGCCAAGGGGGATTGCCGTTTGCTGCTCCACCTGCCCAATGTCTTCCTGTGATAGTGCTCGGTGGAGGCTGGGCCGACTTCACAGAATTAACAGGGCCTTTGGGAGGTCCGGGGGAGGGAGCCGTTGCACAAAAGAAAAAAGCTCCGGAAGGCCCCAGTTGCCGCGGATACGCAGAGCGCCTCCCTCACCCCCCTCCCCCACCTTACTGGAGGGCCTTGGAAGCATAGTCACAAGTTCTGCCAGCATCGCCTGGCTTCGAATGACGGAAGGCAGAGAAGAAACGGGGAATAAAAAGAAAAAAAGCCTGGATTTTTTTGGGTTACCTTTTGTTTATTACCATGGTATCACCTCAAGTGCTTCAGCAATCAGACGCCTCGAGGGAGAATGGTGGTCCCCCCTCTTCCTCCCAGTGCTTTGGAAGCATGCAATGACACATGCAACGGGTTAGGTTCGCTCTACTAACAAAGCCGGGCTCACACGCGTCAGATAAACGCAGACTTTGTGCCGTCTTTTCTAAACTGCGCTAAGAATAAACGATTAAGTGAATCCTGTCAGTCAATTTCTACAACAAGTGTCAGGAGCTCCTTTCCCTAGACATGTCTTATTCTCCGCAGGGGTTTACACGGGAGCTGTTTGTAACTCCTGAGCGAATCACCCTTTTCAGTTTCTCACAAACAAATCCCGTCTCCCTTTGCTTTTTTACCTGCTGTTCTGAGGTTATGGTGAAGGAGGTTGGAGTGAGTGAGCCAGGGAAGATCCTCTGACTGATACAAGGAGTCAGTCATTACTATAGAATTTACTCCTCCATCATTGGGGCTTGTCAGAAAGCGTGTGAATCTGTATTTTACTTGCCATCGTCTTTACCTTTCTAGTCTTTGTATGACATATTTTCCTTAAATATGTGCATTTTTTTACTCTGGCCTGAATCAGGCATGAGACTTTTGCATTAGGGGCCTGTGTCATACAAACAGTGCTGGCCATTGTGTAGCCTTGGCTGGCTTGTAACTGCGGCTGTGGGTGGTAAAATATGCAATATCACAGCTTCCCCATGTTTCTTTTAATTTATTGCACTTGCACTTTATGTGAGATCTATGACTTATTTCTTCAGTTGTCTTTTATAAGATGGCTAAAAACTTTTTTTGTTTGATTAGAAGGGGAAAAAAACTTCTATAAAACTTAAATTCAATATCTACTCTTATGCTTTAAAACTTTCTTTACCTGTATTTTAGCAGATACAGTAGTACATATAATAATAATAATAATAATTATTATTATTATTATTATTGCCCATAACATGGCAGCTGTCATCATTGCAAGATAAGCCTATTTTCCATCACGTGATTCCAGGGGGGAAAGTAAAAAAATGCCTTCAGGCTTACTAGTAGCCTGGTGTCATCCTCAGCAAAAAGCAGATGTTCACACTGAAAATGGCCACACTGAGACTCCGCAGAATTCGTACCCAAGGCTCATTTGTAGCAGGTCTGTTGTTATTACATGCATGGTAGCATTCAGGCACCGAAGGCCATTTTCTATGACAGTGCTGGAGGAACAGCGGCAAGAGGTGTTCTGAGCAGTCAGGCATGTTCTAAATCATGAAAGAATTTCCCCCTGCAGGGGGAAGGAACATAGTAACCCATGAAAATCCTTGTGTTAGAGTGTGATGATGTCATGTGCATAGTACTCATCCTCTTAAGCTTGGATTGTGTGAAATGACTATGCAGCCCTGCTTAGCTTAAGATTAAGGCTTACACTCACTCTGACTCACTCACACACACAGGCATACACATACACGTCTATGTTACCAAGAGGAGACTATCACTCTATACCTGCCAAGTGGGGACCAGAAGTTCTAAACATATTTTTTTCAAAACAAAACCGATATTGAAACACACACAAACAAACACACAGGGAATGAGAAGTCTTGTACATTGAAAGACGTGGAAATCTTACACAGGAGGGAAAATATATTTACAACACGGACGACTGGTATTATCTGTTGTGCCTGCCGGAATGATGGGGAAACCACATGCCGCGCAGAGAACCTAAAATAGGTTGAGCCGCTAATTTATCATGCGTCTCATCTTATGGCTACGTTAATAAAGATACAATCTGAAATTTCACTTTCACTGAGTGGCGAGTCATAGAATGAGAATGGGTAATGAGATCCTTACAAGAACTTTGATATGCATGGTTGATGCAGTGCTATTTGATGCAATTAGACTGCACACGGCTTCTTAAATGTCACAGCTTGGAGACATTTGGTAGGCTAGCAAAACAATGGTTTATCTTGGAGAAATCGAGATATGGTAATCGGACGCCGTTTGAGTAAAGCCACTTGTCGAGCTCTGTACCGGAAACGCTCTCAAAAAGAGCAGAGGGGAATGGGTTCCTTCCCTAGATGTAAGGCCACGTTTTGTTAAATTGTGGTCTGTCCAACTAAAGCAACAGGCCTTGGTTCAGATCTGGATAGTTCAAATGTTCTCACTCATCTTTTGATTGGCTGGCTACTGGAAAGACATAGAATCTATTTATCCCCTCAGATCCCACTTGCGACTCCATAATGATCATAGCTCTGGTCTTGGCTTAGCTCACCCTGCTGACCACAACGTTCTCAGATTAAATATAGATGTGTGTTTGTGAC